>OY821767.1:7401913-7726913 GCA_963682095.1 Potentilla sterilis
AAGAAGAGAAAATTACTTCCCTACCAAGCTGCTAAAGAAGAACCCGGAGAGACATCGACAAAAGTAGAAACACCTATGGATGCAACACCCATGGATGCAGAAACAAGTAATACCCCTGGTGGGAGCCGAAACTCACACTAATTTAAAACCCTGTAAAATGTCATCGTTAGTATGGATAAATAGGGTTCGATCAATCCGGGGAACTTGAAGGGTAATCGAGAATTAAAGTGTTAACAGAAACATAACAATGGGGGATTCGGAATTGGGATTAAATACTTACTGAAAATAAAAATCTAAATTATATATATACAAGTGATCAACAATTCCACACAAAGCATAGCACAAAGAACCTCAAAATCATGCATGACACGAACCAAAGAACAAATAGGCAGCAAGCATACGATCGGCAATTCCTATGATTTAACTTAATTCCAATTTTAATTAGAGCCCTCAGCGATCCATCTAATCGTTAAGACTTCACAAGTATTTAGAGTTAACTCAGCGTATCACCCTAAACATAATGCTAATCGGTTTAAAGACACTCAGCGTAGAAATTAAACACGAAGAACATATAAGCACAAAAGCCAAATTGGAGACACATAAACAAGCAAGTCGTCACACATCTTATTTAAATATGCAAATTTTCAGAATTATGGTAACCCTATTAAGTGACTTAGACACAACAACTCAGCGTATGATGCAATCTAAATTACTTTGGCAAGTGAAATCGAGACCCTTAGAACTGCCATGACAAGGGCAGCCCGCACGTACACGACTTTTATGCATAGAATTCATGAAAATTAATCAAGCAAATCATAGAAACATAGCCGAATATACCACTGCCCTATTCAAAGAATTCGGAAACCATACATGAAATTGTTTATACAAACATCACATAACTTCAATAGAAACCGAAATTATAACATTCATACAAAACCAAAATTAAACCAAGTATTATTACAACAAAGATTGTAACAAGGCAGAAAATAATACAAGCCATAGGGATGAATCACAACTTTAAAACCTTGGAAGATTCGGCAAGATGTGGTGGAGTGCACGGATGAAGGTAGGTTAGGATTCTTGCGATTTTGTGGTGGGAGAATGGATGTGTTTCGGCTTGATGATTTTCTTCCTTCACTTGAGAGAACTTTGGCAGAACTTTGGCTAGTATTTTCGTGCAGAATGTGATGATCTTGAAGAGAGGCAGCCGGCTTCAATATATAGGGAGCAAAGGAAAACCCTAGCCATTAAGGATTGGTGCAAAACAGGCAAGTATTGGGAGTTCCTTCCTTTTCTTATTTTGGCTGAATTCTTTTCCTTATTGCACAAAGGTTTCTTACCAATTTGATGTAAGAATAATGTCTCTTTCCTTGTATAATTCAGCAATTAAACATTCCCTTTTGTAGCTAGGACAAACCGGCCAAACCTTCCTTCTTCTTTTCTTCTTTTCTGAAATCGGCAGACTGACCTTTCGGCAATGATTCTAGCATAACTTTTTCCTCAGGAAAGCTTTTGATGCGATTCCAAATCCTGTCGAAACTAGACTCAAAGGGCTTTCTCTGTTTAAAATGGCTTCCTCAAATTCCTTGTCAGTCGTTCCACAGAAATTCCGCAAGTTGACAGACATAAATCTGCCCGATTTTAATCAGGGTTCTTTATGTCTCTTCACTTCTTTCCTTTTCCATTTAGAATTTGGTAACCACTTTCCATTCCATGTCTTCCTCATGTATCCACATGCTCACCACACGCCTTCTTCCTCCTTACACACGCTAGGATTATTTCTGAAAATACAAGAAAAGAAATTAGGCAAGTTTCGGCAAGAGTAATTTTCCCTATTCAAAATAGGTTTCCTTTTTCAATCCGATTTCCTAATTCATTTTAGTTTCCTAGACAAGCTAGGTTTTCTAATCCGAATAGGTTTTGCTAATCAAATGAAGTTTCCTAATTTCAACCTTCGTCGTTTTTAGAAACGTCAAAGCATCACTACCAGAAAAGGGGTTATAGCCGACGATATGGGAAAAAACGGCCGACAAAATAGTACTTCGTCGGCTATAAGGGGTCATAGCCGACGAATTACTATTTCGTCGGCCACATCGTCGGCTATAATATTATAGCCGACGACTGCCGACAACTCGTCGGCTATAACTATAGCCGACGAAACGTTTTTGGTTATAGCCGACGAGGATGGTATTCGTCAGCTATAAGAGTTATAGCCGACGAAAAGTTTTTGGTTATAGCCGACGAGGAGGGTATTCGTCGGCTATAACTCTTATATCAGATCCATTCTGCAGCAGCGAGCTCATTCGTCGAAAACATTTCGAAAACGCTCTGAAATCGTCCAAAACCTCGGCCATAAGCTTGAAAGGTACGTATATTGCTGTGTGTGTTGATTTAGTTGGTTATATGCAGAGGTGTGTTAATTTAGAGTTTAATTAGAATAAATGTGTGATTAATTTGATATATATATATATATATATATATGTGTGTTGAGATGAGATTATTAATGGGTTGATATATATGTTGGTTAGATAGAATTGAAGTTTTGTTGAAAATTAGTGATTGATTGTTGATTTATAGGTGATTTTAGATGAATTTGATGAAAAAATGTATATATATATTAATTAATTTAATTGTAATTAAAAATATATTGTTGGAATACATAAAAAATACATTGTGTTTAATTAATTAGGGAGATTGACGATGTTTTAATTAATTTAGGGATGCATGTGTGTGTATATATATATATATGTGTGTGTGTGTGTGTGTGTGTAATTAATGATGAATTTTTTAATTAATTAGTACGTACGTACGTACGTAGTACGTGCATATATACATATCTATATATATATAGCTATATTTATTTCTTGAATTTACACACTACTACAAAAAACTCAATACACAACACAAATCAGACAACACTTTGAAAGTTACATGTTGTGTGAATGACTGAACCGTTTCACACAACCTAAAGTGAATAATTTGTGTTGTATGATGGTACACATTTTCCATATTCTGAAAAATATTTTTCCAGATTTTGTCACACAACTCTAACACATATTTTTTGTTGTATGATTAATGAAAATCTTGGTGGCAGAACTCCCTCCGACATTGAAACTCAAATTTGGGTAAGGTCTAAATGGACAGACAACAATATTCTTATTATGTGTTGTATGATAATATCACATTTTGCATTAGGTGCCACTAGTGCAAGATGAAAAATACTTGTACAATAGAATTTTGTAATTCTGTTGTATGACTTGTTTTGCTTGTCCATGTGCTACATTCATTTTGGCTCCAATTGCTTAAAATTTGGGAAGACCGGCGGCAAATTTCCCTCGGTTGCAGATTTGAGCCAAAATAAAAAATAACACATATTCAAGATATTTTGTGTTGGAAACTTAAAAAAATTGAAGACAAAATTTTATAGAAGTCCTCGACTCTCCTTACAGAAGTCCTTCCTCTCTCTTTTCACTCTCTTCTCTCAGAAGAAAAACCGCGACCTCCACACCACCTCTCTCGACCTGGAATGTCACCAAAAATCTCCAGATCCTCACTCTCACTCTCTCTCTCTCTCCACTCCAAACCCACCCCACCCCACCCCACTTCAGTTCGATTCCTCCCTCCAAACGACTCAAACCCCGGACTCTCTCTCGATCCCGAGTTCGTTTTTGGCTCCGGCAGAATCTTCCACCATAACCAAATCTCTCAGCCCACAAACCCAGTTCGATTCCTCCCCAGATTTCTACTCAAACCCTCCTCAGATTTCTACTCCACCTCCTCCTCCCTCCAACCTGTCTCTCTTCCCATACAAACTCTCAGATCAGTCCAGGCACCAGAAACATGACCATTCTGACACACATAAGCCCTCACAACGGGCTCACCGTCATCATGGTAACCAAAGCCACGTCGCAAATAGAAGGCTGAATGCAGATCCCAAGTGTGGTTGCAGCTACAATAAGCGCAATTGAGGTCGACTTGGGTCCTCTTGCCATCCTTGATGTTCCTCCAGACTTGAGACCCCTCGAAGTCCTTGAAGAAGCCTCTGAACAGCATATAGCTACGCTTCTCTTCCACGTGGACGCATCCCGGCCAGTCACAAATGTAGAGGCAGTCGCCACGGAACCGGCTGTGGAGGAGCTTGTTGCCTTGCTCGCGGCTCAGATTCCAGGCCCCGGAGGCCAAATGAGACCTCATCGACCGGCAGATCTTTAGTCTTTTGCTGATCGGAAACTCGCCGCCGACTGCGACCGAGACGGCGGCGGTTTCGTTACCGGAGGTAGCGGCTGTTGCGAAGGAGGATTCGGAGTCGTCGTAGACCGTGTCGAAGTAGAGATCGTCGTAGAGAGACCAAGCGCAGTCCGGCGGCAGCGGAGGCGGCGGTTGGTGAGTGATTTGGGAGGAGGAGGTGGAGGATTGGGATTGGTGGTCGGGGCCGAGCTCGCGTTCGAGGCCGAAGTCGGAGTTGTCGAAGAGGACGCCGGAGTGGAGGAGGTCGGGGCAGCAGACGGCGAGCTTGTGGAGGGAGGCCCAGTAGCCGGGTGGGGGGTCGGAGGAGGAGGAGACGACAGAGGGGAGGGCGGAGAGGCACTTGGTCTTGCAGCAGACGTTGCGAATGAGGGACGGGAATTTGGTGCAGGAGCAGGCCAAGCGTGCCCAGTGCCGAGGGTCGTCCTCCAGCTTGTTGAAGATGTTCAGAACGACGTCTTCCGGGAGCCGAGAGAACATTTTTGTTCTTTCAGTTATTCTCTGCTTCTGCTTCTGCTTCTACTTCTGCTTCTTGTTCAATCTACTACTACCGTCTCTACTGGGCTGTGCAATGGAAGCCTCTTGTTTTATGGCTACCATGTTTTTTTGTGCTTCTTGACAGGTTGCTTGGTCAGCTGATCTTGGAAGACTATTGGTAGGATGTGGAATGGGGCTTCTATCTTATGTGGTAATTTCTTTGGGCTTGATAAGTACAACTCCTATATAAGATTCTTGTTATTGAGGTGATAGATGCTTTACCTGATGAGTATGTTTCAAATGCAAACAGGTGCCTATATACATAGCAGAGATAACACCAAAGAATCTGCGAGGAGCATTTACGACAGTTCATCAGGTAAAGCATAGGTATTTTACTAAGCTTGTTGATTTTTGAGTTATAGAGTCGATAATTGAAGCCATGCTAGTGTGTGAATGTGATTGCATTGTAAATTAGGGAGCTGTTTGAGTGTTTTCGTTTTCGAGTTTTCGGTACTTTACTCTCCTTGTTTGTAAAAATGAAATAGGTATGTCTGTGGTGCTTACTTAGGAAGACAATGAAGAACCTGAGGAGAAAATTGAAGAAGACATGTCTGATAGGATTGCCAGAGAAAGGGCTGAGGAAGAAGCACGGCAGCAGGCATTACTTAGGAAGAGATCAAAAGTACTTCAAAGGGAGCTCCCTAGGCCTCCTGCTCCTTCAGTGGAATCTCTGAGAAAGTCCTTGTTGAGAGCAGATGAAGATAAGAGTAAAGTAGTTCCTCCTACTCCAATTGAGCAGGCAAACGAAATGATTACAAAGGAGCTTCTTAGTTTGTTAGAGCATGATAATGCAAAATACCCACTTGATGAGAAAGTAGATAAGCGGAAAAAGAAAGGTACCAAGCGCAGTACAACCGGCTCTACTTTTGCTGTCCCTGAGATAGATGATTTTGAAGAAGATGAACTGAAGGAGGTATTATAAATTTCTTGTATGTTTTTTTTTAATTGCCTATTTCCTGTTGTCTTGAATCTTTCATATTCATGCACACACATCGGTGTTCATTACTGAGTTTAGAGAAGTAGAGATTGTCACACACTTGTACTGTTTCTTTGCTCGGGTCTGAGTATATTTCGTATTCAAGCTTACTTCATACAACTCATACAATCATAATTGGTGATCTAGGTCTTGGAAGGATTGTGCTATGATGATATTTTTGTGTGTGTGTTTTTTTTTTGAGAGGGGGGGGGGGGGGGGTGGGGTGAATTAATCTTATAATCACCATCTATATTATAAAAGAAGTTAAGTGATAACAATTATCATGTTTGGCGGGGTTGGAATTCTGGCAAACAGATATGGCCCCTGTTTATGCCTATCTGCTTTCCTATTTTTGTAGATGTTTTTCATTGAATGTTGCTATATATATATATATATATATATATAATGTTCCTGTTTTTGTAGATGTTTGAATGTTGCTATATATATAATGTTTGGGACTTTGAACTCCTCATTGTGTTGACTTCGTACACTTGGGATATGTATCTTCAATATTCTGATACTGGCATTTAGTATGTATAATGATTTGGAACTTATCAATGACCATTTTGTGAGCAGGCTGATTCGATTATAAACGAAGAGGTTCAATATCTTCGTCTTGCAATGGGACATGAAGATAAATCCCTTGATGAATTTGTTGAAGCACACAAGACATGCATGAATGAGTTCATGTTTTTTCCCAAGCGCAATGCTTATGGTGAATCAAGTGTTGCTGGAAGCGAGGAGAAAATTGAGGCCCTGCGAAATGAGTTTGAGAATGTGAAAAAGAAGTTGGAGGATGATCTTGGTAAGGCAGCGAGCCTTGAGAAAAAGGTTAAAGTCCGAACACATGGTTATGAGGTATGGTCCTGTCTTATTTTTATTTTTACTTTTTCAATTGTTGGACAATACAAATGATTATTCTCTTGCTCATTCCTCTCCCCTCCCCTTTGCCTAGTTATTCTATGTCATGTTCTTCTGCCATCATAATTAGCGTAAATATTATTGCCTTTGTAGGCACACAAAAGTGTTTAGGTTAATGATTTCTGTTGGCAATGATAATGAGTTGCTCTGTAAAACTAATTATTAAAATATTCTTGGCATCGTTAGCATTCGTCTTCAGCTTTGTGTCTTATCTGTTGCACCCTGCTAAACCTTACGATAGCTTTCAGAAATGGAAGATATAAAATTAATATATTGCATCTCAATAATCCCTAGGTTATTGTAATATTCAAGAAGTGGATTTACTTTCTTTTTCTGTACTAGGCATGGTGGGTGGTTATTGAATGCTGTATCATTATTTTCAAACTCTTAGTAATGGTTTTTCTGTTCAGCCTTGTAGCAATGCAGATTGTATGTATCTTCATGATTTTGGCTCTCAGGAAGATAGCTTTTCTAAAGATGAACTTATTTCGGCCTTTGAAAGGTATTAAATTCTTGAAGCATATGCTTTCATCCAGTTTCATAGTTCTTTTTTCTTTGGGCAATAGCGTATTAAGACTTGACCTGTACTGGCTTCACAGGAGTAAGGATTTACAGATTATCGGTGTTACAAACAATATGCATCAGCGTCCAGGGAAAGGGTTACTTCCGCCAGTGGATGAGTATAGCAAATGGGCAACAAGTCCTTTGTCTACGTAGACTTTTAGGTGAAGTTAGAAATTTGTTTTTGGAATCTGTATGCCATGTTTGAAACACAGGCTACTTAAATGATATGGAAGTTTTATGCAATGTTTTAATGGTAATGGCTAGCTGATACTATTTTTATGGTAAAGCTTCAGGTTTTGATATACAACAGTTTATGTTTTTGTGAATATCATGTGTTGTACAATATGACTAAAAGCCACATCAAACCTATGTCACAAAATCCTCAAATCTGTTGTTTGATTTGTAGAATCATACAACTCAATAAATATGAAACAAAACCAGTTGTCTGAATCAGACAACTAAATAAGTGGGAGATGAAATCTGTTGTGCGAATGAGACAACAGAATAAAATTGCAATATTCTGTTGTATGTTTAAAACTTACACAACATAAAAGTATGTATATTCTGTTGTATGAACTAGACATGTCAGTGCAGCGAATGCCAAGCCAGCCATGGCATGGCATATAAGTTGTACAACAGAAATTATAAGTTGGTTGTTGGACGTTTCATCACACAAGCTCGAGATATACGACGGTTTTTTCGAACTTACACAACGGTGCAGCACCGTTGTGTATTGAGTTTTTTGTAGTAGTGACAGGATGGACAAGAGTTGGATTACCCTTGGAAGATGGGATCAGGCGTATCATGATGGAGTTAGGAGTTTCCTGGATTTTGTGATGGCTAACTGTGGAGACACTACACTTCATTATTGTCCGTGTAAAAAGTGCAAGTGTGCCACCCCACGACACCGGTTTTCCATAGAGACAGTGGAGCAACACCTGGCTAGATATGGATTTTGGGTCCTATACACTAATTGGATTTATCACGGTGAACCAGAGTTTGCAGGTCGTCATGATCATGGACAATTTGCCGAGAGAGGGAGTTCCTCCAATGATCCAACAACGAACTGGATCAACGATATGTTTCCTCGTGAGAGCGGTGTCTTTGAGGAAGCACCAGATGTGTAACTCCCTCCTCCGGAGATGGAGTGTTTCACTGATATTGAGCCACTCGAGCCATTACCCCGATCTCCGGTCAACACAAGTGGTATGGAAAAGTACAACAACCTGATCGCATTGCAACAGACTCCGTTGTACCCCGGATGCAGTAAGACTGTCCTTGAATCTGTCATGGGAGTGATGAAGATCAAAACGGAGAACAAAGGCACTGTCAAATCGGTTGATGATTGGCTTTGGCTATGGGGTGGGGCGATGCCCCCCGGACATCGGCTTCCTACCAGTCATCATAAGGTGCGACATATCCTTAAAGATCTCGGCCTTTCCTACATCAAGATTCATGCATGAAGATACGATTGCGTTCTGTTTTACGGGGAAGGACTTGCAGATCTTGAATACTGCCCAGTATGCAATACAGAGCGGTATAAGTTCACTCCTAAAGGGAACAAGAAAGCTGTGAAGATACTTCGGTACTTCCCGCTGATTGATAGGCTTGAGCGGTTGTTCATGTGTGCTTTCACGGCCAAAGCTATGAGATGGTGGGCTGAGAGGAATGTGCCTGACGATGACACCCTTAGACATCCCGCCGACGGAGAGGCTTGGAAGAAGAATGTGTTGGAGTTTCCTGAATTTGCATCAGAGGTTCGAAATGTTTGGCTAGGGCTATCATCCGACGGTTTCAACCCTTTTGGCAAGAAAGAGCTTCAGTACAGTATGTGGCCAGTTATTTTGATTCCGTACAACTTTCCACCGTGGATGTGCATGAAGAAGGAATATAACATGCTCACATTGTTGATTCCAGGCCCAGGTTATCCGGGAAAGTGTCTCGATGTGTATTTGAGACCCGTAATTGAGGAGCTTCGGTACTTGAGTCTGAACAGCCACCTGGTCTACGACCGGTTCAAAAATGAGATGTTCCGGATGCATGCCATGCTTGTTGGCACGATCAGTGACTTTCCTGGGAGGGGTATGTTGTCGGGCAGCGTCACCAGGGGTTACAGGGCTTGTTCAGAGTGCATGACTGTTGATTGCTCCAGTCCTCATTGCAGCAAGATTGTCCAGATGCGTCACCGTCGTTGGCTTCTGCATGACCATCCATTTAGGGACGATGCACAGGCTTTTGATGGGACTGAAGAAAGGGGCTGGGCACCCGAGCAATGGACAGGGGAGGAAATATTGGCAGTGTTGAATGAGTATGACTTTGGTCCGCTTAGCAATCATCCCGATGTGTTGCGCACGATTCCAGAGAGGCCGGATCGGTATAGGTTCTGGTCACACAAGAGCATCTTATGGGAACTTCCTTATTGGGCCAGGTTGGCTACCAGATACTACCTGGATGTCATGCATATAGAGAAGAACGTGGGTGAAGCCGTGGTTGGCACAGTTTTGAATTGGGAGAAGAAAACAAAAGACACCCCCAAGGCACGCGTTGATCTGAGAAATATGGGACTGCGGGACCATTTGTGGTTGAGAGAGGGCAGGAGCAAAATTCCCCAAGCTCCTTACACCGTCACCAGGGACCAGAAACATGAAATCTTTGGATGGCTGAGTAATGTCAGGTAACTTTTTATTAGCCATGTATTCCCTAAAGAATCCATCTGTTGTTGGACGACTATATATGCATGAAATCTAATTGTTGTTAATGGCTATGCAGGTATCCTTATGGCTATGCGGGTAACATAAGCAAGTGTGTTAACTACCGAGACAACAAGATGTACGGATTGAAGAGTCACGACTGCCATGTACTGCTTCAACGTCTCTTCCCTATTTTCATTCGAGCGTACTTGGATGATGAAGTGGTTGAGCCGTTGGTGGCGTTGTCAAGATTCTTCCAGAAGTTATGCGCTAGAGAAGTTAGAAAATCAGACCTCATGAGAATGCATGAGGAAATCGTTTTTATCTTGTGCAAGTTCGAGAGGATATTTCTCCCAAACTTCTTTGACATCATGCCTCACCTGATGATCCATCTTCCCCAACAATTGTTGCTTACCGGTCCCGTACACTACACTTGGATGTATCCCATCGAAAGGTACATGTTATTCATAAATTTGATTTATATATGTTTTTAAATAAAAGTTGCATGCTCTTAACATGCACTTGTTAACCTTGCAGACAACTTGGAGACTACAAGAAATATGTGCACAATAAATCTGCGCCTGAGGGGTGTATTGCTGAAGCTTACATTGCGCATGAGTGTGTAACGTACGCCAAGTTGTACTTGGGAGCAATGGAGGACCCCCCACAACATCCAAGTCGAGATGACCCCGAGTTCAACATATCTATCGTCGCCAACTCTGTTGTACCATACGGAAGCTTCAAGAAGAAGGGTGTGGACAAGTTGCCTGACCATGAGGTAGGGATTGCCCACTGGTGGGTTCTAATAAACTGTCCGGAGGTACAATATTGGAAACGAACCCATCTTCACTGCAAGGAAGTTCGCGGTGATGTCGAGTACCACAACACGACGTTTGCAGACTATTTTCCACAATGGGTAAGTGTATAAATATATATATATATTAGATGGCTTTCTTTTACAGTTCCCTATTCTTTAATCATAAACACACCAACTGATTTGAGTTATATTTTTCAGCTGATGCAAGTGGCTGCGAGGGGTGGTCATACAAATTACTCAGAGGAATTGAGGCTGTTGTCGATGAAGCCGATATCTTCCACAGTCCGCCCAATGTGTGATGTCAACGGCGTTAAGTGTATATGTGAAGCTAGAGACGGGGAACGCAAAACACAGAATTGTGGGGTGATGGTCGATGGTGCAGAGGGGGGCGTGGATTTTTACGGTGTCCTACAGTCAGTTGTTGAACTCATTTATGGGAACCGCATGAAAGTCCACTTGTTCAAGTGTCGATGGTTTGATACTAGGCGACACCGCATACGGATCGATCAGTACGACATACTTTCGGTGAATACCGCCACTAGTGTGTATGAAGACGACCCCTTTGTTTTCGCCACAGCGGCCAAAAAGGTCTTTTATCTTGACGATCCATTGAACAAAGGCACGTGAAAGGTAGTTAACCATGTGTCTCAGCGAGACATATACAGTGCTACCACACTTGGTGTGAGCACAGAGTGTCAAGAAGCGACCGCATACCAAGAGCCGGACGCCGGCGACATTCCGGAATCCTCCACCATCCGCGATAATAATGTGACGCCGGGCAGAGTGGTTCGACTTCCTAGGGGTCAGGTGCCCATGTATGATGTTAATCCGAATCGTCTATATCAGGCAGACGATGACTCAGACCACGAGTACGAGCACCGGTTGCCAGATATTAACTACTATACTACGTCTGACTCAAGTGATGAGGATGATTCTGATTATCATCCTTAGTATACTGTTTATGTATGTATTTGTGTACGATGGTGCATGCATGTATGAATACATTTTTCGTCCTTAATTACCGTTTTCCGAGTTTATGGGAAATTGTATTGAATTGTTTGTGCGATGTTCAAGGTCGTCGGCCCGGATGTTGACCGAAACCATTACGTAGACCCTTCAAATGCAAAAGTGTCGTGAAATAAGATACGACCGAAATATTGAAATACGTCTACGGTTGAAAAATGGGAAGATTCCGACAAAATCTGTGTGCCGAATGTTGCGGTTAGCTGTTTTTTACTTCCGTTTTCCTATGGGCAGCATGACGTTCGGTAAATATTTTGAGGAAAATTTTTATACGATTGGTTGCGTCTCATTGATCTGAAACTATTCTCTGTTGAAGGTCAGGCCAAAAAACGTCATCTAGACGGGCCAATTTCCGTTTTAAAGCGTTTAGAGGTTTGACTTTGCAGTTTGACCGTACCGATCGAGCCTTTAACGTTGTCAGATGTAGTTGGAATTTTTTTCATACATGTATTTAATCTTAACGGTGATATCTGACGGTTGGAATAGATTTTCCAAACTTTTAGATTCGAAATCGGAACATATGCACTAATGTTCCTTAACTTGTTTACTAAGTGTTTAAGTGAATGTATAGTTTCAAATAGTTGCTATACGTAGACCCTTCAAATGCAAAAGTGTCGTGAAATAAGATACGACCGAAATATTGAAATACGTCTACGGTTGAAAAATGGGAAGATTCCGACAAAATCTGTATGCCGAATGTTGCGGTTAGCTGTTTTTTACTCCCGTTTTCCTATGGGTAGCCTGACGTTCGGTAAAAATGTTGAGGAAAATTTTTATACGATTAGTTGCGTCTCATCGATCTGAAACTATTCTCTGTTGAAGGTCAGGCCAAAAAACGTCATCTAGACGGGCCAATTTCCGTTTTAAAGCGTTTAGAGGTTTGACTTTGCAGTTTGACCGTACCGATCGAGCCTTTAACGTTGTCAGATGTAGTTGGAATTTTTTTCATACATGTATTTAATCTTAACGGTGATATCTGACGGTTGGAATAGATTTTCCAAACTTTTAGATTCGAAATCGGAACATATGCACTAATGTTCCTTAACTTGTTTACTAAGTGTTTAAGTGAATGTATAGTTTCAAATAGTTGCTATACGTAGACCCTTCAAATGCAAACGTGTCGTGAAATAAGATACGACCGAAATATTGAAATACGTCTACGGTTGAAAAATGGGAAGATTCCGATAAAATCTGTGTGCCGAATATTGCCGTTAGCTGTTTTTTACTCCCGTTTTCCTATGGGTAGCCTGACATTCGGTAAAAATGTTGAGGAAAATTTTTATACGATTAGTTGCGTCTCATCGATCTGAAACTATTCTCTGTTGAAGGTCAGGCCAAAAAACGTCATCTAGACGGGCCAATTTCCGTTTTAAAGCGTTTAGAGGTTTGACTTTGTAGTTTGACCAAAGAATAGCCGACGACATACTTAACTTCGTCGGCTAAACTCTTGCGATCCGCGCCGTTTCATTGTCCGCCGTTGGATGGGCGAGATCTGACGGCTGCTGAGAGCGTGAAGTATAGCCGACGAGATTCATAATATAGCCGACGAGATTCATATTATAGGCGACGACATAACTACTTCGTCGGCTATAACCGGCCCGCAAAGCCCAACTTCGGCCCGGCCCGGATTTCGGGTCAGAGTATAGCCGACGAAATTCGTCGGCTATAGTATAGCCGACGAAATTCGTCGGCTATAGTATAGCCGACGAAATTCGTCGGCTATAGTATAGCCGACGAATTAAAATTAAATCGTCGGCTATAGTCCACACTATAGGCGACGAAATCCATACTTCGTCGGCTATAACCGGCCCGCAAAGCCCAACTTCGGCCCGGCCCGGATGTCGGGTCAGAGTATAGCCGACGAATTTCATCGGCTATGACTATAGCCGACGAATTAAAATTAAATCGTCGGCTATAGTCCTTCGATTTAAACTGAAACAGAGGCGCCTCTCCCCCATTTATGCAGAAACCCTAAACCCCAAAATCGCCGCCCACCCCTCCCCGAGCCTCCCCGACGCCGACCGAGCCTCCCCGGCCCTACCCGACCCCTCCCCACCCCGTCCCCGTCCTTCCCGAGCCCTCCCCGACCCGAAGCCTCCCCGAACGCCGCCGTCCTCCCTAGCCGCCGTCGCCGCCGCACCGCACCACCGCTCCTCGTCCCCTAGCCGCACCACCATGTCAGGTAGTCTCTCTCTCCCTCATTTAGGGTTTTTGTTAATTTTGTGGAATTTTGTGGTTTTGTGGAATTTAGGGATTTTGTGAAATTTTATGGTTTTTGTGAAATTATGTGAAATTTAGGGTTGTTAGGAATGTTGTGGAATTTTTGTTGATTTTGTGGAATTTTGTGGAATTTTTAGGAGGATATATATATATATATATATATATATATATATATTTCGGAATATATATATATATATAATTAGGTATTAATATATTTATGTATATATATAATTAGGTATATATATATTTAATGAAGTTTTTTATTTTGTTGTGAAATTTATGGAATTTTGTGAAAATTTTGTTAATGTTGTGGAATTTTTGTTAATTTTGTGTAATTTTTAGGAGGATATATATATATATATATATATTTCGGAATATATATATATAATTAGGTATAAATATATTTAGGTATATATATAATTAGGTATATATATATATTTAATGAAGTTTTTTATTTTTTTGTGAAATTTAAGGAATTTTGTGGAAATTTTTTTAATTTTGTGGAATTAACAAGATTTTTTAGGAGGATATACATATATATGTATATATCTATATATATATATATTTCAGAATATATATATATATAATTAGGTATAAATATATTTAGGTATATATATAATTAGGTATATATACGTACATTGAATGAAGTTTTTAATTTTTTTGTAGAATTTTTGTGCAATTTATGAAATTTATATACTAATTGTGCAGAAACCCGCCGCGCTGTAGACCGATGGCTTGGCAGACGGACCGAGAGCGACCCCGACGCTCAGGCAGGAGCCAGCCGTGGGGGGAGCGGATCCAGCGGTCGTCGGGGCCTAGGCCGGCCTATGAGTCGACGAGAGGAGACGTTGATGGGATTGACCCGGAGCGATCCCCGTGGGGGCTCCTCGTATGAGTCGACAGGAGCGGGCCCTGAGTCGAGTGTCGGAGGAGGACGCAGAGCCACCAGACCCCAGTGCACTTCAGCACTGTTCCAGGATCGGCAGCCGACCCCACCGCGCGCCGATCTGGACCCTCCAGAGATGCTCCCTGTCCCCCCACAGCGACAGCGTCCACAGCTTCGGGGCCCACCGTCAGGGGGAGCAGGCCCCTCAGGGTCCACGCCCCGTATGTCTCCGCCATCGGGGATGTACATGGTCCAGTTCCTCCCTGCCATCCCTGATTACGACGCCAGGGGGAGGCAGATTTGGAGGCACGACCGGCCCCACGAGATTCCCTGGGAGGAGGCCTACGTCTACGCACCTTTCGACTCAGAGGACTGCCGCGGCCTGTGGTGTGTTCGTGAGAAGGACAAGCAGTACAACGACGCAGGTAATTTGTTAGTTTAATTAATTATTTAGATTGTTTAATTAATTATTTAATTAGTTAGTTTAAATAATTATTTAACTATGTATTCATTTTAATTATGAAACAGGCGTCCTCGTCAATAAACCCGCGGGGACGAGACGGACCAGAGGGCCAGCGAACATGTCGACCCTGGAGAGGGAGCTCGCCGGTGGGATCAGGGAGATCCTGCCCGGTCCCGGTGAGGATGGACGCCCGATTGAGAGGAGAGACACCACCACCAAGTATATCAACGCGACGGGCATGCTCGTGCGGGACAGGGTCCCACTGTTGTGGCCCGACTGGGGCTTTGTGCCCGATGACATCAAGGCGCGAGTGTACAATGCACTGTCGGTGAGTTAAATCGTATTTTTATTATAGAAAATAAACATTTATGAATTCAGTCCTTATAACTATATAAAAATATTTTCTAATTAATTTATAATATTGCAGCAATGGTTTAGAGTCCATCCTACCTTGGACTGGTGGAGAGACGAGCAGCTGAAGAACAGGTTATGTGTTTCGCATTTTTTTTGTATAAATATATTTACTGGCAGTGTACGAATATATCTAACAGTTGTGTTTTGTTAATATAGGTACTCCGAGTGGAAGAACGAGCTGGCGACGCACTACAGGACGTACCATGTGGAGCAGCGCTTGGGGCGAGGTGCAACCCCCCACGAGTTCCGGTACAGGGAGTATGAGTGGCTATGGCTGGTAGCCTACTTCGGGAGCGACAGGGTCTTGGTAAGAAAATTTAGCCTCCTAGTATATAACTTTTTAATGTTATTTAATAATTAAATTATGTAGTTACTTAATTAAATTAATTAGTTAGTTAGTTATTGGTTATTAAATTAAGTTAGTTAGTTAGTTACATAGTTAGTTAGTTCGTTACTAAATTAAATTAAATTAAATTAAATTAGGTAGTTAGTAAGTTAGTTAGTTACTAAATTAAATTAGTTAGTTAAGTAGTTACTAATTAAATTAAATTAGTTAGTAACTAAATTAGTTAATAATTTTATTTTGGTTAGTTCCTAATATTTTAATTTAGTTACTAATTTATATTTGCGTTTATATGTTCGTTCTTATAATACAGAAAATCTCGAAGACGAACAGCGACACCCCCACCACGGCGGCGCCCGCTCCTGGAGGCAGTGGGCAGAGATGGCGAGGAGGGACCGACCGCTGAGGCCGTTGTCGTGGATTCATGCGCAGATGTATCCGGGGCGTCCCGACCAAGTGGTAAGTATTCGCCCATATTCAATAAAAGTGTTTCATTAAATTAATTTATATATTTTTTTTTATTAATTTGTTTATTATATTTTCTTGTCAATTAGGCGGAAATAGATGCGGAGACCGACGCGATCACCTTCGGGATCGCGCGAGACACCCTAGGGGAAGGGGCGTCCGACGAGGCGATCGCGGAGTTTGCCTCCACGATCGACACCCTTGAGCCGCGCTTGGCCTCTCAGATCATGCACGCGGCGGTGGGGACGGGCAACAACTACTTCTACCAGAGAGGCCTAGGCGCGGCGGGAGATGGGGTTCTCAAGTACACGCCGGCCAATCCCAGCACGCAGCGTGCGGCTTCGACGAGAGGAGATTTGCAGACGCAGCTGCAGAGGACTCATGCGGAGTTGGCGAGGGCGGTGGAGGCGCTCGAGCAGGCGGAGTTGGCGAGGGCCGCGGAGGCTTCGGCGCAGCAGGCCAGAGACGCATCTGTGGCGGAGATGTACCGATGGATGCAGCTATCTTGGGAGGCCCAGCAGGCTGGACTCCAGCCCCCGCCTCCGCCACAGATGCCCCAGTTCGTCGTCCCCACTCCCCACCCGCATCGGAGTACGCCAGGCGATCAGGATAGCCATAGCCACCGGAACTCGAACGATCCGGTCGACGACGCTACGCGTTTAGGGGGTGATGATGAGTAGATGACTAGTTAGCTAGGGGGTTAATTTGTACAGTAGGTAGGATATTAGGGATGGATTGATGTGGATATTTGTTGGATATTTGGATGTTTGTTTGTGGATTTTCTGCAGCCAAACCGAAGACGAAGTGAAATTGGGCCCGAGTTAAATTTTTAATTTTTTTTAAATATTTAAGGGTTATAGCCGACGAAATGGGCCATATTTCGTCGGCTATAACCTCCCGGCTTCCGGCAAAAAAAAAGCCGTTCCTGGTACCGGCGATTGTTATGGCCGACGATTAATTCGTCGGCTATGCCGGAAGTATAGCCGACGATAGTGTCGTCGGCTATGCCGGACGTATAGCCGACGATAGTGTCGTCGGCTATGCCGGAGGTATAGCCGACGATAGTGTCGTCGGCTATACTTCCGGGTTAGGGGCAATTACGTAATTGTTGAAGCCGACGATCCTGTCGTCGGCAATGTTCGAAGTATAGCCGACGACGCTTTATTCGTCGGCTATACCGCGTGTTTTATAAGCCGATGACTTACCCTCAGTGTCGTCGGCTATACTATAGCCGACGATTTAATGAACACGGCCGACGAGATGGCGTCGTCGGCTATAACCCCTTTTCTGGTAGTGCATTTTTACTTTCCTGGTTTAATTAGGATTCCTAATTTGATTAGGATTTGCCGAAACTTTCCTATTTCAATATCATTGAGCACAATTTCATATTATTTCTGCCAAAGACTCAAGACTCACTCTAATGACTCGATCTTACACAAATAAGGGTTTAGCAAAGCATAAATGGAGGTAAAAACATATTAAGAACGTCGCATAAAATGCTCCTATCAACCCCGACAGGACCTCTAGGAGGAAATACAATAATACAAAATATCACTAATAATCCTACCAAGATTATTAGAGAAGAAAAAATCAAACTTCCCAAAGGACAAGCGCCTATAGGAAGATTAGGAGAAAGAAGCTCCAAGAAATACATTCCTACAGAACTAAAATGAGGACAACCAGTATCAGATAGAGGCGTCTGTCTAGACCTAGATAGAATATGAGATAAAAGAAAATCCATAGATAACTGGGTTGCTAGTCTGAAGCTCACCAAAGCATTGTTACTATCCAAATTTTCTTACAAAGATGCTCATGCATATTTTGATGGAAGCGCTAAATGGGCAGAATGAGCACCCAAGCTAGCTCAGACTAATGATCCGATGGATTTTGCTATTCCCATATATAGATAATTCTATGGAGATATAACAGGGCATAGTGAGCAGTCCAAAGAAATAGCTAAAACAAATATCCAAAAATTAAGTATCTGTAACATGAGATACTTTGAAGAATATACAAATGAGTTCCAGAATTGCTACTGTACAATTAGAGATTTAGAGAACGAGGAACTTATTAGAACCTATTATAGAAAATTACCTGAACCTTGGAATAATGCAGTAGCACAATCGGTTGAAGAAAACCCTCCATGGTGTTTTACTATTGGAGGAATAGCAGAAAGAGTAAAAGATCTCTTAAGAAAACAATGCATAGAAAATAAAAAATTTACAACTGCAAAGAAACAACTCAGAGGAGTTGAGAACATGTGTCTAAAAATATTGGATACCCCAACACAATGGGGATGTCACAATATCACTTATTGGAAAAACAAAAGCAGATTCAAAAATAAGAAATATAAGAGTAACTTTACTCCTAATAAGAAGTATAAGTTCAGGAAAAGTTTTAACAAAAACAAAGAAAAAACATCTCCTAGAAAGATATTCTTTAAGAAAAAACCAACAAAACAAAATCCTGCAAGAGAAACAAAGTCCTGCAGATGCTGGCTTTGCAAGGCAGAGAGACATTAGGATAATGAATGTCCGAAAAGAGAAAAAAGAGCTTCTAAAGCTCTCATAGCAGAATATGATGAAGCTATAGAATACGCAAACTTAAAAGATTTCGAAGTCGCCTATTCTGATGAAGAGAATGAGTCCATATATTCTCTTGAGGATTCATCAGAAAGTGATACAGAGAGTATTTCAGATGATTATGAAGAAGGTAGTCAGTGTCCTATATTTATGTTAATCCAAAATTGGAAACAAGGAAATATTGATAGCATCAATACGCTAGAATTTCTACCAAATCCCGGAACCTTTACATGCGACTATTGTAGCTGCTATAAAAGTGACACGGTTCACATGCATTGTAAAGAAATAGGAGAAACATACCACAAAGAATGTTTTATAGCTGAGATAAGAAAAAAAACAAAAGAAAATGATGCACACATACTAGTAGATCAAGAATATAATATATTCCATGATCAAAATCAAAATCAAGATCTCAAGAACAACCTCAAGAAAATACAAGATTTAGAAAATGATTTCAAGAAAATGAAGTTAGTAACTTCATCGAATCAAGAACCAAAAGAATCATCATTAAATGATCCTCTCCAAGAGAGTATCAAGCTTTTCATAGAAACCTCTGAAAAAGAGATACAACCAGTCAAACAGGCGCAGACAAACATATATAGCAACTACATCACAGTAAGGCTAAAATTTCTTGGATATAAAAAATATCATCTACCACTACCAAATTGGAGGGAATAGCCGACGAAAAAAATTTCGTCGGCTATGCCAATTTTTCGTCGGCTATACCTTCTACCGACGAAATTTTCGTCGGCTATAAGTCGTCGGAAATACCCCGTCGGTAATACCAATGGCCGACGAAAAAAACCATTTCATCGGCCATTCCAACCTTGGCCGACGAATTATGGCCGACGAAATTTTCGTCGGCTATTTGTTCGAGTATGGCCGACGAAATTTGGTTTGGTCGGCTATTTGTTCTGAAGTATAGCCGACGAATTTGAGCTATTTCGTCGGCTATTTCGTCGGAATATATTAAAAAATGCAGTTATAGCCGACGAAATAATGTCAATTTCGTCGGCTATAACTGCATTTTGGGGAAAAAAAAATACCGGATCGGAGGAGGAGGAGGGGAAGGAGGAGGAGGAGGAGGAGGAGGCCGGAGGAGGGGAAGGAGGAGAAGGAGGAGGAGGCCGGAATAGGAAGAGGGGAAGGAGGAGAAGGAGGAGGAGGAGGGGAAGGAGGAGGAGGAGGAGGCCGGAGGAGGAGGCGGGGAAGGAGGAGAAGGAGGAGGAGGAGGAGGAGGGGAAGGAGGAGGAGGAGGAGGAGGAGGAGGAGGGGAAGGAGGAGGCCGGAGGAGGAGGGGAAGGAGGAGAAGGAGGAGGAGGAGGAGGAGGCCGGAGGAGGAGGAGAAGGAGGAGGAGGGGAAGGAGGAGAAGGAGGAGGAGGAGGGGAAGGAAGCTAGAGAAGGAGGAGGAGGAGGAGGGGAAGGAGGAGAAGGAGGAGGAGGAGGAGGAGGAGGCCGGAGGAGGGGAAGGAGGAGGAGGAGGAGAAGGAGGAGGAGGAGGGGAAGGAGGAGGAGGAGGAGGGGAAGGAGGAGGGGAAGGAGGAGGAGGAGGCCGGAGGAGGGGAAAGAGGAAGAGGAGGCCGGAGGAGGGGGGAAGGAGGAGAGAAAAAAGGCGGGAGGATTTAAAAGATTTAGAAGGAGTATAGCCGACGAAATAAAAGATTTCGTTGGCTATTCTCTAAGTATAGCCGACGAAATTAAAATATTTCGTCGGCTATACTTAGAGAATAGCCGACGAAATTAATATATTTCGTCGGCTATACTTTGGAAAATCAACAGCCGTTGGATCTGAGCCATCCAACGGCGGACAATAAAAAGGCGCGGATCAAGAGTTTAGCCGACGAAATATTTGAATTCTTCGGCTATACTTAGAGAATAGCCGACGAAATTTGAATGTTTCGTCGGCTATTCTATGAAAACATACTAAAATGCCGTTTTGAGGCCCTAAACGAACTCGAAAGCCCGAAAAAGCCCACACGTCGTAGCAAAACTACGAGTTTTGTTCCTGGCGTCGTTCCCTTTCCGGAATGGTATCACAATCGTCATTCGGACGCCGGACGCCAAATCTACAGTAAACCGGGTTTTGACTTATTTCATTATTTCAGCACTCGGATTTTATCGGAATCTTGTCATTTTTCAACCGTAGACGTATTTCATTATTTCGGTCATATCTTATTTGACGACATATTTGCATTTGAAGAGCCTACGTATAGTAACTATTTGAAACTATACATTCACTTAAACACTTAGTAAACAAGTTAAGGAACATTAGTGCATATGTTCCGATTTTGAATCTAAAAGTTTGGAAAATCTATTCCAACCGTCAGATATCACCGTTAAGATTAAATACATGTATGAAAAAAAATCCAACTACATCTGACAACGTTAAAGGCTCGATCGGGACGGTCAACCGGGTGAGTCAACCCTTCAAACGCTTAGAAATGGAAATTGGCCCGTCTAAATGACGTTTTTTGGCCTGACCTTCAACAGAGAATAGTTTCAGATCGATGAGACGCAACCAATTGTATAAAAATTTTCCTCAAAATATTTACTGACCGTCAGGCTACCCATAGGAAAACGGAAGTAAAAAACAGCTAACCGCAACATTCGGCACACAGATTTTGTCGGAATCTTCTCATTTTTCAACCGTAGGCGTATTTCATTATTTCGGTCATATCTTATTTCACGACACATTTGCATTTGAAGGACGAAGCAATGGTTTGTCGATAGTGATAGAAAATGGAAGCTGTTTTTTTTTTTTTTTTTTTTAAATCATAGCCGACGAAATCAAACCTAGTACTCGTCGGCCATACTTCCAAAAATTTTCGTCGGCTAAAGTTTTAGAGAAAGGCAGACGAAAATTCAAATCGTCGGCTATTCCCCTAGAATGGCCGACGAAAAAAAAATTCGTCGGCCATTCTAGGGGAATAGCCGACGATTTTTTTCTTTTTAGCGACGAAAACAATTTTCGTCGGCCATTATTGAGAATAGCCGACGAAAATTGGTTTCGTCGGCCGTTTTTTTTTTTTTCGTCGGCAAAAGCTTTTTTTCTGGTAGTGTACATGCTTTTGTAGATAATGGTTCAGGATATAGTCTTGCTAAGAAATATGCCATACCTGAGGAATATTGGGAAAAATCTGACCAAAAAGTTATTGAAATAGGAATGGGAGATAATGAATTCACTATGAATCAAGTTGCTAGAAATGTCAAAATTTCTATGGGAGGAGGAACCTTTATCTTCCAAAGAATCTGTCAATGTGAAGCTCAAGGAGCCGATCTTTTAATAGGAAATGATTTCATACTTCAGCAGAAGATAATTCAGACTCTCGAAATGATAGGGTTTGAAAAGAACAATAGGTTCTACTGGAATCGCGCCTCATGGATGCGGTCAACATTGCAAACAAAGGATTCACAGAGCACTATCAGAAGTCGTCAGCAAAGCGTGGTGATCATAAACCACTCTACAAACCGATTGTGCAACCAGTATTAGCCTTAAAAGAATTCCAAGAAATTATACCAAATGAAATAACTAGTTCAGAAAACTCGGAATCAGAGGAAGAACCTCAAGATTCAGAAAGCTCAGATGGTGAAGAAGAGTTCATCAAAGAGCATAATCTAAAAATATACATCAACAAGATAGAGCAAAACAAAATCCCTAACCTTGGTGAAATAGAAAATTTACTTAAACCCATAATTAGTGAAGATCCCCAGCTGTACTGGGAAAGAGATTCAGTTTATTGTCAGTTAAAAATGCATGATGCAAATGTAATATATCATGTCAAAGCCATTCCTCACTATAAAAACGACGATAGAAAAGAAATGGAAAGCCAAGTTCAAGAATTACTTGAAAAGAAACTAATTAAGCCATCTGATAGCTCTCATCATACTCCTGCATTCTTGGTTAGAAACCATGCAGAGTAATTAAGAGTAAAAACAAGAATGGTAATAGATTATAGAGATGTCAATAAGAAAACAGTCAATGATGGCTATCAGCACAGGTAAGAGTCCTTATCAATAGATTAAAAGGAGCAAAGATTTTCTCAAAATTTGATGCAAAATCAGGCTTCTGGCAAGTAAGGATGCATCCGGATTCCATATCTTTAACAGCATTTGGAACTCCTCAAGGACATAATTAGTGGCTTGTAATGCCATTTGGTCTTAAGTAAGCTCTATCTATCTTTCCTCAAGTGAGTGGTCTCACTGCTCTCCTTTCTCTGAAAACAAGCTCAAAAAAGAAATGGTCATTTACAATGGATGATAGTAACACCGTTAAGAAAATCAAAGAACTCATAAAGCACCTTCCCCCTTTGCAATTACTTGAAGAAGGTGACTTAATCGTTTTGCAGACTGATGCAAACGATTACTACTGGGCAGGAGTAGTTTTAGCAGTCAAGCCAAATACAAATCAAGAAAAAAATTATAAATTCATGTCATGAAAGTTCAACCCTGCTGAATTGAATTATTCCACAGGGGATAAAGAAGTTCTAGCCTTAATAAAATCCATTAAAGGAGCAGAAGCTTTTTTAGGAAATAAGTTTCTAGTTAGAACTGATAACAAGAGAGTAAAAAACTTTAAAAACTATAAACTCACAGACGCAGCCGACAGAGAAAGAGTTCTTAGATGGAAAATATTTTTAACACAATATGATTATGATGTTGAAATGGTTGCAGGAGACAAGAATTATTTGCCTGACGCTCTTACAAGGGAAATGACAATGTTTGACAGAAGTAAAGGCCATAACCCCAGAAGTAGGAGACCAGAGCAAGAACCTGAAGAAAGAAGAAGATCAAATCTTGAAGAAAAAAGACCAGAACTTGAAGAAAGAAGGAAACTGGACTTATAAGGAAAAGAAAGGGAGGTACCCCAAGAAGGGAAATTGAAGGCAAAAACTATGTGGGAAAGGTACAAAGAAGGAGATAGAACAGTTGGACCATTACACGATGGACCAGGCTATCAATACATTGTATCCTATTCTCCTGCAGAATCAAGCAAAACCTCTGAAATAAGTCACTCGAGTCCAGCAGGATGGGATGATCATCAAAAAAATATAGCCTCCTCGCAAGAAGAAACTCATTCAGAAGATGAGAAAAAATTCCTAGAGGATTTTTTGCAGCATCCTGTAAAGAAGACAAGGGATAGATTCCAAAGAGAGTCATCAAGGTCTTTTCAGACAACAAGACCAATTCATGACAGGTTAGCAACCTTCAAGAAAAGACAACCACACTACCAGATACGGAAGAATAGCCGACGAAAATTTTTTCGTCGGCCATTCCATTTTTTCGTCGGCTATACCCTCTGCCGACGAAAATTTCGTCGGCCATAAGTCGTCGGTAATACGCCGTCGGTAATACCAATGGCCGACGAAAAAAAAAATTTCGTCGGCCATTCCAACCTTGGCCGACGAATTATGGCCGACGAAAATGATTTCGTCGGCTATTTGTTCGAGTATGGCCGACGAAATTTAGTTTCGTCGGCTATTTGTTCGAGTATGGCCGACGAAATGTGGTTTCGTCGGCTATTTGTTCTGAAGTATAGCCGACGAATTGGGCTATTTCGTCAGCTATTTCGTCAGAATATATTAATATTTTAAAGTTATAGCCGACGAAATAATGTCAATTTCGTCGGCTATAACTGCATTTTGGGCAAAAAAAAATACCGGATCGGAGGAGGCGAAGGAGGAGGAGGAGGAGGAGGAGGAGAAGGAGGAGGCCGGAGGAGGAGGAGGAGGAGGAGGGGAAGGAGGAGGAGGGGAAGGAGGAGGAGGAGGAGGAGGCCGGAGGAGGGGGAGGAGGAGGAGGAGGAGGAGGAGAAGGAGGGGAAGGAGGTGGCCGGAGGTGGCCGGAGGAGGAGGAGGAGGAGAAGGAGGGGAAGGAGGAGGAGGCCGGAGGAGGGGGAGGAGGAGGAGGGGAAGGAGGAGGAGGAGGCCGGAGGAGGGGGAGGAGGAGGAGGAGGAGGAGGAGGAGGAGGAGAAGGAGGAGGAGGCCGGAGGAGGAGGAGGAGGAGGAGGAGGAGGAGGCCGGAGGAGGAGGAGAAGGAGGAGGGGAAGGAGGTGGCCGGAGGAGGAGGAGGAGGAGAAGGAGGTGGCCGGAGGAGGGGAAGGAGGAGGAGGCCGGAGGAGGAGGAGGAGGAGGTCGGAGGAGGGGGGGGAAGGATGAGAGAAAAAAGGCGGGAGGAAGATTTAAAAGATTTAGAAGGAGAATAGCCGACGAAATACAATGTTTCGTCGGCTATACTTAGAGAATAGCCGACGAAATTAATATATTTCGTCGGCTATACTTTGGAAAATCAACAGCCGTTGGATCTGAGCCATCCAACGGCGGACAATAAAAAGGCGCGGATCAAGAGTTTAGCCTACGAAATACAATGTTTCGTCGGCTATACTTAGAGAATAGCCGACGAAATACAATGTTTCGTCGGCTATACTTAGAGAATAGCCGACGAAATTTGAATGTTTCGTCGGCTATACTTAGAGAATAGCCGACGAAATTTGAATGTTTCGTCGGCTATACGTAGAGAATAGCCGACGAAATTTGAATGTTTCGTCGGCTATTCTATGAAAACTTACTAAACTGCGGTTTTGAGGCCCTAAACGAACTCGAAAGCCCGAAAAAGCCCACACAATCGTTCCTGGCGTCGTTCCCTTTCCGGAATGGTATCACAATCGTCATTCGGACGCCGGACGCCAAATCTGCAGTAAACCGGGTTTTGACTGATTTCATTATTTCGGCACACGGATTTTATCGGAATCTTGTCATTTTTCAACCGTAGACGTATTTCATTATTTCGGTCATATCTTATTTGACGACATATTTGCATTTGAAGAGTGTACGTATAGTAACTATTTGAAACTATACATTCACTTAAACACTTAGTAAACAAGTTAAGGAACATTAGTACATATGTTCCGATTTTGAATCTAAAAGTTTGGAAAATCTATTCCAACCGTCAGATATCACCGTTAAGATTAAATACATGTATGAAAAAAAATCCAACTACATCTGACAACGTTAAAGGCTCGATCGGGACGGTCAACCGGGTGAGTCAAACCTCTAAACGCTTTAAAACGGAAATTGGCCCGTCTAAATGACGTTTTTTGGCCTGATCTTCAATAGAGAATAGTTTCAGATTGATGAGACGCGACTAATCGTATAAAAATTTTCCACAAAATATTTACCGACCGTAAGGCTACCCATAGGAAAACGGGAGTAAAAAACAGTTAACCGCAACATTCGGCACACAGATTTTGTCGGAATCTTCCCATTTTTCAACCGTAGCCGTATTTCAATATTTTGGTCATGTCTTATTTCACGACACATTTGCATTTGAAGGATGAAGCAATGGTTTGTCGATAGTGATAGAAAATGGAAACTGCTCTTTTTTTGTTTTTTTTTTAATCATAGCCGACGAAATCAAACCTAGTATTCGTCGGCTATTCTTTTGTCGTTTTCTGTCAAAAATAATCGTATAATTATTTTTTAAAAAACTTATGGCCGACGAAATACTTAATTTTCGTCGGCCATTGTTAGTAAAATAATTATTTTTAAAAAACGTATGGCCGACGAAATAATTAATTTTCGTCGGCCATTGTTCGTAAAATAATTATTTTTAAATAATTTATGGCCGACGAAATAATTAATTTTCGTCGGCCATTATTCGTAAAATAATTATTTTAAAAAAAACTTATGGCCGACGAAATAAAAAATTTTCGTCGGCCATTCTTCCAAAAGTTTATAGCCGACGAAAACTTTAAATCGTCGGCCATTATAGGAGTATAGCCGACGATTTTTCATTTTTACCGACGAAAAAAAAAATCGTCGGCCATTTTATGGGAATGGCAGACGAAATTTTTTTTTTACCGACGACAAAAATTTTCGTCGGCCATTCTTGGGAATAGCCGACGAAAAAAGTGTTTCGTCGGCCGTTTTTTTTTTTTTCGTCGGTAAAGCCCTTTTTTCTTGTAGTGCCAGTTGTAACTGGCATAACTAAGATATTAAATCATCCAATGAGAATCTATGAAAAGCCAGTATTTAGAACCAGTAAAGAACTACAATTCAATCAAAGAGTCATAATGGATAATCTCATGACCGCCTCTCGAGATCAGAATGAAGCTCTAGTGCTCCAAGCTTTAGAAGCTTTAACCGAAGAACTCTCCAGCTATAGCATGAGAACAAAAGAACAAGAGCCTGAAAATGCCATCAAGGTTCAGTATCTTGAAAATCCTGAGAGTGCGAAAATTCCTATAATGGCTTTATCAGAGTTAGAATGGTTCTGTTTTCATAATCTTTTAGGAGATTTTAAAAATAAGAAAGCTCTGCAGTCGACTTTATCAGTTGTAGAAGGTCCCTATTATGGAAGATATATAGTTGATGTTCAAGCAGAACATCCCCAGAGACACAAGCTGTAGTTGATAGAAAACGGTTTTGTTCATAATCTGTGGACAAAAACCAACAAAGACCTAGAATGTCTTCCTGAGATAATTTACAATACGGTCAAGAGCATTAGACTAGAAGGATGCATTATAAGGTTGAAATTTATTTCAACCCCTCCAGAATGGACCACTGAAGGATGACATAAGAGCTACATTTCTCCATATCATTATGTCAGAATAATTCAGAGTCGAATGTGCAAGGATAATTCATCATTGAGAAATGGATCATCAAACTAAAACGCCCCTTGGATGAAAGCCATGGCAATAAACATTATACAAAGGTTGGTCCGAAGAGATCAATATACTACTCTTCTAGCTAGTGGAGAAAAAATAATGGTTACTAGTTACAATCATCCTTCTTCAGAAAATTGTGATTTCCATAAAGCCTTAAAAAGGAAAGAAATTGATGGAACTCTGGCTACCACTACGTGGATGGAAAAGATAGAAGAAGAACAAAAGCATAAGGTTCCTTATGATTCAGATATGGAATATGAAGAAGAAGGTGAGTATACAGATTCAGGAGTATCTTTTCATGATGAAGAAGCACATAACATCGACATGATGGAAGGATAGGTTGCCGAGGCATAAAGTCACAACTTTTAGATAGTGGATTGCCAGCTCTAAAGTAGCTTTAAGTAAGTGGAGGCTGCCGACGCTTAAAGACAAGTTTTTTAGTATAATAGAGGCCAACGTCTTTGCAACTTTATTCAACTTTATTTGAAGATAAGATTCCTCTTGTCCTCAGTTTTCAGATGGATTTTGAATGAAGTTTTGTAATCCGAGGCCTATATAAAGAGTGGAAACCCTCAGAGGAAGGCATTCAAAAAATCAAGGAAGAGAGAGTGTTGGAAGTATATATGGTGCACCGCCAAGCATGTTCGGCAACCTCGTGGACTGTGCAACCGGCGCGGTAGGACCCAACTCCGGCATGCATCGGGTAGACCAGCACCCCGGCTACATCTCCATTGTTCCACATCACCGGTGCCGCACTCGGAAGGCGTGCCACCGGGCACCTGAAGTAGCCTCCAGAATAGGGAAATATGTAAGAGTATGTTTGCATCCCACATTGAAGATGTAGTAGAGGTGGGAAGCCTCCTTCCTTATAAATAGAAGGCTTCCCCCTTAGAGTTAGAGATCTTGGATACTTGCTACTCTTGGCATGTAACCACCACTGATAGCTTATTAGCCGGCTATAGTATATTCCAAGTGGACGTGGACGTAGCCGTGCCCTTTGATGGATTGGTGAACCACTATATATCCTTGTGTTCATGTTCTACCTTTATTATTGTGCTTCTGTCAGGCCTACGGGTTTGTGCAGAAACAATTGGCGCCGTCTGTGGGAATGGTTACAAAAAAGCTATGTTTCCCTGCCAGCAAGCTGCTGCCTGGACAGCAGGTCCAAATAATCAGCAGGCCATCAATTCTTGTTCAACCTGGCCAGCAGGCAGCCCAGCCCAGACCAGCAGTCAAGCAAGTCAGCGGCCCAGCTAGCCTGGCCAGCCAGTCAATCTCCGATCAAACCCACCAATAGGTCACTCCGGGCCGAACGCCCAAAGTCAACAGGCCTCCCTCTCCAGTAAAACTGGTCAGTAGGGCCGGCCGGGTCTGTGCAAATTTGCTCTGGGCACCCACCGCCGTCGCTTCGCGGTCCATTCCGGAACCGGCGTAGCCCCACGATCCACTCTGAGTGTGAGCAGCTCGCCAAAGGTGCGCCCAGGAAAGCCTCGCACGGTGTTGACGATGGTAGGTCCTCGTCTCCGGCCCCCTCCCTCTCCGGTCATTTTCCTCTTCGGGCCTTTGCTCAGGGCATATCCGTATATATTCTCTGGGCACTCCGGATCCTCCCCACCGGTCCGAAATGCCCCGACACCACCGCCTGTGCTCTCGCACCCCACGCCTCATTCAGACGGCATCAGGGGGTTCGTAGGCTCGCCTCCGAGTCCGGCAGCTCACCTCTGCATTCATCGGGTATGAGGCGACAGACCTCGAACCAACAAGCCAGCGTGGCAGCAACTCCAACTTTGTAATGCATTCGGTGCCCCGCAGCCCCGACATCGAAGCCGAACGAAATCTGGCCTCCGACAGCTCGAAGCCCCCCCCCCCCCCCCCCCCGGTGTTACGTGACGCCCCCGGTGCGTACAAGCTCGCTTGATGCTTTCATCCCACCGCAGCACGAACACCGCCCCGGCAACCTCACCAGTCGCCCGGCCCAGAAAGTCAACGGGTCAGAGTGGCGAGCTCGAAGCCTTCGTCCCGCGGCGGACTACAAGCACCGTCCGGTGGCTCGTTGGACGGCCCGGTTCGGCCACCTCACCTACGGGTGCACCTCCTCTCCGGTTCGGTTCCTCGCTGATGGTCCTCCCTCTCCGGTCGCCCTCCTCTCCTGTCAGGAGCCGAACGCCGAGTATAGAAGAGGAGAGAGACCGAAAAGAGCAAAAGGCAAACATGCATGCTGGTCATCGGGTCAAGTCCCGGTCAACCCGATCAGCATTGGCGCCGCTGGATCCCGAGCAAGCTACCACCGCCCCCACCTCACCCCCTGCCCGGAGTAGCAGAACAAGGCGGGTCAGGTTCGGGTGCCGGAGGCTCTTCTCTAGGTACCGGTTCGGGTCTGTCTCCTCCCGCTGCTCCGGCTCCGGAAAGGGCAGACTCCTGGACTCCGGCGCCAGTCGACTCCTCCTGCCTCTCCTCAGCATCGCCCCCTCGTCACTCGCCCACAGCCTCGCACGAACCCCCCGGCTCTGCTCTCGAGGTTCCTCTCCCCTCCGCATGGCAGCGGCTTGGCGCGAGTCAGCGGTTGAACTAGGCCTCATGTGGGACCAGGATGGGTGGAGAAGGCGCAAGGAGGATATCTTCCTCCGGGCATGACGAGGGAGGAACCAGGAAAGAAAAATGAAAAAGGTAGAAAGAAAGAAAAAGAGCGGGAAAGAGATATTCAAAATAGTGAGGCCCGGTCAACGGACCCAGCGGGTCAGCAGGTTGGAAGAGGTTGGGCCAGGCCGGATTGAGCTGCAGCAAGCTAGGCAGAAGGCAATCTTCTCCGGACACCCAAGCTGCTCTCTACTCCCGTAGACAATAACCGGGCAACTCGGGAACCATTCCCGCAGGCTATTCAAACACCCGGCAGCTTTCTCCAAAGATGAGTACTCTTTTTTATTACTCAACGCATGCTTCACCTGTGCATAATCTGTTTGGGAATATTGATAATTAGACATGTGATAAAAGCACGAGCATGGTCCAGGATGCATCGCATATCATTATGTGTATCTCAGTGTTGCACATATCATTATGCATAGGTGCACGCATGCCAGTGCATGACATTACAATGCATCGCATTTCAGTATGCATCGCATTACAATGCATCGCACTACGGTGTACGCATTTCAGTGCATGACATTACAATGCATCGCATCTCAGTGCGCGTATCAGTATGCATCACATTCGCATCTCAGTACGCGCATCCGTATGCATTGCATTACAATGCATCGCACTACGGTGCACGCATTTCAGTGCATGGCATTACAATGCATCGCATATCAGTATGCATCGCATTACAATGCATCGCATTACGGTAACCATCCCACTGGTTATGTAGCATTCAACCGGCTCCATGGCATCCCACCGGTTACGTAGCATTCAACCGGCTCCATGGCATCCCACCGGTTATGTAGCATTCAACCGGCTCCGTGGCATCCCACCGGTTATGTAGCATTTAACCGGCTCCATGGCATCCCACCGGTTACATAGTATTCAACCGGCTCCAAGGCATTCCACCGGTTTTGCCACTTTCCTTCGCCCCTACGGGTAAGGACAAGCCATCAACAACTCAAGGCTTCAAACACATGGGCTTTATAAACCCGGGAGAGTTTACCTCTAACACATGCAAACTCTTCCAGCAGGCTAAAAACCCTGCATCACACTGAACTGTGATAAATATGAGGATCCATGGCGAGACTTGTTATCTCTACGCCACCCCACCGGGCAGATTGTTTCTCTAGCACAGAACAAGTCTCCCCGCAGGCTAGAAACCCTGCACATTACCCCACGCTTATTCCAGCACAAGCTGGGCCGAACCACCGGGCTACTCCCCGGCTGCCTCACCATTGGCAGTAATTGTACTGGGGAACTCGTTCCGACATGGCAGTCCACCGGTCGAGTCCTCACATCATCATCCCATGCACTCATCCGGGTTTCACCCCGCTCCACATTTATTGCATGGGCACCCCGGTTCCGCACCGCTGCGCTAGAGCCTCGACCCATGCACCACAGCTCACGCTAGCACCTCACCTTCGGCCTCGTGAGCTCGGCCGCTCAGTCTATCAGCTCACCCTCCGGCCCGGTCCTGTCCAGCAATCACCTCGGCCAGCGGGTCACCCCAGATTCAGCAGGCCCGGTCCTGTCCAGCAATCACCTCGGCCAACGGGTCACCCAAGATTCAACAGGCTCGACTCTATTCAGCGGCGGCTCTGCCCTATCAAGCTTCAACGAGTCAGGACCGGTCAAACCCGGATCCTCCCTGGGCACCCACCGCCGCTCCAGAACCCGGCAAAAACGGTGAGGATCAGAACCTGGCACCTCAGTGCACCCCCAAGCAAGACCAAACACGGAGGGCACTAGCATGGAAACATCACTCCCGGCCAAGTCAAATCTCCAACACGGACTTGGGGGACTACTACTAGGAGCACATCAGTAACACTCGAGTGGAGGGGTGAGACTCGGCATTCAAACGCCCGGTAAGAGTCCAATCTCACTTAGGGACTTGGGGGACTGGTGATAATAGGGGTGACTCGGTCACCACCTACGCTTGGCGGCACATGATGATTAACTCCCCAAGTAAGATTGCACTCTTACTCAGGAACTTGGGGGACTTGTTGGAAGTATATATGGCGCACCGCCAAGCATGTTCGGCGACCTCGTGGACTGTGCAACCGGCGCGGTAGGACCCAACTCCGGCATGCATCGGGTAGACCAGCACCCCGGCTACATCTCCATTGTTCCACATCACCAGTGCCGCACTCGGAAGGCGTGCCACCGGGCACCTGAAGTAGCCTTCAGAATAGGGAAATATGTAATAGTATGTTTGCATCCCACATTGGAGATGTAGTAGAGGTGGGAAGCCTCCTTCCTTATAAATAGAAGGCTTCCCCCTTAGAGTTAGAGATCTTGGATACTTGCTACTCTTGACATGTAACCACCATTGATGGCTTATTAGCCGGCTATAGTATATTCCAAGTGGACGTAGCCGTGCCCTCCGATGGCACGGTGAACCACTATATATCCTTGTGTTCATGTTCTACCTTTATTATTGTACTTCTGTCAGGCCTACGGGTTTGTGCAGAAACAGAGAGCATTCTAAAGATTGAGAGTCTGTCTAAGATAGTTGTCAACAAAGTGTGAGATAAATAGTGAGATATTGTGTGATATTATAAGCGTGCTATTGAATCGTACTAGTCAACTGGTGTGGTGTGCTTTTATTTACAAGTAAGTTTGTATTTCCAGCTTTAGTATGAGTAGCTAAACAACTTTTAGCTGTTTACCTAAGAGTGAGGCTCTGTGTTATGTATATATAGTTATGATTGAATAAATAAATTTCAGTTGGTATTCACCATATCCGTCAAGTTTCTAGTTTGTTTTTAAAGCTTTTCTCAAACCCCAGGTGGAGGATTACCTCCTACGAGTGGTATTTGAGAATTCTTTTTGTATTAAAATTGTCAGAAACTGCTACTGTACTAGGTCTTAAGAAACTCTCCATATTTAGATAGCACTGAAACCGTCATAAGAGTAACCGCTTAGACAGGAGGTCATTAGGTGATCTTGACATGTTGAAGGCTAGTTTTAGAATTTGTGAGTGTTACTAAGGTTTAATATAATTGGTAAGTGTTACTGATAAAAATAAAATAAAAAAAACTGTAAAAAGTTAAAAGATACTATTTGGAGTACTTATTTGTAATAAGTGAAATTCGGGTATTGTTTTGTAAATAGCCCTTATATGAATCACATCTTCCACTTCTCAAATGCTAATTTAGAACAGCATGCCCAAAAAAGATAAGACGAGAATTATGAAATATGAGAAAGGATCAAATGGGTGTAAGATCATGATAAGCATCATCAAAGTAAAGTAGATAGAGATACACATGAAGTCAATTGATTAAAAGACTCAAAATAGCCTTAGAAGATCTAGGAAATTGGAATGCTCCTCACCAGAAATTTTTAAATATGACGGGAGGTGGCAATGTCTAATAGTCTTCCTTTCTAATTAAATTTCAACACGTAAAATTTTATCACAAAAATTATAAATTTATGTATTTTACTTTTTGTAAAATGACTTTAATCAATTTTTTATGGTTTAGTGATTAGAGTTTGGGGTTTTAGGGTTTTAGGGTGTAGGGTTTAGAAAAACAATAATAAATCTAAAATAGTATTTGACAAAATACTGAAATAATTTTCTGTGGTAAAATCTCACGTGTCAAAATTTCATTGGTAGGGAGGACCATTAGGCATTACTACGTGGTCCTCCCGTTACACTGAAAAATTCATCTGCTCCTCTCTGAGCTTCTCCCTCCACGTAAAATCAAGAGGATGAATTACTCTGGCTACAAGAGAGCCCATGACGTCGATTAATCATTTTTTCGACCTAGTATTAAGCCCGTTTATGAAATTAATATGAAGACTGTAGGTCAAATAAACAGACTCCATTACCAAATTACTAAGCATAATTAGATGACTAATATCCAGCTAATAAGAAATTGCATTCAGTGCTAGCCAGCGTAGCGGACTACCGTGCGAAATGTTATGTGTACAAATGTGCGCCTACTTGTGTTTAGGGAGTACATGCCTACAGTCTTCCTTGTCTTTTTATGGTTCTAAAATGTCACTAATAGTGCACATTTATTTTCACCTTTCAAATCACCCGAGTCTCATCGCAAACATTAGTGAAAATTTTAAACTTAGTATAAAAGCATGCACTTATATATAAAAATATGTAAAATATTGATGGTCTTTCCGCACTAAATACTGTACATCTCGATACCAACACTTAAATTTGAGAACTTAGTTGAAATAAAGAGGAGTTCACTATGAAAGATGTACAGCAAACTTGTAGAATTTTTTTATATCCAGACATAACAACAAAGAATTATAATGCATATCCCCTCAGGACACCCTCTTCTAACTTATCTAAATAGAACGTTAGGAGCACGAAAAATGAAACAGACTGGAACCAGCCCACAAGTCCATTCCGAAAGAAAGTAAGATCAACTAATTTATTCGCAACAACATTCGATTCACCGTGAACATGGTCGAAGCAAGGTGCGTGATTTTAAGACTGATTCCTCCAAGGAATGGAAGTACGACCAGAAATAGCATCTACAATGACATTTGGAAAATGATTGACAACTACAATGCGAAGACCTTCCCGTAAAGCTAAAGCCTCAGCCATTAAAACGCCAACATCCCGAACACAATTAGCAACTGCCATAATGAGATTGCCCATATGATCTCTAAACACAAATCCAATAGAAGCTTTATTATATATTTCGTATTGAACCATCCAAATTTAATTTTACAAACTAAGCAACAGGAGGTACGTACCCATATGATCTCTAAACACAATCACACAGTTTTAGCGCAATGGAAGATTAGTACCTTAAGTTGTTAGTTCCGTTACAAAAACTGACGAGAGACAGGTTTTTGATCAATGAATGACAAAATTACTCCTTTAGTTATATATCTCTATTAATTAAGCCAATTTGGCTTATGGAACTGCCAACCCTCTCTTTCCGTACTTCTCCTTCCTTGATTAAATTGTTCTAACAGAAAAACAATCATGTTGCATAGACGATACGGTAAAATATAAAATAAAAAATAAAGAAAAAAAGGTTACCAGCAGTAAACTACGAAAACTAGAGAAGAGAATAACCGTCAGGGTTGGTGAATGAAGGATTCACCTTTGATTCTTCAATTTTTGTTCTATTTGGTCCTTTTATTTTGTTTATTTGACACTTTGGGTGCGTTTGGAGGGGGGGGGGGGGGGGGCTTTTTTGCTCCCCTGCTTATAAGCACAGCACATGCATGTGTTTGGTAAAACAACTTCTTGTCAAGAGCTTCCAAAAGCACCAGCTTTTTTGCTCCAAAAGCCGAAGTTGTGGTTTACCTCCTTTTGGAAGCTGGCTGTGGCTTCTGCACTGTAGCGGTCATTACTGTAGCTAAATGAATTTTTGAAAATTCCGTTCATTGCCCTCCTGCTTCCCCAACACCTCACATAATCGTCTTGTTACTGTAGCCCCCATATCATCTTCCCCAACTCCGTCGTCTTCCCAGTCTTCCTCAAATCAGCGTCAACATCCCAGCTCGGATCCGGGTCGAAGAGGCTCGATGGGGTTTGGATTGGCGAAGACCTCGACATCGATCGCAACATCAAACTCTCCACCTTCATCTCTGTCACACCTCAAAATTTTTATTTTATTTTTTTGAGGTGCAACTCAAACTCCATAAAAGAATATAAATTTTTTGGAAAAGGAACTCATAATACGCAAACCCATAAGTACTCTTTATTTAACAAGGATAAAGAACTAAAACACAAAGATAGACTAACAAAGTCTATGTCTTATTGTAGGAAAATATAGTAGCAAACATATTTCACAAAGTAAATCACATTTGACAGAATTTTCAACTTCAAGTAACACACTCCTCACCTGCACAATAGTTTTAAACGGGGTGAACATAAAGAGCTCAATAGGGGGCCAAACCTCTTCAAACAATACCAAGTAAAATTAGAATATATTTATATATATATTTACTCCACATAGTTCATATATAGGAAAACTACTAGGTCTACATGTCCCATACCATGTAGTTTACCACAAGGGTGACTTAGAGTTTTCTTTTACATGAACTATCTCCTATTCACTTATATAACCCCTTTTGTTAGTCATCTTTCCCATTCCCCTTTCACCAATCCCGAATTACCCCTTCAACAACCTATACTACTTGCGCATTATCATGGGCATACATGGGATATGGTACCTCCTGAGGTTATGGACTCAACTACACAAAAGTTTTAACCCAAACTTCTCTACCCAAGACACTTTGTACATAAAACTAACATAGCATATCTATACCTTTAAATATATAACATATACATAATAATCTCAGCAAAATAATAACCATTAAACAATCTATCAAACAACAAGCATAGAGGTTTCCCGTTGTTTCCCCCTACCTTTGCCGATTCCCTCTTTAAAATTCAGCTCCTAGTAAAAGAATAAAATCAAAGAGTTAGCATCCTATATCTAAAGCATTATACTGATAAAAAGTGCAGAATAAAAGCATAACATTGCCTCAGTACTACAAGAAAATCAGTTTTTGCACAACTCAAACCAGAAAATCAGTCTTCTGACCTTAGTACTTCTACCCTGAAATTTATATTGTTCGGTAAGGAATTTCACATCAATTCCTTCTAAACATTTGTAACAGACAAAAAAAAAAAATTCTCAAACTTGGAATGACTCAAAAATGAGTTTCCAAACAAAAGTTATGAAATTTCAAAGTTTGACATCAGTTCCAGGATTTTCTGACGAGAATTCTGCCCAGAAAACTGTTTGACCAGAATTGAAATAGCTAGATTTAGTAAAACAAGATGGTGTCTTCATAATATTTAAATTAGACATTCTAAAGAAACTACCAGAACTACAATCACCCGAAAAGGATTTTTACACAATTAGTTATGTATTTTCAAAGTAACAGTACAGAAATAGGGGGGTGCAAAACAGTACGATTTCAAGGAAAGAAGTATATATATAGTTCTGGAAATTGAACAGAGCAGTTTCAATCTTCAGCATGATATGAAGAACTAACTTGATTTAGTTTCCAGCAACCAACTAACAAATCAAATAAAACACATGAGCAAATTCCAATCCAATGCTAACTACAATCCTTCTAACAATTAAGAGTTTCAACAACTAAACCATGCTCAAAATCCAAATACAGAAAACAAAGAACAATAACCAAAGTATAACAAAGTACCAAAATCCAACATATTCAACAAAACAATTGATGAAATCAGAAGTACCAAACATAACATTAACCAAAACTCTCAATTCCTAACCTTTGCTCTTTTCTCTTTTAGTCTAGATGGTGTTGAACTCCTGACTCCTATCTCAGTTTGTAGAGAGGGGTGCCTATTTATAGAGTTTGGGAAAAAGGTTCAAACTTGGTGACCAAGAATGGAATCAAGGAAGCAAATTCGGATTATGCAAAGGAAATCTTACCCTCTTAGCTGCCAGGCACGCCACCCCTAGAATCCTAGACCTCCAGCTCCTGTTATCTAGCTTTGGGGAGTCATTGATAGAAAAATTGTTCTCCACCCGGCTGACACCTCATGCTTCTATATGGCGGCAATTTGCGGCTGTCCTATTACGTGGGAGAAAGGTTACAGAAGAATGGTATGTGGGAAGGAAGAAAACGATGAATGCTTCCGACAAAGTTTCTGAAAAATACGTTCTTTGATCTGAGTTTGACGCAAACAAAAATCCTCTACTTGTTGGAATGGGTCGGGTTTGGGTCATGGGTTTTTGGGCCAAGTCTACTACTTTTAAACACAAAAACAAAAAAAATTGAAAAAAAGAAATATTACAAATAAATTTCAAAACAATTACTATATATATACATATATATAAAAAGAAAATTTATGTACTCTTATTATTTTCTTAGTCGTCACAATCTCCAAGTGAGGCCTCCCTCTCCGAGACTCTCTCTGACTCTCCTCTCTCTTTTCAGTACCAGCTCCCCGGCGAAGACCTCAACGCTCTCATCTCCGTCACCAACGACGAGGACCTCGACCACATGATGATCGAACGACTCGCCTCTTTCTTTTTCCGGTCAATTCGCCCGCTCCGACGAGCTTCGGCTCCAACGAGTTCAAGTCCTAGAGGCAGTGGTTCGTCAACGCCTTGAACTCCGTAGATGCTGCTGGGATCGCCGGTTTTGGGGCGATCTCTGGGTGCATTCTCTAGGTGCATTTCTCGTTCTATAAAACTGATACTGAGTTTTGCTATAACATGGATAATTACAGTGATGCTACTGATGATAATGCTAGTGGTATTACTGGTCAGGAGATTTGTGGCAGAACCAACAAATTATTCTCAAAACTTTCAAGACCATTACGTATAGGTCTAGATTATATTAAGAGATTGAAAGGAGCAATAAGGTCGCTTGGGGGGCCATACTTTTTGTCGACATCTAGTTTCATGTCAAATTGCTGGTGATCATCTATAACATGATGAATGTGTTGGTGATGCCGCTGATGATGATGATAGTGATGATAGTTTCCATTATTATAGTAAAAGAAAAGAATACAGTAAGACACTGTCTGATTACATGTTATATCTTAGTTATGCAGCCTTCTCTGATGTCTTCTGTACCCGGAATTGGACAAATAAGATTCCGAGATACGTGTGAAGAAGCCAAAAGTTCTTCAGCAGAAGGGAATTGAGATCTGAAGTGAAAGAGGCTTGTGAAAGACTCCTTGATGTAAATACTGATGTCAAACCAGTTAATGTCAAAGGGGATAGAAGTAAATCAGTGTTGTTCGATGCATGCATTCTGGCCAAAGAGTTGCAAGTATTGAAGGAAAATAAATGGGATCTTATAAGTGAAATGTGGGTGGAATTGCTGTCATTTGCTGCAGGGCCATTGCAGATCAAATGACCGTGCTCAATTGCTGTGTAAAGGTGGAGAACTTGCCACTTTTGTTTGGTTATTGATGGCTCATTTGGCATTGGGGAGCAGTTCGAAATAAATGAAGGTCATGCTAGAGCCAAACTTCTTGTGGAAAAGTAAATGTATCTACGTTTTGAATCATGTAATAAGTCTAGTCTTATCCTCAAGTGACTTGGGGATATTAGTGATCTGCTTGTAATCCCAGACTTGTGCAAAATGTTTTTTCATTTGATGATGCATACACATCCTGTTGGGTATTACTTATACTTTATAGTTCTTTGACTACATTGTTTTCTCTTTTACTACGTATGGTTGGGAGCACTGGACACTCCTTAATTGCTTGACACGAATGAGACTTGTGGCCTTTGGAAGGGCTAATAATGATAACGTGCTTAGGCCCAATGTGCAACCAAGTGCTCCATTTCAACCTAGGGCAGCCGTGCCCTTCCAAAGGCCACAAGTCCCATTCGTGCCAAGCAATCAAGAAGTGTCTAGTGCTCCTAACTATGATGAGTTTTTGAAGTCCTTAGCTTTTTCCTACTCCTTGTAGTGATTGCTTGAGCTTGCTCCTTCTTGGGGTTCTTGATCACATTAGAGGGTAGCTTCTCTTGCTCATTGAACTGCCCCATAAAGTCTACAACATGCCCCATTTGATTCTTGAGCTCGGTTATATCTTTGGCATTGGTTTGTTACCCCACCAACAAAGCTTGTGTGGCGGTATTCAATTGGTTCTGGCTCATAGCTAAGGACTTCAACAACTCATCATAGTTAGGAGTACTAGACACTCCTTGATTGCTTGGCACGAATGGGACTTGTGGCCTTTGGAAGGGCATGGCTGCCCTAGGTTGAAATGGAGCACTTGGTTGCACATTGGGCCTAAGCACGTTATCATTATTAGCCCACCTGAAGTTGGGGTGATCATGATACCTTGGGTTGAAGTTATTTGAGTAGCCTCCACCTTGATATCCCAAAACATTCACCTCCTCATAGCCCTCATTTGCAACTTGTAGACATTGATTTGTAGGGTGCCCCTCCGTGCATACTCCACAAACTTGAGCACTTTGCTTCTTCATTAACTGAGCCAACATGTTGGAGAGCTTGTCAACCTTCTCCTCTAATGCCGAATTGGTCTTTGTCTCATGCACTTGTCTTGGCTTGTTCTGAGGCCCAAATTGTTGATTCTTTAAAGCTCTCATTTCCAATAAATTAGTAGCATCAACGTTGCCTTCTCTAGAAAAGAACCTCCAACTGCTGAATCAAGAAACTCCTTATCAAAGTCACGCATCCCCTCATAAAAATACTGTAGAAGAAGACCCTCATGGATGCCATGTGCTGGACAAGATGTAATAAGAGCCTTGAAACACTCATAGTAATCATAAAATGGTTCATCATGAGCTGATAGGAGCATAAAATGGTTCATCATGAGCTGATAGGAGCATAAACTGCTACGTTCTTAATGTAATTTTACCCTTATTTATCTAATGCTTAACCCTTATTGTTGTAATATAGAGTCATGTTATAGAGTCAAGAGTTTTGGTGGAATTAAAGTGAAAACATGTGGAAAATAGAATAAAAATGCAAAAATTGTCAAAAGCCTATTCACAAAGTCTCTGAGATGTTTTATTGAATCTGTAAAACATAAAATTTGCTTTTGATAGATTTTTCTCTTCTCATTTGCAGTTGACATACTAAGAATTGAACAAAGGAAAGAATCATTGAAATCGGAGTGGAACAAAATGCCAAGAACTTCAAGTTCTTATCGGATGCAAATCCAAGAATTCCAGAAGATTTCAGTATTCGACATCCAAATTCCTGAATTTATTCCCGACGATTGACAAGGAATTTGAAGGTGAAATTTATATGGATGAAAGCCCTGTGTGTCTAGTTTCATATGCAACTGGAATCGCAGAAAAAGCTCTCCTGAGCAGAGATTTATGCCGGTTTGAATGCAAGAAGGTCAGAGCTGCCGAGAGGAAGAACCTGCTGCCCGTTTTGAAGGATTTCTATTTTTCTACAACAATTTCGTGTCCAAGGTTGTAAGTGATGAGATACTGAACATATTGGAGTATTAGAGAGTCATCCTTTCAAGGAAGAAGTCGAAGAACAAAAGAAAAGAAGTTCCCCTGATGCAAGCAGGAAAAGAAGACACAAAGGAAAGCTACGGCTAGCTCTTGGATAAATTGTCCAAATGAATTATGAGCCTAGTCCATTATTCAGTCCATCAAGCATTGATCCATGAAGAATTTGGCTGAATTAAAGAAGAAAAGAAAAGATTAATTTCGGAATGGAAAAGAAGAAGCAAGCCGAGTTCAACATGGATTTGGTTTATGAATGTGGACTGAATTCCTTCCTTTGTGCAAGATTTTTGGCTGAATTAATTCATGGAAAACCAAAAGAGATATTGCTCAATTATTCAGTCATTATCTTGGGAATTTTCGGCAGAAAATAGAGGAAGAAAATCACAACAAATCCTGATTAATTTCGGGAAAATTTCTGTGCATGTCATCCAACTTCCACGGACTCTCTCGGACAGCTCACAATGAATCAGATTTCGAGCCTTATATGGATAGAAAGCTACGGGAGTCTAGTTTCCAAATCATTTGGAATCACCTCAATAGCTATTTTCTAGAGATAGTTATGATTTAATCAATGCACGGAGGTCATTCTGCCGAATTCAGAAAATCAAGGAAAACCTAAACCAATTCGGTTTTGGTTTCTCCTTATTGCCGAACTCCTTATTCTTGGTCCTCTATATATAGCTCTCTCTTGGACAGAAATAATATCTCTTCTCTCTCACTTTTACCTAGCCAAAACTCTGTCCAAATAATCCCACAACTTCCATAGGAGAATACTTGCCGATCCCACCTTCACCTTCATCAAGAACGCATCTTGTCACCTTCCACCGAATCCACACCATTGTTGAAGCTTCTCAAGGTTCTTCAAAGTGTGATTCACTCTTAACTCATGGCTAGTATTTTTCTGTGTAATTACAAAACTTTGTCTATGAAGGTTGTAAGAACTTGTGGATGTTTATTTGGTTTATGTAATTCTATTTTGGATTTTCGGATATCTTGTTTAATTGTCTAATTGTTGAATTGTGTATCAATGCATGTGATGATTTTTAGTTAGGATTTAGGGCAGTAGGTTTCGGTTTTAATACTTGGTTTTATTTGGTTTATTTTCTGAATTGGTATGCATATAAATTGATGCATGAGGGCTGCCAATGATCATGGTTGTACCTTGTGTTTTAGTTTCACTTGCCGAATTGAATATGAATTGAATCATACGCAGAGTTGGTTTGATTTGTGTTTGTTCTTAGGGCTAGAGTAATTCTGAAAATTTACATGTCGATGTGAGATGAGGTGACGCCATACTTGCTAATATGTCTCCAATATTTGACTCTTGTGCTTATGTGTTCTTCGTGTTTAATTTCTACGCAGAGTGTCTTTAAACCGATTAGCATAATTTAGGATTATACGCAGAGTTAATTCTAAATACTTGAGAAGTCTATTAACGATTAGAATAACCGCAGAGGCTCTAATTAGATTGGAACTAAATAAATCTTGTTGAGTGTTGAAATCTGTTGCCATGTTTCCTTGCCAATTGTTGTTACATGTTTTGTGAGAATTGTGTTATGTGATATGTGTGAAAGAAGATGATCATGTGTATATATTTAGTTTAGGTTTTATTTTCTGTTTTTAGTTTCGTAAATTAGTATTAATTCCATCTTTGAACCCCCATATGATTTGTAATATTTCATGTGATTGAACACCCTGAATTTCCCCGGACTGAACGATCCCTACTTATCCATACTAACGATGACATTTTGCAGAGTAATAAGTTATGTGAGTTTCGGCTCCCATAATGAGCTTGCTTGATTCTAGTTATTTGCACTCTCAACTGAGTTAGGCTTAGTTTGAGACAGCTCTTAAGGCTGCTTTAGCTTTTGGGATTAATATATGGTGTTTGGTAAAGTCTTTAAAAGCTGCCAAAATAGTTTTTTCCAAAAGCTGAAATCGAAAAGCTAGAAAATAGAGCTTTGGAAAACAGCTTTTGAAGAAAAACATTTATAGACTCTAATATATATTGTGTAATGGTTACATTTGATTATGGTGGAAAATACTTTGTCTAATATTTTAGATAAATTGTGTTTAATATTTAAGAATTATTCGTAAATCTTTTATTTAGTCCAAACAATTGGTCATACATTGCAAAAAATTATACCAAAATAATTGTACAAAACCATACTCTATAATTTAGAGAAATAATATTTATTTTAATAAAATTTTAGATATTTATGATTATTTTGGTAATTACACCCACTCAAAGCACTTTTTACTTAGAACTTACCAAACACAAAAAATTACTTTTCGTTCTCACAGCACTGTTGAAAACAGTTTACCAAACACCTAAATTGCTTCCTCTCACAGCAAATTCAAAAGCTATTTTACTCACAGCTGATTCAAAAGCCATTTTGCTCACAGCACAGCTGTCCCAAACTAAGCCTTACTCTAGATGCTGGAAAATACTTGAGTAGAAACAGATTTACCATTGAATTCCATGATGTAATACGACCTGAAGGCACAATGAATAGCCATGTCCTCGCCTTGCCTTCAAGTGAAAATGGAAAGGCTCTCATCTTCACATGTTGTAAATCAGCTCCTCTAGGACACATGGACTCACAAGTGAATTGGAATTGTTGCAAGTGAGCATTAGGGTCCTCACCCGCTAGTCCATGAAGCTTTGGCAACTCGTGCATAAAACCGCTCCTAAGCTCAAAATCCTCCCACTTGCCAGGTGCAACGGCCGGATAAGTAATGTTGGAAGGAACCATGTCTCAATTAGCTCCAGTGACATGCCCATTCTGCTCTCTGATTGATGCCATTGGTGGTGGAGGATTTGGTAAATCGAAGTTCAAATAAGCAACTGGAAAGGGACTATGTAGCAACTTAAACTCTGGATCTTCGTGAAACAAAAGATTAAGTTCACACGAAGCCTCTGATGGGAATGGTGACGTTGGAGGTGCAACAAAGTCACGATCAAAAAGTGATGATGTAGGTGACGTGAATTGGTGCTCAAATGATGGTGTGCTTGGCGATGCTTGCTCGGTCTCTCTTTGTCCGCAGATGCTAATCAATCGATCCTCAATTTCTTTGGACCAACCTTCAACTCTAGACATTCATGTATCTGAGATTTTGAAGATCAAGTGATTAGACAATGAATTCAAAGAAAAATAAGAACAAAATTCAAAAGTATAGTTAGAACCGGTTGTATATGTTAGTAGAATTTCAAACTATACAAATGTATCACACGAACAAGTATCACACGAATTAAACATGTATCATGAAAATTTGTACAAGTATGGGATATAGGATCGATTCTAATTTCTAAAGTATTCGAAATATGTGAAAATGTAGAGTTGCCGAACCTATAGTTTAAATTGCTTTAAAAATTTGTTCTAACTCTCAAGGTACGTGAAGCAGTGGAGATAACGGTGCAGTAGACTAATACAGCCCTCGATAGTATCATGCTTAATCTGATATACCTCGAGAGTTTGAACCACATAAAACGTTTTTTTTTAGGCATAGAAAAACCACTCATGCCAAATTCATTTTAAGTTTCGAAGATCGTAGGAAGTACGGCCTAGTTGCTATCGTCTAAACACAATCGTTCCGTGGTTTCAGAATGCTAGAACGAAAGTTCCAAAATTGGATCAAGGTAAGACTCGTTGTTGGTAACCACGGAGAGCGAACTCCCTATCGACCCCTTCACCGAGAAGAGTTGTCAGTCTGTGGGTCTTGAGATCTAATTAAACAAACCTTGATGCCAAAATTAGAGACAAACGAACTAATAGGCGAACCTTTATGCCCCTTACTCAGCTAGGAACAATCATGTCCATAGTACCACAAGTGTTAATAAATGCCACCCTCAACTTCATAAAAATGGATCTGCCAAGTCATCGCTCGTATGAGAGTTGAGGGGCTAACAATAGCAAATGATATTATTGATCAGGGCCACGCTTCTCAACCTCATAAAAACATATCTGCCAAGGCATCACTCGTATGAAGGGTTAAAGCTAATATCAACAAAAGTGACCTTACCTATTCCTCTTTCCCTCAAAACTCAAAACAAAATCAACACAAATAATTCTCTACACTTCTTAGCAACTTAAACTAAGTTATTACAAGCATACATTAGATAATTACATCACATATTTCGACAACCTTACAAAACCAAAACAAAAAATCGGAAATCCTATTTACTATTACATATCCGAAAATATACAATGCTACAAAGTAACACTCTATGAATCAAAACTTGTAATTTCCCCAACAACGGTGCCAAAAATTGATGAAATTATTTCCAAGCACATTGTACCTGCAAAACAACTTCATACATATATTACCTTTCTTGTGTCAAATGTATTATAAGACAAGTAGGGATTGTTCTATTCGGGGAAATTAAGGGCATTCAATCACATGAAGCATTACAAAATCATATTGGGAGATTAAATTTTATCTAAATACCTACTAAATTTTTCATAACTAAAATCCTAAACTAATATTTACATATGATCATTATCTTTCACACTTGACACTACACACAAACTCACAAAACATGTAACAAAATCACACAGGGAAACATGGCAGCAAATTTCGACACTTAACAAGATTCATTTAGTTCCAATCTAATTAGAGCCTCTGCGGTCCATCTAATCGTTACAAGACTTCTTAACTATTTAGAATTAATTTTGCGTATAATCCTAATATTATGCTAATCGGTTTAAAAACACTCTGTGTAGAAGTTAAACACGAAGAACACATAAGCACAAGAGTCATATATTGGAGACATGTTAACAATATTGCATCACCACATCTCACATCGACATGTAAATTTTCAGAATTACTTTAGCCCTTAGAACCATCATAAGATAAACCAACTTTATGTATAAATTCACCTCATGTTGTATTCGGCAATTGAAACCAATACACAAGGTACATCCATGATCATTGGCTGCCCTCATGCATCAATTTATATGCATATGAATTCAGAAAATAAACCAAATAAAATCAAATATTATGTTCAAAACCTACTGCCCTAAATCCTAAAATAAAATTGTTACATGCAATGAAACATAATTCAACAATTAGAAAACCAAGTAGCAAATTCGGAAATCCAAAATAGAATTAATACAACCAATTCGGCAAACACAAATCCTTACAGTCTTCATAGACAAAGTATTGTTAATATACAGAAAATATAAATCCATGAGAGAAGAGTTAATCACACTTCATTGAACCTTGAAGAAAGCTTCGGCAAAGGAGTGGATTCGGTGGATGGTATGATGCGATTTAAGGATAGTGGTGAAGAGGGGATTAGCTTGTATTTTCTGTATGGAATTGTGGTGCTATTTTGGCAGAGTTTTGGCTTTATGAAAGTGAGAGAGAGAAGATGATTTTCTGTGTAAAAATCGTACTATATATAGAGGCAAAGGGTCGGCAGCAACTAGAATTCACAAAACCTAGTTTTTCTCAAACTTATCCTGCTGGCAGATTTGACCTTCGAGTGAAGATTATAGAATATCTTTCAATAGAAAACAGATACTGAGGTGATTCCAAGTTGGAAACTAGACTCCCGTAGCTTTCCATTCATATATGGCATGTCATCTGGTTTGAAGTGAGCTGTCCAGGAGAGTCCATGGAAGTTGGATGACGTGCACATGAATTCTGCCGAATTTAATCAGGATTTGCTGCGATTTTCTTCCTCTTTTTCTGAATTATCTCTTCCGATTTTCTTCATAGATCATTGCTTCATGGACTTCTTGATGGACTCAGCTCATCCCTTATTGGATAAATAATCCATGAAGCAACCGAAAGTTCTCCTTGGTGGACCGGGAAAGCTTTTGCCTTTCGGCAGGAAATAGGTTTTCCTTCTCAGCAGATTGACCTTCATGTGTTCCGACCGGCATAACTCCTTCCTCAGGAGAGCTTTTTCTGCAATTTTAATTGCATTAGAAACTAGACTCATAGAGATTTCCATGCATATGTGACTCGCCTCCTGGTTCCTTGTAAATCGTCCGAAATAAATTCGGGAAGTTGGATGACGTGCAGTGAAATCTTCTGGAATTTCTGGATTCGCATCCAACTAGAGCTTGTGATTTTATGCATCTTATTTTGCTCCGAATTTAGTGACTCCATTCATTGCTCAATCCACAACATGTCTACTGTATATGAGAGAAGAAAAATTCATCAAAAGCATAGTCTAGGTTTTACAGATTCAACAATTTATCTCTGAGACTTGCAATTTAGTTTTTGATGATTTTTCTACCTTTTTCTTTATTTTTAGCACGTTCTCACATATAACTCAACCAAAACTCATGACTCGATTACATGACTCTATAATACAACAATAAGGGTTAAGCATTCGATAAAAAGGGGTAAAAACATATTAAGAACGTAGCATTTTATGCTCCTATCAGCACCAAACCCACCCTAAGACTATCAATGTTATGAAGAGCTTGAAAATTCTCATTCATAGTAACCTATGCGAAAATAATTCTATCATCATTCATAATAAGTTAATACTAATTACAGTATCAATAAATGAGTAAGCATTTGTGATAAAACATCAAAAGAAGGTGAACCAGATAAAGTAAATCTTTTTCTTGAAGCTGTAATTATACAGAACTAATATAAAAGAATGCTTAATAACTTAGTAAATTATACGTAATTCTCAAAAGCGTAGTTACACATTCACGATAATTCCAACTAAGAATAATAATTTGGGAACAGTGGATGAGGTTAGTTATGCACTAAGCACAACAATACGGTGAGATTCTTAAAAATGATAGCCCCTAGATAGATGTATTTCATATGGAATGCAACGAAGAGGTGTCTAAAATCTTGTTATGTTATAGTAGTTTTTGATAACTTGGTTGTGAGATGGCCTGTTAGAGAGTAGAGACACACAGATAATTTACATCAACGTGGGCACATGCATACCTCATCTTAGAGAGTATCACACTTTCGCCGCCTACGCGCTTTCCCTTCTCTCTCTTTAACTCAAAATTTTCACTTTTATTAATTGATTCCACGCGGGAATAGGTGACAGACACACCCAACTGTTTCGATTCGCATTCTTAACTTCCATTCTTCTCCACGCGTCGTTACTCCATTAGCTGCGGGCCGCAGCCAATCGAAGCAGCTGTCCCACGTGTTGGGCCCGCTCTGGATCCCGGCCCATATGAAAACCTGTAACCTGGTTGTTACTGCAAGTTAACGCGTGAGTGCCGAGGAGAAAACGAGTGAGGAGTGGGACCCACGGTGTATCCTCTATAAATTAGATAAAAGCCGCATCTACTTGGTTTGTCACGGAACAAAAGAGCTCGAGTCCTAACTGCGAAGAAAACCACGAAGCCCGATCAGCGAAACGATGACGTCGAGGAGGAGCTTGAGAGGAGGCGTGGGATCGTCGGCGGAGGAGTTGAAGAAGATCTTCAACAAGTTCGACAAGAACGGCGACGGGAGGATCTGCTGCGACGAGCTAAGGGAGATCTTCCATGAGCTCGGCACCGAAACGACGCCTGACGAGGTCAAAACCATAATGGCCGAGTTCGACAAGGACGGCGACAGCCGCATTGACCTCGACGAGTTCGCTGAGATTCTCAACGGCGGATCCACCAAGGATCTCCGCGACGCTTTCGAACTCTACGACCTCGACAAGAACGGCCGCATCTCCGCGAGTGAACTCCACGAGGTCCTCAAGCGATTGGGCCAGAAGTGCTCGCTTAAGGACTGCGCCAAGATGATCAAATCCGTCGACGCCGACGGCGATGGCCACGTCAATTTCGAGGAATTCAAGAAGATGATGAACAAACCGTAAGCAAGCAAGTGAAATCCATTTTAATTAGATGTTACGTAGTAGTTGATCTGGATGATTAGGTGTATAAAATTGTTGCCGATTAACCTACCAGCTTCTTTATCATCTTCCTTGTTATTTTCTATGGTTATGGAGAATTTAATTTGACTTTGATTTTCTTTCTATTGGTTATTGTTTTTTTTCTTTTTTTCTAGAAGAAAAAAACTTGCGTCAATACCCGTATTAACGCAGTCGTGCATACCTTCTTGTTTCGTCCAACCGCAGTTTGCCACGTGCTTTATGAGATTATCTTTTTTTTATTTTTGAGAAGAATTTATTTTCTGAAAAACCATATGAATGTAAACTAAAAGAGGAGACGCGTGCCGGTGACCTACGCGCTCTCTACCTCCTCATACACTCCTCTTCTTCCTCCTTAGAACCCACGAACTCTTCCTGCAGATTGACTCTCCTAAAATCAGCCATAGCCGCCAGGTATGAGGAGTTTCTCTTCAATTTTTCTTTTTTCTCTATTTTGCTATCGCAATTGTGCGATCACAGTCTCTCATTCTTGCTATTTTGATACTAAAATTGAGATGAGAGAGTTGCAGACTTATTTTCAAAGCTCTTATACTGCAATACTATATATGTGCGAGTTGCGATGGTGATATGATTAATACTGTTAATATTCAATATCTATATTCACAGGTTCAAGAAGTCATCTTTCTCTTCAAATTTTTTTCTCTGTTTTGCGATTAAATGGTTGGGTATCAAAATTCAGGTCTCCGAGTTTAATTTACTGAGTCGAGTTCTACCATTACTATTTTGGTTCAAACTGGAACTTCTCCGAGTTTATCAAAATTACTGTTGTACTGTTGTGATTTTAAGGTTCATGCTTATTTTTAGATTTGTTTTTGTTTTTGCCCAGTTGATTTGCATCTGTGATTTTGTTTCAATTCAGGAGATTCAATGTCCAAATTATGAACTATAAGCCAATGGAAGTCATATAGTCGATATCCACCGCACTTGGAAGAAACTGAAGGGAGTGAACTTATTTTGCACTCCTAGAACCTGTAATATGGTGGCACATCGTCTAGCAGTCATAGGTTTAGAAGCAAACTAGGGTGTAGTCTGTAGTAGTCAAGCACCAATGTATTTTTGATGTGCTTGGAAAAGATTGTAAGCAGCTCACTTGAACTTCTTATTAATGCAAGTTATTTGATTGATTCAGGAAAAACAAAATGTATAATAGAGGTCTGAATGATTATAGATTTGCTAAAGAAAGCATCATGAATGTTAAAATGAATTATTTTCCAAAGAAAAATTGACAAACAATTTACAGAAGCCATCAAATCATCAACTTTTCCTCATTTTCTCTTTTCATATGATCCCCTTGCTTTCATTACTTCATAAAGTCTTGTTGAAATGCATCATAGCTTCCTGCAAGAAGTTCAACCAATAACCAAATTATGAGAAAAACTAAAGCACTGCCGTCTCTATTTTAGCTAAAGGAGTTCAGAAAAATGCCATAAAGAGTTACCAACCTGTTTGACTGCTAATCATGTTATTTGGAGTTCCACTGTAAGTGACACTTTCGGGTAGTATTTGAGATTCCTATTTCATGATGAAAAAATATATTAAACACTGTAGCACTTGAAATGTTTCAACAAGCCTTAACAGAACAGAAATAGAACAAAACATAAACCATAACATAATAGGACAAACATACTTGAGTCTCTGTTACAGTTGCAGTTGCAGTTGCAGTCAGAGTGTTGTAAACAATCCCCGGTTGCATTTCTGAACTAACACGAACAGGAGAAGAATCCTGAAACACAACAAGTAACAATTTGAAAACCAACTAACACGAACAAAAATAGAATAAAAAACACAACAAGTGACAATTTGAAAATCATAAGAACACTAGTTTTGTTTTATTTTTTTGCATAAAAGTTTAAAATAAATACCTTCATTGATAGCCGCTTTCTTGCAGTAGATTTCTTCTTAAACTTTTCAGCTATGTCTTTTATTCTACCACCACGTGAACGTCCAACTGTAGCTTTCCGTTTAACACCTCGTGGGTTTTTTGATTCCTCAGGCTCACTTTCACTAGATGAATCATCAATTTCTGGAACTTCATCAACACATTTTTTATCTTTAAATATCTCTTTCTTCATTTTCTCCAAATCTCCAAGCAACTGAATGTATCGTTCGTTTGCATAAGCTGTTAACTTCTCATCCTCTGCTGCAACAGATGCGACCTCACGAAAACTACGACACAAGTGACCATATCGCTTCCCAACTGACTCTTTAGGATTGTTGTCAAGCTCATGATAATTAGTGATAGTCCTACATTTCGCATTTCTTGTCCATCGTTTCAATATGTAATCTGCTGGGATCTTTGACACATTTTTCTTATCTAAAACTTTAAGCACATGACGACATAGAATTCCAACAAAACTATACATCATACAAGTACAAGTAACTGTTTGTGTCGAAGCATCAAATAGCACCAAATGCTCTCTACATTTTCCCATATAAGATACTTTATATTCACTGGTTTCTTCATTCTTCCCTACTTTATAGACCTTGTAATTAAGACTGCGGATGTACTCTTTCTGGAATAGTACAAAAGCTTCAGGAGTATACTCATTGAGGGCATGTTGCAATATTTCCACTTCAACTATTATCATAGGAGAAGTTTGTAACATCTTAAAATCAGCAATTAATTCCTTATATCGTCTATCTGTCAAAAGTCTTTCATAATGTACAAAGAAACGCAAAAGATCATACTTTGGCTTTAGATACTTTTTCAACACATTGTTCATACTTTCACTACGTTGAGTAGTCATCATGTCTGCAGTGAAAGTGTGGCGCCCATACACTAGTGCCCATTTTTCCCTCAATTCAAATAAAGATGCAAGCCATTTATTATTCTTGAGATCATACGTTTTAATCATATTATTCCATCCTAACAACCATTCATCTTCATCCTCATATTCATATACGCATTTACCAAAATCATAAGTAAATTCTTTTGAAGCATGAAACACATTGCACAAATTCTTAGCACCATTTTGATAAATGTGCCATACACATAGTCGATGACGAGTTTCAGGAAATACCTCTGAGATTACTTTAGCCATTGCCATAGATTGGTCAGTTAATATAGTTTTGGGCTGCTTTCCGGACATCGCTGCAAGAAAAGTTTCAAAGAGCCACTTGAAAGAGCTTATAGTTTCATCATATAGTAAAGCTGCACCAAATATAACAGTCTGTTTATGATGGTTAACCCCAATAAATGGGGCAAATGGTCATCCGTATTCATTTGTCCTGTAAGTAGTGTCAAAACACACAACATCTCCAAAAAGGCCATAGTCGCTTACTGATCGTGGATCTGCCCAAAAAATATTTGTTATCATATCATCCTCATCCAGCTGCAATGTATAAATATATGATGAATCTTCCATCTGCTTTTTTTGAAAATACTGTAATATCGCCCCAGCGTCTCCTTTTTCCATATTCGTTTTTCTTTTTCTATATATGTAATTTCGATAATCCTTATCTAAAAAACCAAGATTCTCCCTTCCCCCTACTTCTTTACTCATTAGCTCCACAGTCTCCTTTATTGACAATCCTGATTCATCTGCATCATCACCATGTGTTCTCTGGGCTTTGGTCATGGAACGATTAATCTTCATCATATGCTTCATGGGTGTTTGAATCAAATCGTGATTATGGCTTGCCTCACACGACACAATTTAAAATTTTTCATTTTTCTGAATCTGACATGTAATACGGGCTTTACAACCCACCCTGGTAACCGGTTGAGAGTATGATTTGCCTTCACTCTTTATTCGGAATCCTTCTTTAGAACAACAATATATGACTCTTGTTACAATCCCTTTTACGTTTGTCTTTCTGAGGATTTTTCTCACATCAAATCCGGCTCTTCGACCATATTCAACATACCATTTGTAGGCACTTTCATAACAATCAAACTCTCTTCCAAGTTCTAGTTCTTCCATGCCTTTATCTGCATTAATCTTCAAACATGGTTCATGTCCTTCGAATTCAGCAGTAGGCGAAGTATTACTTTCCTGGTTTAATTTGTAATCACTTGTTTCTGTGCAATCATTATTCTCCATAGCTGAAAATAAAGCCAATAAAAATTGTTTAGAAATTAGAACAAGGAATTTAGAACAATATAATAATGCTGAATCAATTAAGATACCACGTTACAATTACAAGAACAATTGAGCTACAATATCATATAACAATTGAGGTACGGTATCATACAACAATTGCAACAACAATTGAAGTTGAGGTACAACGTTACTATGCAGCAACATTTGAATGCCTAATTAACTAAAGCAAGCATGAACCTTAAAACCAAAATAATACAACAATAATTCTAACCAAATAACAAAAGAAAATTATATTAGCAGAAAGTTCTTCTTGTAACAATGTAAAGTTCTCTTTATGATCGTAAAACAGTGATAGCATAACAAAAATAAAAAATATAATAGATAAACTAATCAGGACAAAAAAAAGTATTAAACCCAATATAGCAAGACTGTAAAACGGAGAAAAAAATTTGAAGAGAAAGATGACTTTTTGAACCTGTGAATATAGATACTGAATATTAGCTGTATTAATCATATCATCATCGCAACTCGCACATAGTATTGCAGTATAAGAGCTTTGAAAATAAGTCTGCAACTCTCTCATCTCAATTTCAGTATCAAAATAGTAGGAATGAGAGACTGTGATCGCACAATTGCGATAGTAAAATAGAGAAAAAAGAAAAATTGAAGAGAAACTCCTCATACCTGGTGGCTATGGCTGATTTTAGGAGAGTCAATCTGCAGGAAGAATTCGTGGGTTCTGAGGAGGAAGAAGAGGAGTGTATGAGGAGGTAGAGAGCGCGTAGGTCACAGGCGCGCGTCTCCTCCTTTAGTTTACGTTCATATGGTTTTTCAGAAAATAAATTCTTCTCAAAAATAAAAAATAAAAAGATAATCTCATAAAACACGTGGCAAGCCGCGGTTGGACGAAACAAGAAGGTATGTACGACTGCGTCAATACTAGTATTAACGCAAGTTTTTTCCTTTCGAGAATGCTATTGGCCGGTTACTTGTTTGTTTGGTAATTGGTATTGAGAGTTGATGTGGACCAAGTGGTTGGTTCCATTGCTGACAGTCCCTGACATCAACACGGAATTAGACTTTGAACAAAAGTCTTTAACCTGATCTATAACTGTTAAATAGAAATTACAAAAATTAAGTATCAGTAGTGTTCGTACCTAAAACCCGTAGGCCTGGTAGAGACAGATGAATCCAAGCGTGATCTCCTGTAAACCTGCTTACTAAGGGAATACCGGGCTGGCCGGTCTTCTCCTCTCCGATGCCTAAGTTAGTACAGTTGGGATGAATAGATAACTTAAGCACGTATGATAAGCGGGTGGAGAGATCAGTTACCTATTAATGAGGGTAGTTGAGGCTCTTATATAGGTGGCCGGGCGTGAGGTCTGGCCTCACTCTTCGATGTGGGACTGGTTTCCTTCTGTTTGCACACCAAAAGGCAGCTCTGGTGACCTCTTTGGCAGGCTGGCGCCCCCGGTCCCCGAGCCCCTGGTCGTAAGGTGGACTGCTGGACCCCGGGTCCGGGTGCTGATGATCCGGTCCCGGGTACAGTGAATGCGGGTTTGTGGGCCTGTTGTAGCCCCTCTGTGGCTACTGTCAACAAGTAGCATTATCGATTTACTACTAACCTATAATTAACATTCAAATAATTTTACTACTGACGCTCAGTATGATTAACATTCAAATAGTTTTAAACAGTTGGTGAAATACTAGTGATCCTAAAAAATGTGTAATTTTTTTAATTTTTTTTTCTGTTTCAGAGGAAATAAATGATAGGAAAACTGTGTCTTTATTGATTGATAAGAAAACCTTTATATAGGCATTACATCAAGTATTCCTGTGAATTAGGGATTCCCTATCTAATAAAGAATCTAGACTACTAGCCTTATTAGGACAAGACACACCACGGAAGTTACAGAATTAACCTTCTTTAAACACTCCCCCTTGTGTCGCGTCCTCAATGGTGCATGAACTATTGCCTCATTAAAACCTTGCCAGCAAACAAAAACCTCTTGGGTAAAAATAAAAGCATGGTCGAAGGAAAAAGAGTATAACGCACCAACTACAAGTGTATGAGACATGCATAACTAGATTCCCCCTGAAGTCTAGATAAGAACTCCCCCTGATAATCAGGCAGTCTTCGAGTTTGGATAAGCGACACATACCAATGTGCTTTACATGCTTTACAAATGTAGATTTAGGTAGACACTTGGTGAACAGATCAGCTGCATTATCTTCTGAGCTGACTTGCTTCACTTGGATATTCAAAGTCTCTTACTGTTGCTGATTGTAGAAGAATTTAAGCGAAATATGTTTAGTGTTGTCACCCTTGATGTATCTCAACTTCATCTTCTCAATGCATGCTTCATTATCCTCAAATATGCAAGTTGGTCCCATCGTAGTAGACTCAAGTCCACTTGACTCTCGAATGTGAGATATAACTGAGCGAAGCCAAACACACTCTTTGACTGCTTCATATAGTGCAATAATCTCAGCATGGTTCGAGGAGGTAGCAACAAGGGTTTTCGTGGTTGATCTCCAAGATATCGCCGTATTCCCAATGGTGAAAACATAGCCAGTTTGGGAACGTCCTTTGTGTGGATCAAACAAATATCCAGCATCAGCAAGTCCTACCATCACATCATTCGGAGTGTCATGGTAGGAGGGGGTACTGCCGAAGCCGTACCGAGACCACGCTTTGGCATCCTCAGGTGTAGGTGTGGCGGCGACAGCGGCAGCCTCACGGTGAGTGACCGAGCCAGCAGCAGGAGAGGCAGCGGTGCGGCAGGCGACTGGACGACGGCTGCTCAGTGGTGATCCGAGCCACGGCATCCTTCGTCAAATGCAAGGGGTCGGCTTGGAGCCGATCCATGATGAGTGTTTCTATAATACAAGCCCGTGTCAATGGTCCCTTTTAGGTATCAGAAGATGTTCTTGATTCCAATCCAATGACGTTGTGTTGGCGCCGAGCTAAATCTAGCTAACAAGTTCACCGAGAAGGCAATGTTTGGTCTAGTACATTGAGCTAGGTACAACAAAGCTCCAATTGCACTAAGATACGGATATTCAGCTCCCAAGACCTCTTCGTCATCTTCTTTCAGACGAAAGGGATCTTTGTTAATATCCAGACTTCTAACGACCATGGGAGTGCCTGTAGGATGCATAGCTTTGTCCATGTTAAATCGCCTGAGCATCTTTCGGACATATGCAGATTGGTGTACAAAGATTCCACCACTTCGGTGCTCTAGTTCTAAGCCTAGGTAAAACCGAGTCCTTCCCAGATCTTTCATCTCGAATTCGGATTTTAAGTAGCTGGCGGTCTCATTGATCTCATTCAGAGTTCCAATGATGTTCATATCATCGACATAGACGGCTACAATTGCAAATCCTGAACTTGTTCTCTTTATGAACACACAAGGGCACAACTCATCATTCTTGTATCCTTTCCCAACCAAGTAATCGCTCAAGCGGTTATACCACATTCTTCCGGACTGCTTAAATCCATATAGAGATCATTTGAGCTTGATAGTAAAAGCACTTCGTGGTTTCTGCTTACTTGATTTGGGTAACAAAAGTCCATCAGGAACTTTCATATACATGTCGGTATCTAGATCCCCATAAAGATACGCTGTAACGACATCCATAAGCTGCATACTGAGTCTCTCTGAGACTACCAAACTAATCAGATAACGGAAGGTAATAATATCCATGACCGGAGAATACGTCTCCTCATAATCAATTCCAGGGCGTTGAGAAAAACCTTGCGCCACGAGTCTAGCTTTATATTGCTGGACTTCACCATTCTCATTGCGCTTTCTGACAAAGACCCATTTATGTCCAACAGGCCTCACGTTCGGCGGTGTAGGCACAACCGGTCCGAATACTTGCCTTTTCTTTAGAGAGTCTAGTTCAGCCTGGATTGCTTCTTCCCACTTCGGCCAGTCCGCTCTCCACTGGCACTCGCCAACAGAGCGGGGTTCCATATCGTCGTCGTCAATGATTTCTTGAGCAATGGCATAGGCGAATGCATCATCGATGTACATGGAATTTCGTTCCATAAGATTGTGCATGCATAAGAAGTTTAGTGAGATTTCCTTGTTCTCCAACATCAACAGTGAGTCTGAGGTGTCCCCCAGATGATTCAGAGTTGATTCTTGGACATATGTATAGTTAGAGACAATCTCGTGTGACGGCGTCACAATATCGATGATGAGCGGATCGCTTTGTGCCTGAACACATGTCCTCTTTCTAGGTACGGTGTCTTCGGAACCAATTGGTCTCCCCCTCTTTCTAGGAGGATCCGAAGTCGACGCCAGCCCTCCACTTGGAGGTGCCGATCCTAGGCTTTCGACGGCACCTAGGGCTGCGGGTCCGTGACCGGAGGCGCGTGCTCGCGCATGGCGATGGATGTTGAGCAGTGCAGGTACATTTGCAGCGGGGATGGTTGATCTTGTCACTTTTGCAATATCAGTAAAGGAGTCGGACATCGAATCCGCAACCTTTTGAAGTTCTAATATGCCTTGTATTTCTGTCTCACACTGAGACGTTCGGGGATCATAATGAGACATAGTGGGAGAAAACCACGTCAATTCCTGACATTCACTAGGGACGGATGCGGCCCCATCTCCCCCTAACGACGGGAAGGATCTCTCATCAAAGTGACAATTTGCAAATCTTGCAGTAAACAGATCACCTGTCGTAGGCTCTATGTAGCGGACAATTGTTGATGCTTTATATCCAACATAGATAGCTAATCGTCGTTGTGGACCTATCTTAGTACGCAGTGGAGGCATTATATGCACATATACGGCACAACCAAAAGTGCGCAGATGCAAAATGTCAGGCTCGTAACCAGTTACCAACTGGTACGCACTAAATGGTTGGTTATCTGTGAGTCATAGACGAATAAGCATAGCTGCATGTAGTATTGCATATCCCCATGTCGAAACCGGCAAGTTAGTGGCCATGACAAGAGAGCGAGCTACAAGCTGAAGTCTCTTGATGGCAGCTTCTGCAAGACCGTTCTGAGAATGAACGTGGGGTACAGGATGTTCAACTTCAATCTCGATTGACATGCAATAGTCATCAAAACACTTTGATGTAAACTCTCCAGCATTATCGAGTCTGATTGACTTAATTGGATTGTCCGGGTGGTGAGCCCGAAGCTTAATAATCTGAGCTAGGAGTTTAGCAAATGCAGCATTCCTCGTGGACAATAATGCGACGTGTGACCAACGCGTCGATGCATCAACCAGAACCATAAAGTATCTAAATGGTCCGCATTCTGGTGTTATAGGTCTACAGATATCACCTTGAATTCGTTGTAGGAACAGAATATTCTGTTTCTTATCAATATCAAAAGATGGTCTTGCTTTAAGTTTTGCTAATGAACAAGCTTTGCAAAACGAACGATAAGCATTGGACATCGCTACAGAGGCATGAGCAGTAGGAGGAGGCTGGACCTCTCCTTGGAGCCAAGAGGCTGCCGGCGGCGGTAAGGCTGCCGAACCGAGGCCCAGGAGCCTAGACACGGTGTCTGCTCGGTTTGGTCTAGTTTTCTGGTTTCCTTTTTGCTTTTGTGATCTGAAAAATGGATGACCGTGGGAGCATTTCAGAATACAAATCATCAGATCACGACCCAGATAACCGAGTCTATCATGCCAAAGCTTGTAAGCGGCGGAATCACATAGGATGACTACATGAGATTCATGGGCTGGAATGGTTATGAAATACATTCAGTTTCGAACGCGCTTACACTTCTCCACAGTGCGAGTACGCAGATTCTCAGTGGAGGTGATCAATAGATATTGAGTTCCATCTTCAACGTAAGTGTTGAGGTGATAATTGTTGTCACGCACATCCTTGAAAACTAGTAAGGTTTTGGGTGCCTTAGGTGCATATAGAGCGTCAGCAACTCGAATTTTAGTGCCATTTGGCGGTAAGAATTGAGCAACTCGGTGACCTTTAATGACGGGTCATGTTCTTGTCATTGTAGATAATGACGATTCTCTTGGCGTAAAGTCCGAAAACAATTGCCGATTTCTCAGAATCGTGTGAGTCGTTGCACAGTCCAACAAACACTCAATCTCGCCTTGAAACATCTACAAAAACAATGTAAATTGAATCAATTGTCTATATTTAGACTGTTGGCGAACACTGTAAGAAAAGTGTATTGAAGCAATTATATCATCATAAAACAAGGTGCATTTAGGCTGAGAACATAGCCAGGGCATCTGTATAACTTAATAGAAATATGCAAATCGCATATAGGCACCAAATACCAACACTTGAAAAAATGTAAGACTGGAGGCCATTAGGGTGGCGTTGCCGAGCCAAGGCCAAAGCCAAGGCAAGGTCAGGACCAAGCGAGGCAGGGACCAACCAAGGCCGAAGTCGAGCAAGATCGGTGCCATAGTGGTGCCGAGCCGATGCAAGGCTAGGAGTGGGGGACGGTCGGTCATGTAGGCAATGCGATGCGACGGTTGAGCTAAATCCGAATCATATCGAGTCCTAAGACAAGATGTTGCCAAGCCAATTATGCAAACGTTGCATTTTACGATAGGCTAACTTTGTTGGTGTCAAAACCAGGTTTATGTCCGAGAACGTGTCAGGACAAGTGTCGAGACGTGTCTGAGGCGAAAAAGTAGAAAAAACCAGGTTTGGTGTCGAGCGGTCATGGTGCGGGGCTGCCGAGGCCCTGCTGCCGGGGCAAGCTGCCGAGGCACCTGGCCGGGGCGCTGCCGAGATGCAGCCGAGGCTACCGAGCAGCCGAGGAGCACTGTCGGGGCGAGCAACCGAGCTGCCAAGCGGCCGTGTGGCGGCCAAGGTGCTGCAGAGGCGGTGCTTAGGGCGATGCCGGGTGTGCACTCGCGATGCTTCGCAATATCTTTGCTTTGTTTTGTGATAATGTTTCGGATTTGAGTTAACATCACTAAATTCTTTTAGTGAACTCAAGGTAATTATGCCAAAGAAAATTGAACATATATTGAACCAATTATGCTTTCATAGGGATGTGTAATTCTCAAATCATTCATAAAAAATAAGAGAAAATTCTATTGATGACAACTTAAAAAGTACATCAAGGATGTTCTAAATAAGACGACTTATCAAACAAAGTCGTGAGTTATTGACTAAAACATGCCAAAATAACAATCAAAATAACACTTGAACATGTATCTCATGACATAAGTCAAATACTTATTCATAATCTGGAGTATTATACTCCTTAGTCCTACGTTTCTTGGTAGGTTGGAAATCATCGACGGTGAAGTTGGTATCTTCTTCATCGTACTCTTCTTCCTCAAAGTCTCCTACATAGTGAGCTTCTTGTTCCATGTATTGTTTGTGTTTCTTGTAAGCGGCTTGAATATCTCTATTTGCTTTGCAATCGCGTTGGAGATGATTCTTAGAGCCACATTTGAAGCAAGGCGCCGAAGCAGAACTTAAGGTGGGGCCACCACGTCTAGGACCGGAACCGGACCGGTTCCCTCCTCTAGGGGCGGCGGTGCCACCACCATCCTTTTTCCAAGAAAGCTGCCGACCTGGGTTGGGGCCTCCTCTCCCTCCTCTTCCACCACGTGTAGCTCTTGGCGTACGTGGTGGTGGTGCTTGACGTTCACAAGGTTGATGCTTTTGCTTAGGGGCTTTACCACGGGCTTGATGAGATTCCGCAATGAATTTCGGTCCTCTAGGCCTCTTGTTAGTGGTAAGAATCAACTTATGGTACCTCTCCTTTCTTTGGAGCACATTCATCTGATCACTAAAGGTCTTGATGGTGCCTTTTTCACGGAGATCACCGTACTGATGCGACAACATAGACGCAGATTCTGGGAATGTCATGAAAGTCTTCTCCATCATATCATCATCGGTCTTCTCGACCCCACAAAAGCTCAAATCAGATTGCAAGTTTAGCATAGTCTGATGATATTCTTAGACTGTATCGAAGTCCAATAATCGAATCTGCTCCCAATCTAACATTAGGTCTGGAAGCTGTGCATCATGCACATTGTCAAAGCGTTCTTTGAGGATGTCCCATAGCTCTTTGGGATCGGTCTTCCTCAGATATTACTTCTTGAGCGTTGGATGGATATGGCGCCTAAGAAACATCAGAGCCTGAGCTTTCTGTTCAGGAGAAGCTTGCATGTTTGCATCATCTGGAGGGATTATGGTGGCGGTAAATCTTTTACCAATGAAGGCGTTCTCTACATTGAGACCCATTTCTTGCCTTGGACATCCAAGATGTCAAATTCTGGACGCTGATTATCAGTCATCTACAAAACACAAATAGGGAGACGTTAGTATATTGAATACTAATCAAGTTTGATTTTCTTATTAGAACAGTGCCAAGATATATTATGGTCACATAAATCGATGCTTAACGTGACTTCAAGTCACAATCGATATCTTCCCTTTATTTTCTTTTGAAAAGAATACGTTATGGTTCACAGTGACATCACAGTCACAAGCATACACTACTATAAAAACACCTTCAGATGACGCCTTTCAGATGACGCAAAAAAATTAACCGTCATCTGATTGATTTTGAAATAATCAGACGTCGGTTCTAGTTTGTCCGTCATCTGAATCGCTTTTAGACATCACATTTTCTCAATTTATGAGGAAAACATCCAAAATTTAGTATTGGCAATGGTAGACATCTCAAAAACTCATCGTTCAAAAATTATACTTAATTCAGATGACGGTTGACTGTCATCTGAGGGTTTAGGGTTTCTACCAAGTTATAAGCGGGAAAATTCCCTCCCAAACTCAGCCTAGGTATGCCATCAAAAATTGAAAGGTTGAAACATCAGATGACGGTTGCACGTCATCTAATGTTTGGGTGCGAAATTTGTTAAAATTTTGCTTGAAGGCACAGGTTTTGGGATTTTTCCTAGTAGGCTCACTAGAATAATGCACTCAATCAGATGTCGGTTCGACTGTCGTCTGTATTTAGGGCTGAAATTTTAACAAATGGCGGCATTTTTACCTCCGAAAACCAACCAATTTTGGGAAACCTATAGCTAGCGCGCCACACCAACCAATTGTCTCAAAAGCGTCTTAAGTGAAAAAAAGAGAGGAAAGAACAAAACAAGTGAAAAAACCAACTCCTTCGTACTCACACCCTAACTCAGTCTGAAACCTCTTCTCAGCCCCAACTCTGATCCGTCAAAAATCAAACCTCATCAAAATCTCAGCTTCAACTGAATCTCAAAAACCCATCTGCTGTCAAAACTAAACCGCAAGAAGGACCTAGCTACCTCCGTCGTGTTTCAAATCCCTAACACAGATCTCAATAGGTATATTCTTTTGCCCCAAATTTTCGATTGAGTTGGTTTAGCCTGGATTACGTTTTTGATATGGTTGGGTTTTATGAAAAATGAGATTTTGGTTTAGGGTTTTTATGGTTTAGGGCTTTTCATCTCGATTGATTCATTTTCGTTTTGGGTTTTGTTCATATGGTGGGTTTTGCGACTTAGGTTTTGTTCTTGTTCTCTGTGTGATTATGCTTTTCATCTTGATTGTTCTCTGTGTCTGTTGTCTTTGAAGAAGTAAAATGTTGTGTGATGGACCTGGATTAGTGGTGCTGTGGTATGTATGAGACTTCAATTTGATCTTGTGGTGTATCTGATTGACAAATATATATTAGTGGTGTTTTGACATGGATTTATTTTGTTCAGAATTGGTTTATTGTTGAATGGATGTTGTATATGAAACATGCTGAATTATATCGGTACTGGGGTTACTGACTTTTCAAGTTGTTTTTGTTGATATGTGGTTTTAAGAACTTGTTTATTTTTGTGATAATTTAAGAACTGGTTTATTTTTGTGTGTTATCCTTTGACTGTTATGATACCAAAACTGATGTTATCCCTGAAATATTTTGCTTTCCATTATTTTGTGAATCTAATATCTGTGATTTTTCTATGTTCGAGGTTGGGTGAAGGTAATAAGCCGGAGATTTGCAACATAAGGCACACATTGCTTGGAGCGTAGTATTTTTGCTGGGATTTTTCTTGCAGTAGGTACACATACTCTCTCTGTCTCTATATATATATGTGTGTGTGTGTGTGTGTGTGTGTGTGTGTGTGTGTGTGTGTGTGTGATTGAAATAGGTTGCTTATTGTTGGTTGAATGCTAGTAATGCATGCTGGTTGGTTTTTTGTTGTTGTTGTTGTTGTTTCTTTTTAGCTATGGATAAGTCCTGGATGTATGCTAGTAGGACATCATTAGCTTATCAGCAAGGGGTCACTAGTTTTCTGAAGTTTGCCTTGAAGAATGCTAAGGATTCTAAAAATGTTTACTGTCCTTGTACTAAGTATGGAAATCTGAAAGTTATTCCAATTTCTATGATTAAAGATCATTTGTATTTTAATGGGATAGATGTTACGTATACTGTTTGGAAGGAACATGGGGAGGTAGTCAGTGATTCCTCGGGAAGTGAGGAGTCTGGATCTGTATCAGTAGGGGAAGACTCTAGTGTAGAGGGGGATACTAATGCGGAAGAGGAATTGAGGTGGAAGGAGAATTAGATTTATCTGAGGAGTGTAGACTTTTTAAAGCATATGTTGATGATACTAATAAGCCACTATACCCTGGATGTGTAGACCATTCCAAATTGGGAGTGATGGTTAGGTTGTTTAATCTGAAAGCAAAGCAGGGAATGAGTGATGCAGCATTTGGTGAGTGGCTAGCTGCTATCGGGGACATTTTACCCGATGATAATGAAATCCCTGCCTCTGTTTACGAGGCAAAAAAAACTTTAAGTGCATTAGGAATAAAGTATATTAAATTCCATGCATGTCCCAATGATTGGATACTGTATAGGAAACAGTATGCAGATGATGAGAGTTGTCCCACTTGTGGCTTGTCAAGGTGGAAACTAGGCAGAGATAAGAAGGTGAGAGTAGGTGTTCCTGCGAAAGTGATGTGGTACTTTCCTTTGATTGCTAGGCTTATCCGAATGTTTGAGTCTGCCCAAACATCCAAGTTAATGACATCACATGCAGAGATGAGGCCTGATGATGGATTCCTGCGTCATCCGGCCGATGCAGTTATATGGAAGCTTATTAGTGAGAAGTGGCCTGAGTTTGGGGCAGAGCCTAGAAACCTACACTTTGCCTTGTCATCCGATGGGTTCAATCCCCACAGTGGGATATGTGGTAGGGCCTCATATAGTTGTTGGCCGGTAATTCTTGTTAATTATAATCTTCCTTCTTTCCTCTGCATGAAGAGGAAGTACATGATGCTAACCATGTTGATATCTGGACCTAGGCAGCCCGGTAATGATATAGATGTTTACCTTCAGCCCTTAATCGATGATTTGATTCTTTTGTGGGCTGGGATTAAAGGGGTTTACGATGCAGCTAGGGATGAGCATTTTACACTGAAGGCATGCCTTCTTTGGACAATCAATGACTTTCCAGCCTATGGCAACCTGTCAGGGAGCATTACTAGAGGGTACAATGCCTGCCCGATATGTGTGGATAAAACGTCGCCTAAGATACTGGTTCATCCTTATAGGAAGCAACGATCTCAGTTTGATGGTCATCAAGAACTTGACTCTGCTCCAGTACCATTGACTGGAGAAGAAGTGTTACAGAGAATGGAGGAAGATGTCTCGCCTTGGCCATTTGGGAAGAGCAAGCCTATGCCGGTTTATAGGGGTGAGGAGAACAAAGATAGACCCTGCTGGAAAAAGAGGTCGATTTTTTTTGAGCTTGAGTACTGGAAATTTCTCCCTGTACGTCACTGCCTTGATGTGATGCACATTGAGAAAAATGTGTGTGAAAGTTTATTAGGAACCTTATTGAACATTCCAGGGAAAACAAAAGACGGGCTTAGTTGTAGGCTGGATCTGGTTGAGATGAAGATACGACCGGCTCTACATCCTGACATGGATGCTCCCAAGAAAGATCAGTTGCCATTGGCAAGTTGGAATTTGACTCTAGATGAGAAGAAATGTGTATGTGGGAGCCTGTTTAATATGAAAGTACCAGAAGATTATTGTTCTAACATTCAAAATCTTTTTACCTTGGATGATATTAAGATTAGTAGTATGAAGTCGCATGATTGTCATGTATTAATGCAACAACTTCTTCCTGTTGCATTGAGGGGAGTACTAGACAAGCCAGTTAGGGTTGCTGTGATCAGATTGTGTCTTTTCTTTACTGAGATATGGAGCAAAACATTAGAGGTGGACAGGCTACCCAAAATTCAAAGCGATCTTGCTGAGACATTGTGCCTGCTTGAAATGTATTTTCCACCTTCCTTTTTTGACATCATGGTTCATTTAACAGTTCACCTAGTTAGAGAGATTGAATTGTGTGGACCTGTGTATTTTCGTTGGATGTATCCGTTTGAACGATACATGAAGGTCTGCAAAGGATATATTCGCAATCCTAATCGGGTTGAAGGTTGCATAGCCGAGAATTACATTGCTGAAGAAGCAATTGAGTACTTAGCAGAGCGCATTTCGGTGGACAGTACAGTGGGACTCCCAAAAGGACGTTCTTTAGTCACTAAGCATACAAGTGGTGCTCAAATGTCCTCTATTTATGGCACTGAGTATCAGTGGGCACATCTCTGCATTCTAGAAAACACCGATGAGTTCATACCATACTTCGAGTAAGTCTTCTCATCTTCTGACCATAGTTTATTATTTTTGTGAATCTTTTGAACTGTTATAACAGTTTGCTAATAATGGCCTTTGTTGTAAATGCCTTGCAGGGAGCATCTTGATTACTTGAAGACTGTATATCCTAAATTCAAATGCAATGAAAAGTGGCTTAGAAACAAACAGAATAAGGAATTTACTGAATGGGTGAAGAAGAAGGTAATATTCAAGTATCTAAATTTATTGTCACTTTTACACAGCTTAGGCTAATGCACACATCTGGATTCTTAGTCATTTTCTAATTATTGACAGGTTAGCCAGCAATTAGCCCAACCAGATCACAACATTTCTGAAAGAGTCAGGTGGCTTTCAAAAGGACCAAACCATGAAATAGCAAAGTTCAACAGCTACATGGTTAACGGAGTTCAGTTTTACACCAAGAGTCTTGACAATGTTCGGAGTTGCCAGAACAGTGGTGTTTACCTCGTGGCTGACACTATGCAAGTTGCTAGTGGTCGTGATAAAGCTCCGGTGACTTCATATATGTCTTTCTATGGAGTAATACAGGAGATCTGGTGTCTAGATTATATCATGTTCAATTTTCCTCTATTTATGTGTGATTGGTGTGACACTTCCAGGGGCTTCAAAGTCGATGACCTCGGTTTCACACTAGTCAATTTCAATAGGAAGCCACATAATAGTGACAAATTTGTGTTGGGAAATAGTGTAGAACAAGTGTTTTACGTGCAAGATACCGTCAATCCTAGTTGGTCAGTAGTATTACGAGCCCCAGAAAGAGAAGTCAATGACTTGGACAATGATGATGAGTTAGGGGATGTGGTAGGCGATCATCGGCCTCTGGTTGATAGGATGCCAGAAGTTCCAGATGTTACTGAAGAATCAGAAATCCCATACATGCGTGATAACGATGAGGGAATTTTGATTGTAGAAGAATAGGCCTTATTACTGTCACAATGGTTCTTCACCTTTTGTTTTGGCTCACCTGTGTGTGGCTCTATGTCTTTCATGCTTTGCTTACCTCTGTGTTGCATGGTTTTTTTGCTGGGTTGTAATATGACAGTTAATAACTGCAATTTTATGATATGGATGATGTATTATGTTGCTCTTTCTGTTGGTTATGCATTCTGGATGTGTACATTGATTGTGGCTCATGTGTTTATAGTTACATTGATTGTGGCACATGTGTAGGAAATGGCTTACTGACATTGATTGTGGCTTATGTGTAGGAAATGGCTCTTTCAAAAACTGCCACATCGCCAGCAAAAAAGAAGTCCAAGTCACGTAAGTCCAAGACTGAAGATGCTCTGATTATAAGGAAGTCCAAGTCTCACAAGTCCAAGTCTGAAGATGCTCGGAGAGTAAAGAAAACCAAGTCTGACAAGTCGGGTATGGAGTCGACACTATCAAACGCAAAGTCATCAACATCGAAGACAAGAAAGCAACTTGAGGAAGATGAAGGGAGTACTGGAGGTCTGAAGCGGCTCAAACGTAAGCCAGTTACCATGTCTAAGCTGACAGCTGCAAAGCTACTTAGGCATAAGTTGAAGGTTTTGTATGATATGTATGGGAATCCATCTGGGAAGGAGCGAAGTACGCTGCAGTCATACATTGGTGTGCTAGCAAGAACTAGAGTCCCAATCACACTTTCTGATTGGAGGTTGGTGAGCAAAGAAGATAAAAAAACAATCTGGGATACTATTAGGGTAAATTTTTTTTTGTTTGTATTTTGGTGTTCTAATATTTAAAATATAAATGTTGAAGGCACTTGTTTATGCTTTGGAATCTTAATTTTCTAATTCATATGTTTCTTGCAGAAGGCATTCGTATTATCAAGTGATAAACGGGACATGGTGCTGAAATCTACTGGCGTGAAATGGAGGAATTTTAAGGGGACGCTCACCAAACACTATGTTTGGCCATTTCTGGATGATGAGGAAAGCATGAAATTTCCCCCAGATGATTATAGGTTTATAAAGCAAGCTCAATGGGATGTTTTTGTGGCACAGAGGAAATGCCCTAAATTTCAGGTAGCTAGCTGGACATGTCATTCTACTTGTAGAGATATATTATGACATATTTATGGTTCCCAGTTCATAACTTGATATAATTTGTTTCAGAATTTGAGTAAAGTAAACAGAGGCAGAAGATATGAAAATGATTACGACCACCGTACTTCGCGTAAAGGATATGTTGGATTGAAAGAAGAATTGGTATGTTCTTGTTAATTACAGTACATATGCCTTGTGTTTACAGTTTCAGTTGTTTATAGATTTATTCTTATTGTAATGTACATACTTCTACATTGTCTCTGCAGTGTGCGACCATGGATGAAAAAGACATTGACCGAGGTACGTTGTGGGTAAAAGGGCATTTAGGTAAAGATGGTTCATGTAAAGATCCCTGGATTCTGCAAGTGGCTGATAAAATAGTAAGAATTGTAATGCTTACTTGCATTTATGTACTTTTAGAATTAGATTCAGTGCTAATTACAACCTTACTTTTTCTTTATGGCAGAAAGAACTAAAACAAAAGGAACAGGAAGGGGAATTGGAAATCCATGGCACTGAAGATGTGTTGACTTTGGCTTTGGGGACTTCAGAACATACAGGCCGTGTTCGTGGAATGGGCGGATATGTGGTTACGCCGTCCACCTTCTTTGATCTCTCAACTTCCCAAAAGAACAAGAGCATTGTGAAGACTTTTACTGATACAATGGAGCATATTTTGGAGAAGAATAATGAGAAGATGCTGGAAGTTATAATTACGAGGATTAGAGAAGAAGAAAGGAAAAAATCTGCGGAAAAGGAAAGGTTTTGGGAGAGTAAACTCGCAGTAATGGAAGCAAGACTCAATGCTGCTCTTGGGGTTGCTTCACCAATGCAGTCTGCTGAAGCAAGTTGTTCTAAACATGCTGAAGAGGGAGCAGTTGGTGTACAAACATCTTTACGGCTTGGGAAAAAGAAGAGGCATCTTTCCATGGATAGTGTACAGGAGGATAAAAATGATGATGACAATTCCCGTGTTGTGACCAAGAAGAAGAAATTAGACAAGAAAAAGGCTGCTGTTTTGGACAAGAAAGATGAAATTCGAGGTCAAACACTTGCTGGGAACATTGACGATGAGAAGTTAGAGTCGCCTTGTGGTGATAGATGTAAAGACCCACCTACAGACATGGCATGCTTCGTATAAATGCCAAGTCCAACGGTATGTGTTTTCTTAAACAGCCATGGATAAGTACTTGAAATATTCTAATGCTTGATGAAAGAATTGATCTAATGCATTATTATGTGTTTTCTTAAACAGGCTAGCAATGTTGAGGTGAACTGCAAATTGGCAGTGGGTTCCATCGATAACATTGTTGCTACAGCAACAGTGATTAAATCCAATGATCCTTCACTTGTTTGTCATGGAAAGCCGTTGGGAGCAGAAAATTGGCGTGTTTCTGTGACCTTTCCTCTTTAAGACAGAGCTTTGGTTCCAGTTCCAGTTGGAGAAGAAATCAGAACTGTGGTTCAAGCTTGTGGAAGCTGGGTGGCATGGCCAAAACAGTTTGTCATATTTGATGAGGACGTAGTCAATAAGGACGTAAATGAGGACGTAGATCAGGAGATAGTTATCGAAGATGAGGATGAGGAGGTGCTAGCTACTGAAGAGGTAATGTAGTGTAGAAAAATGCCACAATTTTTTTTTCTATGTTGGAGCCTGCAAATCATCCCAAGCCTATCATTACTGCAATTATCCTAAGCTTCAATATATATATATATTTTTTGAAGGAACCTGCAAAGGATAAGTTCAAAAAGAAATGTGACAAGTCTTCATGTCCATTCGACATGGGATCAATCGCTGACACACTTACACCATCACTGAAACAACTCTGTGATTGGGGTAAGCAGTTATTCACAGAGCGGCAAAGTATTCAGTTTGAGATTGAAGAGAATGTGTTTGGCAGTATCCGTAAAACCTACATGATGGACACTGATGTTTTAAGGCTTGCAAAGATGGAAATGGTTACAGGGAACTGTATAGTTGTGTACATGAGGTATGACTTTGTAAATTTACCTATATCATGTTCTTATGTGTCTCTGTATATGTAATGCATCTAGTTCTATGTAAGAAACAATAATATCTTTAGGTTATGTGTGTTTATGTCAATGTAGGTACCTGTTTGATATTCTTAAGGCTTCAAAAATAGAGGACATGATAGGGTACATTGACCCAGCAACTGTTGGTGCTGATAGTTCCCCGACAAGTAGGGGCAATGCACTAAAGAAGCGACTCATCTCAGCAAAGGATGGTCAAATGTTCTTGATGCCTTACTTTGCAAAGTAAGTTGATAATTTTTGTTTTTTTTTTGATAACCCTATCACTGGATACCGTATATTGTAAACTGATTGGGTCTAAACTTTAAATATTATGTGTCCTTGTAGTCAACATTGGATGTTAATGTTGATTCATCCAGACAAGGAGGTGGTTTATTTTATGGATCCGACTACAAGGCGACTGCTCACTGGAGAAGGCCGTACTATCGTAGACAGGTTCCTTTTTCCTGATATTAAAACTTACATTTTAGGCATCAGGGTTTAATTTGGAGTTTTCTAAATGGTTGTTTAATATGATCACTTGGTTACTATGTAGTGCATTATCAAAGTTCAATGATCACCGGAAAAGGAAGGGAAGCCTTAAGGCTAAATGGAAGAACATGGGGGTATGTTACCTATTTTAATAGTACAAAGTAGTACCTTTGCTATCTATTAGATTTTTCTGGATTACTCAGTGCATCAAATTATGGTACAGGGCATTCTACACCAACCTGATGGCATACAATGTGGCTATTATGTAATGCGCTTAATGCGAGATATTATCTATGACACGGAACTTGCATTTGCTGCAAAGGTAAAATCTGTACCTATTTTTCTGTTTGCATATGATGACTGCCACCTTCTTTGAGTTTCAGTTTTGATATATATATGTGTAATGATATCAGTGGGAAAAAAGAGATCGACGTGCAAACGAGTACACTCGAGAAGATATTGACCAAGTAAGGGATGAGATTGCAAGCTATCTATTGAAGAACCATGTGAAGCTTTGAATGAGTAACAAGCAGGTTAAATGTTTTGGTATATAGGATGCTCAGAATTCTAGTGGTACCTATAGTATATGGCCAATCCTATTACAGTTATGTGGACTTGAATTGGTCATTTTTTTGCTACTGGCAGCTACAATTGTGATGGAAGAAGTTGATTTTGGTTTTGCTGCCAATGCATGTGTTTTTAGAAGTGATTGTATTACTCATGGTTTAAAACAGATCTAGGTAGAGACATATAAATATGGCAGGTTTATTGAGTACTATCCTACAGTTTTGGTTTATTTGCATGAATTCAGGTTTTATATGTGGAAATGAACCAGTACTGTGGATTTGGTCAGTACTGTTCATTTGGTAACATATCAAATGAACTCAAATGACAGAACTCAAATGACAGACTCAGTCATAAAATAACTGACGTTAGAAACACATTCATATGACACAAACGAGTGACATCTGAACCAAAATCGTATGACACAAAATTCAGATGACATTCGCCTTGACAATATGACCGACGTTACATTGCACTTTACATGACGGTTTGAGTGTCATCAGGTTACATGCCATCAGACACAAGATGCGCACACCATGAATGCCAACCGTCATCTGAACAACGTACAACCGTCATCCTTAGAAGATGTAAATGACAGTCATTAAAAATGAAAGATGACGTCTGAGAAGATATCACACGACGCTTGCTTTGATATATTGACTGACATAAAAAGTAGCATTAGATGACAGTCGACTGTCATCTAAATATATGCCATTCATCACTGAAAATGCGCACGTAAGTTGGCATCAGTTGGCACCATGAATGCCAACCGTCATCTGAATACACAACTGTCATCCTTATGATCGGTAGATGACAGTTTTTTTTGGGTCTTAACCGTCATCTGAATGCGTTTTCAACAGATGACATTGCGATAGATGACAGTTTGGCAGCATATGAGATGACGGTTAAAAACCGTCATCTGAATCGATTTCTGTAGTAGTGATAATGGTGGCCGGTAACATCACAGTTATCTCAAAATACGTTAGTACCGGGGTGATGAAATCCTCGTATACCGTCCCGAGAAGCGTAAGAATAGGAATGAGATAGCAGGGACACGGAAAGGTCCCGGAAGAAAACACAACCCAACTATTGAAATTTCATAAGCGGGAACTTTTATAAAAAATTTACCTCTTCAATTGAAGCTTGATCGAAGGAGATTTGACTTTTAGGGAAGCTTGTTTTCTTTGACTTTTCTTGATTTCTTCTCAGCAACGAAGGAGGCTTCGAAGGCCGCTTGCTTGGCTTGCGAGCTATCTTGACCGAGAAGCAAGGAGGGCGGCCGGAAGGGCTATCGGCAGGAGCTGCGGATTGGCAGCGGTGGAGCGGCGCTTGAGGGGGCGGCGTGGCAGGGGGGCAAGCCGGCAGCGCAGGTGCTGCCCAGAAGAGGTCGACGGCGGCCGGAAGGAAAGGCGGCAGGCCGGCGACGGTTTAGGGTTTCGGAAAAAAAAAATATTCAGAATTAGGGTTTTTTTTAGGGCTATTAGACGAAAGGCTTAGAGCAACGTGCTTGATAACGTGTTTCAGAGGAAATAAATGATAGGAAAACTCTGTCTTTATTGATTTATAAGGAGATCTTTATATAGGCATTACATCAAATATCTCTGTGAATTAGGGATTCCCTATCTAATAAAGAATCTAGACTACTAGCCTTATTAGGACAAGACACACCACAAAAGTTACGGAATTAACCTTCCTTGAACATTTTCGACATTGTTGAGGGTTAGTAGTATTATGCGATTTACTACTGACCCTCAGTATGATTAACCATCAGAAATGTGCAATGCTACTGATCTGCAGTAGTGTTGTAAAAAAGGATAATTTCGTAATTTATGAATTAACGAATTCTGTTAGTTTTAGATGAAAACCTGTTAGTGGTAATTTTAAAAAACAATCTTATTATTAGTAATTATAGGCTGAGAATTGTATGTATTAGTAATTTTATTATTATTTTTAATAACTATATATGATGACGGTTTAGGTTCATGTTAAGAATAATGATTCATGTTGGCATTTCCACCCATTGTGTATACTCAGTGGGTATTACCCACCCATTTTTAATTTGCGGGTAATACCCATTAGTTTATTAGTGAGTATGGATATTTACCCACCCACTAATACACATATAATACCCATAGATTATTGATGGGTAATGAAATACAAGTGTTATTTTGATTGAAACAACCATTTTAATCCTTATGATTGTCAACTTCTTTTTTTATTTTTTTTCCCTGATGACTTGTTTATTTTTCTTTTCATCTAACTAGGTACTCTTATGTATTAAAAAAAATGACATTTTTTGTTTCTAAAAAAAATAAAAACTAAACTCCGAGAGATTCATCTGTCAGTTATTAATTTCTTGATCTATTTTAGTCTTCCAACATTTACTATTTTTAGTTTAGAAACACTGGCTAATCTATTAAACTGTGGAGACAAGCGTATAGCTTTTCAAAACTTTGTTACGTTGTTATTCAACCAGTAATCCATATAGAGATGATCGTCTTTCTATCATTTCAATTAAACAACCAAGCAATTGATACATAATGGCTGAAATCTTGAGGGTGCCAGTTCCACATCTGCATGTGAAATAAATAGTTCTTAAATAAACAATATGAAATATTAGAATTAAGATTGTTATTTTAAGTCTAGAAAGAAAAATATAATTATCCGAAATTTTTGAACATTGTCTATATATGAAACTAATGATTTTTTGTGTGGGACGTATAGAGGTTAGAGCGCAGTTAGAGTTATTTTTATAGAATACCCAAAAATTTTGTTTAATCTTTTTCTAGTCATTTGTCAATTTCTCAAGAAAAGAAAAAAAAAAGATAGTTTTCCTAAATTTTTCATATTTTTCCAGTAATATTTCAATAATTTAATCATGTGTTAATTCCTATGTTGTCAAATTACACAAAAATTTGAAACTAATAGGTGCAGATCCTTGAAAAAAACCGACACTACTATAATGACATGTGTTAAGGAGCTCAACGGGTATTTGGGTGCCAAATTTTACCCGCGGGTATTATCCATACCCATTACTTTACTCGTGGGTATTACCCATACCTATTATTTTGTACCCGTGGGTATTTTCAAAAGATAAAATCTAAACTCTTATTTACATGATCGACTTCCCTTTAACAAATATTCCACCAAAACAATCATAATACATAACATTTACATGCTTGGATTCAACGACATACTCAAACTTATTCGTTTACATATTTTTAGTTCCGATATAAATAGAGTCTCAAGCTCCCAACAGTCATCCAATCGTTATAGACTTCTCAAGTGTTTAGAACTAACTCAGCGCCAAATCTTAAACCTTATGCTAACCAGTTTAAAAACACTCAATGTAGAAATTAAACTAGAAAACATATAAGCACAAAAGTGTTTATCGGAGACATGTTAACATGGCGGCGTCACTCACTACGAGATACATATAAATTTCTATATTATTTGATCCACTTAATATCAACACAAACCGAATCTACTCAGCGCATGATTCGATTTGTTTTGTTAAGACTAATGAAATCGACACTCAAATAACAATCATGGCCGGGATTGCATTTAAGCATCAAATTCATTTGCACGAATCTAAAAATTAACTAAAAACATATAAGGAACTATGAAGAACGCAAAGTTAAAATCTAAACAATTAAAGTGTTACATTAATATGCTGTAAATTGTCATATAAATAACAAATAAAATTTGAAATTTATGATCAATAAGCAAAACCAAAATCAAGACAACCAAAAAATAATACGATCTTCGTAGACAAAGTATCGTATAATTACAAAAATATAACAAGCCGTAGAGTGAGTAGGGAGAATCACACTTTGAAGAAACTTTGAAGTAATGGCTGTAAAGATGAGGTATAGACGTGATAGTGATGATAAAAAGATGGTGGTTATAGGAGCATCATATGCGACGTTCTTAATATATTTTTACCTCCATTTATATGATGCTTAACCTTTATTGTTGTAGTAATGAGTCGTTTAGTTGAGTTAAAAGTCAATGGTAGAGTCGGTTTGTATAATGTACTAAAACGAGCTGACAACATCGAAAATATACATAGTGTCGAGAGTTTGATCTAGAATAGAACTCTTTGTGAAACTAGGAAAACCTAACCGGATTGGAACATCTCTTTTGGTCTAGGAAATCCCTATATTGGATCAGGCTAACCTAATTGGATCGGGAAAACCATATTGAACTAGGAAACCATTTATTCGACAACTTTGTATACCTTGTCTTTATATTATTTTTTTTTCTTATTTTCAGGAAAAAATTGAAGAATTATTCGGCACTGTAAGAAGAAATTGAAATTAATGAGAAGAGTTGCCGAATAAATCAAAGAAAAGAGGTAGAATGCAACAAGGACAAGGAGATGCAATTCGACTTAGACATGGAGCATACCGAGCCTAGAAGAATTCAGAAAATTCTAGAGGAAAAGAAGAAGCATGCCGAACACATGACAAAGTCTCCACGTCCATGATGAACAAAGAAATCTATTTCGCAAGAAAAATTGAATCAAACATGGAGATGGAGAGGAAGAGGCCGGCAGCAACTCAAAATACAATTCGGATTGTGATCCGAACTCTCTCCCTTTTATTCCTCTATATATAACACAACATGTATTTTAAAATAACATAACTTCTCCCATACAAACATAAGCCGAAACTCCACCAAAGTCTCACCATAAATCCTATACATAAAATAGTATAGCCGAACCACCACCATCCTTAAATCACACCAAGTTTTCACACCCGAATCCTCCCTTTCCCAAATTCATTCAAGGTTTCTAAAAAGTGTGATTTACTCTTCTCATTGTTTTCTATTATTCTGTAATTTTACATTGCTTTATCTATGAAGATTGTATGTTTTTATGAATACCGAACTTGGTTTTTTTTTTGTTTATAACTTTCAGATTTCAATGAATGAATTAGGTAACAATATACAACCTTTATATGTAACGATTTTAATGTTTGGTTTTCAAATAGCATGTTTTGATAATTGTTCTTGACACGATTTGGATAATTTTATGATTTCGTGTGCGACCGATTTTGGTTCTTGAATGCAATCTCGGCCATGATTGTTGTTTGAGTATCGATTTCAATTGCTATAATAATATAGATTTAGTCATATGCTGAGTTAGTTCGGTTTGTATTGTTTCTAAGGGGTTAATTTAAATATGGAAAATTGCATGTTTAATATAATTAATGAGTGACGCCATGTATGTTAACATGTCACCAATTAAAGACTTGTGTGCTTATGTGTTCCTCGTGTTTAATTTCTACGTTGAGTATCTTTGAACCAATTAGCATAAAGTTTAGGATTATGCGCCAAGTTGATTTTAAATACTTGAGAAGTCTAGTCACGATTAGATGACCGCTGAGGCTCTAATTAGGATTGGAACCGAATGAAAGTCTTGAATGTGTTGAACTTGCTGCCTTGATTTCTTGGATGCGATTGCTATATGTTTTAAGTGTTTCGTGTGGAATGTATTGTGTGGAGTTGTCGATCACATGTATATAGTTAATTTAGATTTTATTTCGGTAGTAGGATTTTTGGAAAATAAACTTTCAAAACCCCTATATGATTTCGTAATGCTTTTTGATATCGAGAGCCCTTCAATTTCCCCGGATCAAACGATCCATACTTATCTTGTACTAACGATGACACAAAAATAGTATTATTTGTGTGATGTTATATTTGCAGGTATGCATGTATGCAGGTGTAGCGACTCATCAATTTTTGGCGTCGTTGCCGGGGATGTTGAGAAGATCTCGATTATTGAAGTGTCAACTTTGTATTATTTGTAAAAAAAAAAATTCGTTGTAGTTTCATAGTTTCGGGTTGTATAGTTTTTCCTTAGGTTTCAGGTTGTAATAGTTTCAGTAGGTTTTGATTTCATATGTATTTCGAATGTATGTTGTAACATGTGATGAATGTGTGTAACACTTAGTTAAATTGGTAGGAAGATAAAGGTTTATTTATGTTTAGTTTATTGTAGGTTCTAAAATGAATAGAATATGTAAAGTCCCTTTTGTTAATATTAGCCTAAACCCTTCATGGTATCTTTTTAAGGTCTCATGAGCATGAGGGCGGCTCTTATTAACACTTGGAGAACTGTCTAACATATGAATTTGTTTTTACCTAAGTAAGGGGCACAATGGTGTGAGAATCTCTGACCCTGGTTATAAGGTTTGTCGAATTGGATTACTGAGGCCCACAGACTGACATACATCTCGGTGATGGAGTTGATAGGGTGTTCGCTCTCCGTGATTACCAACAAATGAGTCATGCCTTACTCTACCTCAGAATTTACAAACTAATCTTCTGAAAACACGGAATAATCTTATGGCTAGATGACCATACTTAGGCCGCACGTCCACCTTGCTTTAGAGCCTAGAAAATAACTTTACATAAATAGATTTATGAATTCAAAAGAAAATGTGTGTCTAATTTTTTAGGTATATCAGATGAAGCAAGACCCTACCTGGGGCTGCATCAGTCCATTGCACAGCTAGCTCATCTGCTCCACGTATCTTGAATTTTAGGACTGTGTGGATAAAAGCAATTAGACTCTATGAGTTCGGCAAACATGTTGTGTTATAATTTCGTGTGTTCGGTATACATTGTGTAAATGGTTACGTGTGTTGTAAAATTTAGGAAATAGTTTCGTGTATTATGTGTAACATTGAATGAATTTTCATGTGTAGTATAATGTATGAAAGTGAAATCGTTGCTAACTTTAACCTATACTCGTGTATCTAATTTTCTAACTTGTACTTTCTATGTCTTGTAATTTCTTTCTTTAACGTTTTAATCTTGTGGCAGAGCACACGATTGAGGAAACATAATTGCAAGACGCGGCAAGATCTGAATGAACACATGGAGAAGAGTTTAGGCTGAAGAGACTATAAACATTAAGCTGCATAGAAGACAACTCATTTCAACCGTAGATATGGAGGAGCCATTATTGGGAGTTTGAATTTTCTATCCCTACACTTTTATGGTTGAATTGTATATGTGTGAAACTTGTGAACTTATGATATAGTTTAGGAATTACAATATTATTTTTGTGTTTACATTGAGGACAATATAACTTTCTAAGTGTAGGGTAGAGTCGCATATTTCATGTTTTGTTTTTGTATGTTTCGAGTCAAATAAAAAAAAAAAATCGAGTCATAACAAAAAAAAAAAAAAATCTTGTGTCTTTTAATTTTGTTTGAGTCTTAGGATGACAGACCCTTTCTCGGATTTCTCCTTGAAATCCGAGGTGGACTTTTGTGGCCAAAATTAGAGGATAATCACAAGCCCAACCATCACAGCATAAGCTACAAAGTCTAATAATATGCAAATATAAAAGAGTACAAAAGAAAGAAGTTCTACAAGTTCTGAATGGATGACGGTGGATACGGAGAATGCCTCAACGTGGTGCGGTCCAACCTCAGAAAAATTCTACTACCTGGGCAAAACGGAAAACCACAGAACCCCGAGATAAAAACATAGGAAAATGTGAGACAAGCTCAATGAGAGGACAAAAATAAAGTCATAAACATTCTTTAGAAACTCAATTTCTTTGAAAATCATTTTTTTTTTTCACAAATCTTTTGCATGCAATGAACGACAATTGTAGAAAACAATTTGCAAGATTATAATATAAGTGAAAACTTGAGAATCGAATTGTAATATATCTCATAGTGAGGAAAATAATTAAATATATCTTGATATAATCTAATAAGAAATGAAGGCAATGACTGAGATAGAACACAACACTTCTTTGCAAACTCAATTTGTGTAAATAACTCGCAACTCAAACTTTACCAAACTTATACCTAAAAGTAAACTGGTCATGCACCTACACTGAAGCAGGTCAGAGTAGGCAAAGCGTGGCGGACAACTAGTCATGCACCCATATTTAGCAAACTTAACAAGGGCAGAGCGGGGAAGAAGAATAACTGGTCATACACCTGTGCAGAACAGGCAAAACAAGAGAAACTGGTCATACACCTGTGCGCAACAGGCAGAGCGAGGGAACTGATCATACACTTGTGCGTCTGCCGATACACAAGCAGAGCGAGGAGGTATACATACACGTAACCAGAGTAACTGAGTCATCATATCATAGAATCACTGGTTTTGGGTACTCGTAAGGTAGTTAAAAATCTCATTTATTTTCCTCAAATTAAAGATTGTCATTCTTTCATAACTACACGACCTTTAAAATTTCTTTTTCCGAGAACAATTGAAAAGTATCTTTCATTTCCCAAAATAAGCGATTAACAATATATAATAAAACATTGAGAAAACTCATTTTATTTCCAAAGGTAAGCAACATCATTTAAAACATAAACCACAATGCCGTATAAACACATAATTAAGAAAAAAGAAAATAAGGTAAAGTCTCATGAAAATAGATAAGTAACTAAATAAATAGATGCATCAAGAAATTAAATATCAAAGAAATAGCAGGCAACTATTTAAAAAAAAACTCCAACTCACAATGAAGAATGGCTAGGTGTGTCCCAACTCGGGATCGTCCTCGGAAACCCCCTCAACTGGATTACCTGGCCAAATAATTATGTAGACAAGATTTAAACTCAAATTCAATAAGCTAAGTAATGGAAACATGGATGCATCCTAGGAACCGTTGCTTTCCCTCTCACCCAAACCTCTATGTCGTCAAATATTAACAATACACTCTTCCACCACCTTCCGTTAAACTCCAACACCTCCAATTCACAATTTTCCCAATTATTTTCGCCACCAAACTCTAATTCCCCATCCAAAAATCCAACTAATTTACTTAGGCTAACTCTCACACCATCTAGGAGGTATAACAAAGCCTAAAATGACGAAAGAATATCATGGAACTTCCGGCGCCGCGGTGGCTCATGGTGGCCAAAACCCAACATTCAAAAACTTCAAAACTAGATGTAAATCCTATACTTAAAATGAACCCCAGGAGGTAGGGAACAACTCTGTACCTTGAAATTTCTCCAAACACTTATGGTTTGGCCGGAATTTGTAAAGCTTGCCGGAAACTACTCAATGTTCTCTACCCTTCGATTTGTGAACAACAAGAGGAATTAGATTAAAAGACTTGCCGGAACCCCATGAGGAAACGAAGAGAATGATAGCAGAATTGGAAACTTTGGTGGTGGCACTAGGGAGGCAAGTCCTCCATCTTCTCCCCCTTTCTTTTCTGAAAAAAAAAAAAAAAAATTGTTGTCCGAGCAAGGAGAGGAGAATAGGACAGATTAATTAAGCTAGGGTTGAGTGAAATGACCAAAATACCATTTTTACAAAAACGCTGATAACTTTTTCGTTAACACTTCGTTTAACAAGCCTCTTGCGCCTACACTTTCGTATCGTCATGCCCCTATTTTCTAAGCTTTGAAACTAATTTATAAAAATATAATTTTTCTAATAGGATAGTCTAATTTAGTGTTAAAATAAATTAATATCTAAATGCGAAGCAATTAAGCTAAGTGAAGAAAATTTCTAGGTTCGGGGTACTACATAGGATGCCTCTAAAGTGTAGGATCATTATGTCTTTGAATGCATAGATGATAGTTTTGCATTTACATAAAAATCGGATTGTGAGTTTCATGGATAATATGGATTGGTATGAACATGTGAGATTTTGATTGATTATTATTTAGCATGCTTGTTTTGGTTAAATTCAGTCCATAACAACTTGTGCGAGCTTTAAAGTCTTCATGAGTGAAAAATTCAACATTGCTTTCTAAAATCTCATTATTCTTTACATATTCAATGGCTATGTGTCATAAATTTTTAATGGACTCGAGAATTTACTAGAACTTACTCTTGATGATTTTTGAAACTTTTGTTCATGACTATACCCTGATTTCGAAAAGGGTTGAAAAATCTTTGTAGGTTTGCCACCAAAGTCAAATATGCATGTGCCCTATTTGTGCCCGTCGTGGAAGTCCTTAGTTTTAACCATTTTGAGCCTACATTTAACATTTCTTTAATCACCCTCATAAACATTATTTTTGCTTAGAATAGCTATATCCTTACCGTTGTCTCTAAGACTTAGCAAAGCTTAATTTCGATGTGGAATTGTGATGTGGAGTGATATTGTGAAGCAAGTGTAAGGTAGACTTATCCGAATTTGTGAAAAATGTGCGTGCCTCGTAATGAAAAAGAAAAATTTTGAATCAAAAGAAATTGTGTGCACGTAGCTGAAAAGAAAAGAAAACAAAAATGTGTGATGCATGGATTAAGTCCTCTATAAAAATTGTTGTGAATTAAGAGTTTGTGTGTATTTGAAGGTCTAACATTGTTATATATGAGCTTTATTCGTTTTCATAATACTTGGGGAAGAGTAGAATGAAGTATGGGTTCAATAAGATGAAATTTGGCTATTGGAGTGAAGTCATAAGGAGAATTGAGATTTGCTAAGTCTTGGTGACGTTTTTAACCTCCATATCCATAAATGTCAAACATCTTGAAGCCGAGCCCCATTATTTTCCTTTTCGAGATCGTTTTCATAATTCTTAAGATGGATGAACTTTGATTTGTGGAGATTATCTCAAGAGTTAAGCATATGGTTTTGGTCCATTCGTGCACTTAGTTGTTAAATGAGGTTTTCTAAGAAACATTATTCACAAAGTGCTTTAATTTGATGAAATATGCAACTTATTTGTTGTCTTACAATCTATTTTCTTGTATATAATTTAGATTGAATATAGCCATGATCGAGTGAAAAGAAGAGAGTATGCCTACTGAGGAGGATCGAATTAGCTAACATGTTACATACTTATTTTCTCGTTTCCTACTTATTCATACCTTGAAGCATGTTTATGAAACTTGGAATTTGTGTGCTTACATTCAAATGTTTTAACTTGAAAGCTATGTGTTATAAATATTCTGAGACAATTATTTAGGGGCTGTAGTAGAGTCTTTGTTTTATTTAGTTTTGCTAAGGGACTGGCAAAATATAAGTGTGGGGTAGTTGATAGGAGCATTATATGCGGCGTTCTTAATATTTTTTTTACCTTCATTTATACGATGCTTAACCCTTATTATTGTAGTATTGAGTCGTTTAGTCAAGTGAAGAGTTTATGGTAGAGTCGGTTTGTATAATGTTCTAAAACTAACTGACAACGTCGAAAATATACAAAATGTCAAGAGTTTGATCTATAATAGAACTCCTTGTGAAAGTAGGAAAACCTAACCGAATTGGAAAATCTCTTCTGGTCTAGGAAATCCCTATTGGATCAAGCTAACCTAATTGGATTGGGGAAAAGCATATTGAACTTGGAAACCATTTATTCGACAAATTTGTATACCTTATCTTTATATTATTTCTTTTCTCTTATTTTCAGGAACAAATTTAAGAATTAATTTCGACAATATAAGAAGAAATCTGAATTAATGAGAAGAGTTGCCGATTAAATCAAAGAGAAGAAGTAGAATGCAACAAGGACAAGGAGATGCAATTTGACTTAGACATGGAGTATGCCGAGCCTAGAAGAATTCAGAAAGAAAAATACTTGTGTCCATACCAGTATGTACGTGTGCGTCCATACTCTCTCTAATTTGCATATCTTGGACAATGTTATCAACGATTTTAACCGTTCAAAAGTTGAATTAATCAAGAAAGATCATCTCTATAAAAATTCGGAATAAACCAAAATCTGTTGCTCATTCGATTGTATTCGATTGTAACAAACAAATAGACTGTTGATCATGAGACTCTCAAATTTCACTAGAACTGTCCATTTGTTTGATGAAATTGAATACAATCGAATGAGCAAACGATTTTGGTTTATTCCGAATTTTTACATAGATGATCTTTGTTAATTAATTCAACTTTTGAACGGTTAAAATCATTGATAATATTGCCCAAGATATTCAAATTAGAGAGAGTATGGACTCACACGTCCATACTGGTATGGATACAAGTATTTTTCATTCAGAAAATTCTAGAGAAAAAGAAGAAGCGTGCCGAGCACATGATGAAGACTCCAATTCCATGTTAAACAACGAAATCTATTTGGCAAGAGAAGTTGAATCAAACATGGAGATGGAGAGGAAGAGGCCGGCAGCAACTCACAATACAATTCGGATTGTGATCCGAACTCTCTCCCTTTTATTCCTCTATATATAGCACGACATGTATTCATAAAAAGCATAACTTCTCCCACACAAACACAAGTTGGAACTCTACCAAAGTCTCACCATAAATCCTATACAGAAAATAGTATAGCCGAACCACCACCATCCTTAAATCACACCACCTTTTCACATCTGAATCCTCCCTTTCTCGAATTCATTCAAGGTTTCTACAGACTGTGATTCACTCTTCTCATGGCTTTCTATTATTCTGTAAATTTACAATACCTTGTCTATGAAGATTGTATGTTTTTATGGATGACAAACTTGATTTTTTATTTTGTTTATAACTTCCAGATCTCATTGAATGATAGATAATGATTTACAACCTTTATATGTAACGATTTTAATGTTTGGTTTTCGGATAACACATTTTGATAATTGTTCTTGATACTATTTGGCTAATTTCCTGATTTCGTGTTCGACCGATCTTGGTTCTTTAATGCAATCTCGGCCATGATTGTTGTTTGAGTATCGATTTCATCTGCCATAATAATATAGATTGAGTCATATGTTGAGTTGGTTCGGTTTAATATAATGAGTGACGCAATGTATGTTAACATGTCTCCAATTAAAGACTTACATGCTTATGTGTTCTTCATGTTTAATTTTTACACTGAGTGTCTTTGAACCGATTAGCATAAACTTTAGGATTACAGGCTGAGTTGATTCTAAATACTTGAGAAGTCTAGTAACGATTAGATGACCGCTGAGGCTATAATTAGAATTGGAACCGAATGAAAGTCTTGAATGTGTTGATCTTGCTGTCTTGATTTCTTGCATGCGATTGTTACATATTTTGAGTGTTTCGTGTGGAATGTATTGTGGGGAGTTGTCGATCATATGTATATAGTTAATTTAGGTTTTATTTCGGTAGTAGGATTTTTAGAAAATAAACTTTCAAAACCCCCATATGATTTCATAATGCTTCTTGATATTGAGAGTCATTCAATTTCCCCGAACTGAACAATCTCTACTTGTCTTATACCAATGATGACACAAAAACTATATTATTTGTGTGAGGTTATATTTGCAAGTATGCACGTGCAGCAACTCATTAGGTGGAGTAGTGGAAAGGCTTGCTGATTTTTGTAGAGAATTGTGGAGAGAATTTGACAGAGTTTCGGCTTTTATTTGCGTAGGAGAAGTGATCCCCAATGTGAAGAGAGGTTGTGGCTTTTATAGAGGAATGAGGGAGAAGGTAAGAAGATATGAGCTGCATGGATATCTCCTTTATCTTTTCTTTGGTTTGCTGCACGGAATCTTATATTTCTTCCAATCTCCTTTATTATTTTACTCATTAAAAGGTTGCTTTATCCCCAAAATCCTAGCTGCACACAGCTGGTCTTCTTCTTTTTTCTCCTTCAATTTGGTTGCGACATTTCCCTATTTTGATTTCATTTATTTTCTTCCTTATCTTCTCCTCATTCTTCTCCTCTTTCTCTTTTCTCTCTTTTGGAATTATCTCTTCTCTAAATTCTGAAAATAAGAAAGAAGAAATAAAATAAAGACTCTTAATCCAAATGTTACGGAATTGTCAAATAATGAAGACTCTCAATCCAACTAGGTTTCTTAGTTCAACAAGGAATCCTACTCTAAATAGGACTCTCGATAATTTCTGCACTTTCAGCCTGTTTAAACACAAAAATACAACCAACGCCACCATAGACTCCTAACTCGACTCAATGACTCGATATTACAATAATAAGGGCTAAGCAAAGTATAAATGGAGGTAACAACATGTTAAGAATGTCGCACAACGTGCTCCTATCAAGAGGATTTTGAGATGGTGATCAATTGCATCTTGGGAAAGTTTGACACCTCTTGGCATTCATGATTAGAGACGTAAGACATTATGTTTGAAAGGATTTAAGGAATCATGTCTTTCATGAAGTAATTATGGCCGATGTTGTTACTGCTTGTGGTCATGAATTCATGGCCGACCTCTCTATGCCTCAGAACTCTTTGTCCTTTGTTTTTGTTTTCCAGCTTGTCATTTAGATAGATTTAAACTCGTCCGAGCGTGTCTCTTTCTAATCAATTTTCTCTTTTTGTTTACCTAAATGGCAAACCTAATTGATTTTTTTATTTCTTATTAAAATTTTATTATTGTTTTTTGACAGATGTATAGTAAATAATTAAGAAGCCATTGTTGTCGTCGTTTGCAAGCAAGGACTAAAATATCGACGGTCATGAAAATATCGTTGGTTCAAAAAATGAAAATTTTAATGGAAATATCGGAGAAATTTTGATAACAGTAAATAATCGGGAAAGGTTATATATTTTAAAGATGCGTAAGTTGCCATAATGTGAGAGTAGCGCAGGGGATCAAATCCTTGAGGTGTGGTTGAAACAACCTAGGTTTGAGACCTGCTGGCACAAAGTTGGATTTCATGTTGAATTTTGGTTCAACTTTTGTCTCATGCATTATGGAAGGTGGACACGTGGCAGTTTATGTGAGATCTCCAGTCTAATATCGCATGATTTAGTGGTATTTCTAAGAACTTCTCGATATTTCTAGAAATTTCAAAAATATCCTTAAAAACATAATTTGTATGCAACAGATATATCGCCACATGATAAAGACGAAAAAATTGGTGAAATTTCGACGATATTTTCGATTTTTAAGAACTTGTTTGCAAGTGAAGGCTAGCTAGCATGGGCCTGATGATCCACACTGCCTTGGACACTAGTCGATAACGTGGATTGCTTAATTGTTTGACATAATCTCAGTCATTTAAGGTCATTAAAAAAAAAGATCCAATTGTGATTATATCTCCTTTAAAAAGCCTAAAAAGGGATCCCTCATTAGAAGGGCCTTAATCGATGAAATTTTACAGAGATGATGTATACATTAGGTTATAACATCTGAATGATAAAAATGTGAAAATATGGCTGAAAAGTGTGACAAAAAAGGAACTTTGCACGTTAATTTCAGAGCGAATGTTTGCTTTATATATATATATATATATATATATATATATATATATATATAACTTTCTCAGCTAAGGACCTCTGCATCAATCCTTATGGTGCGGATTTGATATTTTGACAAACTTTTTGATTGAATTTTTACATCTTTATCGTGTAATCTTTAGGTACTCATATATAGATCATGTCTGCAAAATTTCAGCCAATTTAATAATCGTTAAGGCATTCAAAAATGGAATTTCCTATCATACAAATGAACGATTCAGTTTTGAGAAAATGCAGCAAGTCCATTTGTTCTAATATAGTTTGATATGCTAATAGTTATCAAATTAGCTGAAAATTTGTATAGATGATCTATACATAGATACTTAAAGATTAAACAGTGGAGATATAAAAATTCGATAGAAAAGTTAGTCAAAATATCAAATCCGCACCATGAGAATTGGTGCGGAAGTCCTTAACCAAGAAAGTCTATATATATACACGCGCCGAATTAGAGACGGATGTTCGCGACTTTGTAATAGGACACGGACACGCATGGACACGCCAAAATACGCACCGACACGCCAAAATACGCACCGATACGCCAAAATGCATTTAGGACACAACTTGGACACGGACACGCGGGGTAATTCCGTCGTTTCAGTTTCAGAAAGAGGGTTTAGGGCTGCTCGGCCTGCTCCAGCCTTCATTCTGCATTGCGTCTTCATTCTGCTCCAGCCTTCTTCTTCTGCATCGCGTCTTCATTCTGCTCCAAAAAACAGACGGAACGCATTCGAGTTATTGGGTCGTCCCGGACGATTCTGCTCCAAAAAACAGACGGAACGCATTCGAGTTATTGGGTCGTCCCGGACGATTCTGCTCCAAAAAACAGACGGAACGCCACTTCAATTCGAGTCTTGGCAGCAGCAGGTATGCACCCAATTCCCCAAATTCTGATACTGTGAAAGATGGGTTCTTGTCTTCTTGACGTGGTTTTCGGTTTTGAACTAACCCTACTTCGATTCATTGATTAATTTCAACTTCTTTTGCTTTGTATATCCTGGAACTCTCTCAGCTATTTATTCATGTTGCTTCGATTCGACCATCTTTGATTGTTTGGTCTCTCTAATTTCCGTATGAATATGGTAACTGAAAGGAGGCAGTACTGCAATTCATAGTTCACATGTTGAGGTTGATATCTACTTTCTTGTTGGGACTGTTGTTTACTTTCTTGGTCCCAACTTGTTAGGAAGCAGATGCAAATTTGGAACTTGAATGGAACTTGTTAGATGTGATTTTCTTGTTTTATAATGCAGGCACAATGAGTACTAGTAGTGAGACACAAAGTACTAGTGGGACACAAAAGATAGATTATGTTTGGCGATGGACTAAACGAATTACCGGGGAATTGATTTACTTTCTCTGCGGATTTTGTGATCATAGGTGTACCGGTGGCATTTTTAGATTCAAGCAACATTTAGTTGGCACCCATAAAGGAATCAAACCTTGTCCTAAAGTTCCACCAAATGTGAAAGATTGGTGTACTAAAGCACTTGTGAAAAATGATGAAGAGAAACGAGCAAGAATTCGGGTGCGGCGGGAGATAGGAGGATTGGAAATTCTAGAAGAAGATGCGGATGTTCAAGAAGTGACAAATATAGGGGGAAGTGAGAGTGGTAGTGGTAGTGCTCCAACTCCTTGTGGTGGTAGTGGTCAACCAAGGGCTAGAGGACCAATGGACAACTTTGTAACCTCTAAAGTTCGGCAAGTTACATTGAATACCTCATAAAAGAAAGAAGAGAGACATGTTGTGTGTAGGGCAATTGGGCGCTTGTTTTATACGAATGGGTTGGCTTTCAATGTAGCGAATAGTCCTTACTATTTTGCGGCAATGGAGATGATTGCCAAATATGGTCCCGGTTTTCAACCTCCAACAAGTCATGAGTTAAGGACTTGGATTTTGAAGGAAGAAGTTCAAGATGTTCAAAAGTTGATGGAAGAACATAAAAAGGATTGGATGAAGTATGGATGCACTATTATGTCCGATGGTTGGACGGATGGCAAGAGTAGGGTCATACTAAATTTTCTAGTAAATAGCCCTAAGGGTACATGGTTCTTGAAATCGGTTGATGCATCGGATACAATAAAAAATGGAGAGTTGATGCTAAACTACTTGGATAGTGTTGTGGATGAGGTTGGGGAAGAGAATGTTATCCAAATAGTCACGGATAATGCTTCTAATTACAAGTGGGCGGGAAAGGAATTGATGACCTATAGAACCAATCTGTGGTGGACACCTTGTGCTGCTCATTGTATTGATTTGATGCTAGAGGATATTAGCAAGTTGAAAGTCTTTGAAACCACCATTCAAAGAGCTAAGCAAGTTGTGAAATTCATTTATGGCCATGCACAAGTTCTTGCTATTATGAGGAAATTCACCGGTAACAAGGAGATTATTCGGCCAGCGGTTACAAAGTTTGCTACATCTTTTCTCACTCTTCAAAGTTTATATAAGCAAAAAGAAACTCTTATTAGTATGTTTCAATCAAAAGATTGGTTGGAATGTGGGTCTACAAAACATAAGGACGCTAATGATGTGAAGAAGTGGATCCTTCATGATGGGAACTTTTGGAACCATGTTGCTTATTGCATAAAGAGTATGATGCCACTTGTTTGTGTCTTGAGAGAGGTTGATTCGGAAGTGAGACCCGCTATGGGATTTATTTATGAGTTGATGGATACCGCAAAAGACAAGATTGCAAGTAATTTTGGAAATGTGGAAGCAAAGTATCTTCCCATTTGGAGGAGAATAGATAGTAGGTGGAGACCACAACTTCATCAACCATTACATGCGGCGGGTTATTACTTGAACCCTAAATTCCGATATGAAGAAAACTTTAAGGATTTGGAGATGGTGAAGAAGGGGTTGGAAGAGTGCATGGATAGGATGATAAGTGGTGAGGCTCGTGTCACCGCCGACTTACAATTGGACTTCTATGAAGTTTGGAAGTTTAATGGCCGAATCTACTAGAAAAATCCGATCTCCCGGTAAGTTATTATTTGCTTTAACTTCTAATACTTTTAAATGCAATTCTGTTAAATGTTTATATGAATTTGATTTATTGATATTTATTTATTACATGTTCTTAGTGTTTTGGTGGGAAAAATACGGGACAGAAACACCAGAGTTGATGAATTTTGCTACTAGGGTCCTTTCCCTTACTTGTAGTGCTTCGGGGTGTGAGAGGAATTGGAGCACTTTTGAAATGGTAAGTCTTTCTTTTCATCACATTTAAGTTTAATAGTTATTAGTTCACAATTGCTAGTCTATTGAATTGTTGCATATGGATGTTGAATGTTGATTGTAGATTCATACCAAAAAGAGAAATAGACTTGAGCACAAGAGGTTGCATGCTTTAGTTTATGTGAAATATAATATTGCCTTAAGAGATAGGACCTTGAAAAGAAATGCTACAAAGATCGATCCTATAGTTGTGGAAGAAATTGAATCGGATGATGAATGGATAACCGAGATAGAGGATCCGGTTCTTCCAACCGATCCAAATTGGATTGAGGAAAATGTGGAAGATCTATTATTAGATGATGAGGCGGTAAGGAATGTGCCAAGTCGTGCATATGAAGGTAGCATTATTAATAGGGAGCCTCGTCGTCATGAGCTTTCTCCTCCTCCTCGTGAGCCTACTTCTCCTCATGAGCCAACTCCTCGTCGTGCACCAACTCCTCCTCGTGCGCCTACTCCTCGTGAGCCTACTATTTCTCTTAATGAACCTATCCTTTCGTACAAAAGCAAAAGCAAAGCTAGTGAACGACCAAGTTCAAGTAAGTTCATTAAAATATCTATGTTTAACTAATTTTGTAACAAAGTATTCAAATAGGTCCTCTAATCTTATGTTTAATTGGTTATCATATTAAATTTTTGTGTAGGTAAGAGAAAGCCTCTAAGGAAATCAATGCGTCTTGATGACATTGTAGATGATGAGACTAGAGCTAATCCATATGATGACACCAATCCCCTCCTCCAAAAACATGTAGATGAAGATGTTGGTGTTGGAGGTGATAGTGATGGTGGTGATAGTTTGGATGGTGATATTCTAATTGATGATGATGATTTTGAAGCATGAAGTTAGTCTAATTATTGTTTGTGTTCTTTGATCTTTAAAGCATTAACTAGTACTTTGATCTATGGATTTAGTTTATGTAAGGGGATTTGGTTAAATTGCATGGTTTAAGTATGTACTTGTTAAGAATAAATGACAATTTATCATATTTGTTTTGGATGTCAATTATACAATGCATGTTTTATATATAACACCGATAAATGCATAAATACAGGACTTTTATTCTCAAGGCTTACGCATTTTGCCTCAAGGCTTACGCCTTGGTGAGGCTCTCCCGACAACGCCTTGGCTACGCCTTAGCCTTTTAAAACATTGGTGGAGATATTATTACTTGCATTCAAATAAAACAATCATAGAGAAGAACTAGCATTCAACATATCATAATTTTACCTAAAGACATAAGGTTGACTTGGTTACTTACTTGGCGGAATCAATGTTGTCTTGACAATGTACTATTTAAATTAGAATGCAAAAACATAACAAATATAACATATAAAATATTTTTTGTGACGTTGTACTGGGAAAATCATAGAATTTATTTATTCATAAATACAAGCTAGAAACCCAGAGCCTCACTCTTAGGTAAACAGTTAAAATCTGTTTAGCTACTCAAAATTATGATTACAAGCACTTACTTGAAATAAAAGGCACACACCACTCCACACTGACTCGAACAAGAAGGAAAGAGCACACTGCTACTACTTATGGCCTTTTTACTTCTTGAGAGAAAAATGATTCAAAGCTCTTTATATAGGGAGCCAACTCCAAAGTTGAATTGAAACAAATACTATAAATAGTGGAAAGTAGCTCAATTATTCATCCACTAGCCAAAGTGGGCTTCTTGCTGATAAGGAAATATGTCATCTTTATATTTTATTTTGTAAAAGAAGATCCACTGTCTAAATGAGGACACTCAAGCTCACATGCCTTCACATGTCATCAAAAATATCTTATGAATTATTGCCCAATAGGGATCATCAAATCTGAGTCTTGATTATGTGTCATCTTCTTCCTTGCCTGTATCCTCATATACATTATAATGCTTGTCATTTTCGATCTTTTTAATTCACTGAGCACAGACTAGACTGAAGTCGATTTCTTTTTTTTAGAGCTAAAAATAAGTCACTACTTATGACATTTGGATGGTCATAAACTATAACAATTATTTTCTCTCCTAATGCGAGATAGGTATTTTCAGGATCACCCTCGATGATTATTTTGATATATTCTAATGACATGGCCTTCATCAATGAGATACTAGAGTTAGGTTGTCCATTGGATCCGTTACAGGCAGGTTCTAAGTACTGTCCTTGGATAATCCTGACATAGTGGTATGGAGATATGTAATTTGTCTTTCTATTTTTCTTCTAAATACACTCAGGAGATATGGACCTGAACTTAAGACTGAGGATGCAGTTTGACTTTGTAACATTCTTGACTGTGTTAACTATACTGGCAGGCAATCCCCTTAGATCTTCGTTCGTTTTTGTCGACAAATTATGAACAAAGCCATGTTCAACCAGCCATAGCTTATGTTTTTGAGGATGTTCGCTTTAGACATTCACGATATATCGTCCTGGATACGGTTCTGGGATATTAAAAAGTGTATGGGGTATGACCCGTTCACTAGAATAAATTCAAATGGTATCATGAAATTTGAACATTCCGATTCTTTCAGGGCTATAACATGAATTTTGGCACTTTCTCGTCCTGCAAGATATTGTACCATGAGTTTATTTATTGGAGCAACACTATGTTGCCTCCTTTGCCATGCTTCATACCATTCTTCTGTAAGAGTTTGAAGTGATCTGACCATGAGACTTGAGTCAGCATCCTAAAATGCAAATATCAAATAATTGAGCAATGCATTCTGATAGAAAGCTAATGTTATACTTGTTCGAAAAATTGGTTTAGGGAAAGTATTCAGTTGGTGATTAAAAACATTTATTTCTCATGATTGAGTGAGTCTGCTTTTTGGCAAAGCAGTAACCTTCAACGGTCTTGATAAGCCTTTAACGTATACCGTGTGGGACGGACTAGCCAATCCATTACCTTGGGATTGATTAGTTTTAGGTGTCCTTTTTAGAAACAACAAGAAATTTTTAAGAACTCTTCTGATTTCTTCTTTTTGCTATAAATCTTTCCCAGGTCTCCTGCTTCTAGGATTACGACTTTCGTCACTTTTTTCACTTCGGTTGAACATTGACATTTCTCTAGTCAACGCGTCGGGGAGATAATTTTTGTTGCCTGTAATCAATTTTACATTATAATCATATTAGTTAAAAAAATAATTGTCATTTTGCTAATCTGCGTATCCCTATCAGCAACCCTATCAAGTTTAAAATATTTGAAATTCTTTATTTTTGCGCAATCCGTGAGCACAGTAAATGGTTTTCCCAAAAATTCAAGAGAATTTTCAATTGTTTTCTATACTGCAAGAATTTTGTTTTCCACTGTGGGATAATTTTGTTCTGCAAGGCTGAATTTGCCACTATAAATTTTTTTAAAAAAATCGATGTTGGTGCCAAGAGTTCTTGCTAAAATAACTCCAGCCTAAAAATTGTCACTAGCATTTGTTTGAAGAATGATTTCATCATTTTCCTCAAGTTGATGTAGTGGAGACAAATTTCTACAAAGATTTTTAATTTGCTTGATGATCATTTCATCATCTTTTGTGAATTCCAAAGTTCTCTTAAAACTTGTCTTTGGGGACATATTGTTGTTAATCCAACAATCTTAGGAAGAAAATCTCTTCTATAATTTATGACACCTAAAAATCTCAAATAAACTTTTCGCATCAAGTATTTTATCAAAAAATTTCTAGATTTTTTCTAAAATAGGAGGTTGGAGCTTGACAGTCCCGTTCCTGATGTTTATTCCTAAGAAGTTGATCTCATCAAGGACTAGGAAAACCTTTTTTTCTCGTAGGATAATTTCAGGCGGAACTATCAGCTTAACAACCTCATATAGATGTGTCATGTGCTCTTCTTTGGTTTTGGATAACACCAGTATGTCATCAATATAAACGACATAGAAGTCTACCACATGTTTGAAAATATTATCCATATTTCTCTGGAAAATTGATGGAATTTGTTTTAAACCAAATGTCACTACTAACCATTCGTAATGTCCATATGGATTCCGAAGACAGTAAGAGGAGTGCTATCAGGATGCATTTTACTTGTCAGAATGCTGACTTCGCATCAAATTTTGAGAAAAATTTTGCTCCTATGAGCGTATTGATTAGCACCCTTTGTGCTATTTGATAACTATCCTTGACAGTTTTTTTGTTAACATTTCTGTTATCAATCAACATTCTTGCTTTGTCTCTGACTTCTTCAGCATGATTTCTAACATAGAGGGCTCGAGCATGGTGAGGAATATTTGATGTTCTTATTAATCTCTTGTCCAAAAGGTTAGGCATGTCTTTCTTGAATTTTTTCGGATCTTTTTCTTTATACTGGGGGAATTCTTTTACATGACAAATGTCACTTATATCATGTAATATCAATTCACAGACTATTGGGTCTTTCTCCCAAAACTTTAATGGGTTAATATCAATATTTTGTTTAAGCATTTCTTTAATATCACCAAGGGTATGCATTTTCTGTTTTTCAAGCTCTAGGTAGCTTCTTCATCTATTTCTTTTTCTTCATCCTCTAATGAATCTTCTTTTATAAACAGTTCTTCTTGTTGCTTATATAGTTGATACTATAATATTTCATTGAATTTTGGTTTATAATCACTACAAATTTTATGTGAATTCTGATATTGAGATGTATATCGTGGACCAATAATGCTTCTAACATGTTTGAGTCTTTATGTCCAAAGATTTTGTCACCCTTTTCGAAATCCAATAAGTTTACAAGTGTTTATTTAGATGAAAGGTTGATGTCGTAGGAAATCATTTCATATTAGTAAATCAGAATCTTGACTTTCTAATTGCCAAAGCTTTTTTATTATAAAATCTTCACCTCACATGGTAATTTTAACCCTTTTGGCCATTGTAATCATGAAAATATGTCGTCCTTCTATAATTCTTCCAATGACATTTCTTTTTAAATCCATTATTCAGAACTCTTCTTGTATAGCAAACGTTTTTGCTAAACTAAATACAAATCCATTGTCTACAAACGTACGTAGATGATATTTCTTGTAACTAGGAAATTTTAATCCAATTTTCATGTAGTTACTAATTTTACTTATGGAGACAATTTTAGTCTGAAAATTTTCTTGAGGAGATGTCTCTTTTACCTCTGTAAAAGGACTACATTGTCTACATATTCCTTCTGCCTTGTCAGAAGAATTATCTTCTTGTAATCCTGAGGTTTTTCCTTTCTCATTCGTATCAAATTTCATTCTTTTAAAATTTCTTTCTAAATCTCTATCTGTGACTTATGAATTTTTATCCATGACCATGTATGGATCTTCTATCTCATAGAATATTCCTCATATTCTTGTTCAACAAGCTGACTTATTGAACCAAAAATTTCTTTCTTCTGACATGGCTGAGTAAATTGATATGTTGGTTTTCTTCTTCTTCTTCTTCTTCAGAACAGTCTACCTCATATCCTTTTAGGTTGGTCATTTCTATGGCCCCTTCATATTCTTCAAAAATAGGTTTTGAAGTTCTTTTGTTCTTCTTAGGACATTTATTGGCATTATGTCCTTCTGCTTTGCATAACTCACATCTCCATGTTTTATTCTTTTTAGATTCTTAAGAGAATTTTTTCCTTTTAAAAAAATCTTTTCTTGGGGTTATACTTCTCCCGTCTATAGTTGGAGCTCCTTTTGAATTTCCAATCTTTATTTTTATTTCCTCTGAAAGTTTTACGAAAGTGTTTTTCTTCTCTCTTCTTTCTGTACTCATCACATCCCCAATTGATTGGTACCACGAGGATTTTAGTACAGAAGTTGTCAGCACCTTTGAGTTGTTTCTTTGCAGCCTTTGCCCTTATGTTGGTTTTGCACTGCTCTCTCATTAGTTCCATGATTCGCTCATCTACTTCTAATGAGGGTCTCTCAAGAGGTCTAGCATCTATATTTTCTTTCACTGCTATTCTCTATGGTTCTTGGAGTTTCCTATAAAGGAGATATTAAATCTATATTTTCTAGATCTCCTAAAATACAGTAGTAATCTTGAAATTCATTCAAATGCTCTTCAAAATACTTCATGTTGCATATTTTGAAAGCATATATGTTAGTTTTAGGTGTCTCTCTAGCCTTACTATCAACACATAATATGTCTCCACAAAATTGCTCATAGATATGTGTGGCAAAAGTTGTTGGAGACTTGTCATTTTTTATGTTTTCAAGCCATGCTTTACCCTTATGGGTTTTAGTCCATGCTAGATATAATTTCTTTGTCATTCATGATAGAGTAGCCTGATAGATCTGTTGCAGATCTTGCACCTCAAATTTTCTATATGTTGTGTATGCTGCCATGAATATAGCATTAACCCAATCATCTATGGTCTTTCGTTTATCTAGAGCCTTGTCTAGGTTTAACCAAGTACCATATTGTGAAATTGGTAATTTTGGAGTATTTAGTTATGGGACAAATTTTTGGGAGTTTATGTCTTCTTTTTTTTTATGTAGTACCTTTTCTTTCAGGAAGTTTTGTGGTTCCATCAATTTTGATTATGGTGGTTTGTGGGAATTCAGAGTTTTCTCCTTCTTCCATTTTAACATCTTGGTAGGGAAAGACTTTTCTTATTTTCTTTAGGTTAAAATTCTTGATTTGTTCAATTACCTGTTCCAACTGAGTTGGATCTTTGTAGTTGTTTTCAGAATTTGAACTTCTCTTTGCAATTTATATTCTAAATCTTCTTCCACTATTGGAATTGATTCTTTATTTATTAATATTCTGGTACTTCTATAACCTTCTTCTCTAGAAGTACTGCATCTTCTGAGTAATCTGGTATTGTCACTTCTCAAGCTTTCAAGGGTCGCATTACTTATTATGTGTCCTTCGAACTTGATGTCTACATCTCATGTTCTTCTATTTTCATAGATTGTTGCTTTTGCACTTCTTGCCTTCTATTTAGGACCAGATAATTTCCATTCTACTCGAAAAGTTATTTAAGCTCAAGCAACTTTATGGATAGTTCGGAATGATTCCTTAGATTTGTGAGGAATCCGGTCATAAGACCAGAATTATTTTGCTGGCCTGATTTTTTATTCTATTATTGTGCTTATTAGTTTATAGTAGATCTTATAAACTATAGCAAGTTCTTGCATCCCTTCCTTCATAGATGTGTCATTTGTTTTGTCTCTTAGTCTTAAACAATAAGCAGCATCATTCAGGCTGGTTGAAAAGTTTGGGAAGCAATTTAAGTATGCAACTTGATTGCATAACGATGTTTAAAGAGCTCCAAGAAAATTTTTCTGAAAATGGATCAGTCTGCTATCTTGTAAGACACATAGAACTGAACAATTTAAGCCTCTCTGGCAAGTAATTTTATGCCAACCTGAACTGCTCCAACATGCATTAACTTCTACTTTCTTTTTCTGGCTTTAGCCACCTCTTCAGGTGTTACCGGGAGGAGATATGTTTCTCCAGTTGTTTCTGGAATAGTGAAATCTAGAATTTTGAATTGATGGCTATCCAACATTTCAAAAAATTTCTCTTTTATAAATTTGGTTGAATTCAAATTTTGGAATTAAAGAATTCCCGACACTATTTTCTATTCCATTGTATTCGAATTCTTCTAAGTTTAACAATTGGACTACCTTTTTCTTCCCAAAGATGCTCATCATATTCATGTGTCTTATGTTTTTGAGTTTTTGAGGTTCGAAAGATCTGAAAACTCTTGGACTTGTTAAAGTTTCGAAAAGAAAAGGTCCTGGTGAAGGATTTCCTTTTGGTACTTTTAAAGTTCTAAATCCATGAGTTTTTGTGACACTTATCTTGGTTTGGCCGTCATTTTTCAGTTTTTTATGTTCTCCAACTATCTTTTGAACATAATCTAAGATATTTGTATGTTGCTGATTAAGTTCTTCCATCTTACTATTAACCTTTGTTAATAGTTCATTTTTTTCTTTGGCGAGGGATTGTATATATTCTATTTCGCTTTTCAGTTTAGTCATCTGATAGACTAAATTTGGAAGTCTTTCTAGATATTCTATATATCTAGAAATTTATGTTAAGGTCTCTTGATGCCTCGGATCAGTTTGTTTTACTAGAAACTCAAGTTTTTCTAGTATCTTTTCAGAAGCTGTTCACATCCTGGGAATTCTTTTGACCATTGACGAGTCGCCGAAGTAACACCCAAATAATAACCCTATAAAAGATCGTTAGTGTGATGACTCTGACCTGACCTGGCTAGGGAAGCTAGCAGGTAGGTAGGTGACGCATCCCACATCGCCCGGGGGAGAGTGGATGCTGTGTTTATATATGCAGAGCTAGCTCAATACATAAGGACGCGTTTTGGGGGCTCAATGGTTTCGGAGGGGATGGGAACTCCGAAGTTAAGCTTGCTGAGTCCAGAGCAATACTAGAATGGGTGACCTATTGGGAAATTGCTCTGGAGCTCCCAAAGACAAAACCGTGAGGGCAGGGCCCAAAGCGGACAATATCCTAAGTGTATGGGCTGGGCTGTTACAATTGGTATCAGAGTCTGTCCCCGGCAGGAAGTGTGCTGACGCGGACGTCGGACCCTAAGGGGGGTGGATTGTGATGACTCTGACCTGACCTGGCTAGGGAAGCTAGCAGGTAGGTAGGTGACGCATCCCACATCGCCCGGGGGAGAGTGGATGCTGTGTTTATATATGCAGAGCTAGCTCAATACATAAGGACGCGTTTTGGAGGCTCAATGGCTTCGGAGGGTATGGGAACTCCGAAGTTAAACTTGTTGAGTCCAGAGCAATACTAGGATGGGTGACCTATTGGGAAATTGCTCTGGAGCTCCCAAAGACAAAACCGTGAGGGCGGGGCCCAAAGCGGACAATATCCTAAGTGTATGGGCTGGGCTGTTACAGATAGTAGTATAAGCAAGTAGGGATCCTTCTAGCCGAGGATTAAGAGTACCTGAAATATGAGAATGTTAATCGATATTCACATATTTACATCATCAAATCGTCATATATTGGGGGATAAAAGGATCGGCAGCCATAGGGCTGTCCTAGAAATAAGACACGAAAATAAACGTATTCTATTATGTACAAGTGATCATCATCTTTCACACAAAGAAATTCATATAAAAAACTCTTTAACATGTAGACATGTATGCAAGAAAGTAAGGCACAAGTATTTAGTATGTTTTAGACTCAAATTAGTTTCGACCACAACTAGAGCCTACGAGGTCATCTAATCGTTTGATTACTTAAGTTCTTAAGATTAACTACGAGTATAGTCTTAAGGTTATGCTAACCGGTTTTACACATTTAACATTTAAGCATATGAATCACAAATCGAAAACATATAAACAAGCAAGGTTGTCAATCATCTTATTTAACATGTAAGTTCTAAGGGTTTTACTCTAAGCGAGAACACAAATTAAGACAACTACGAGTATGAATTATTCATGTTTCTCTAGTTTAATGAAACCTAACATCTAGATTTACATGCTTCAAGCCAATACTAATGTTTTGGTTTTTAAGTCACATCCCTTAGATTAATAACCAATTTTAAATCCTAAACATACATTTAATACCACTGCCCTAATTATCTACACACATAAAATCAACAAGTTAAAATTACAAAACTACTTTATTAACCAAGAAATTGGTTCATACAATAAATTAGCAAAAACCAAGAATCGAATCGAGTTCATACAATACAACCAAACTTAAATAAATACAAGAGTCATAGAGAGAATGGATCACACTTTTAAAACCTTAGACGACTCTTCAATACATGATGGAAGGTTGATCGGCTGCTCGGCAGAAGCAAGGAAAAGGAACGGAAGTTTTGGAAGATGGTGGTAGGGTTTCGGCTATGTATTTGGTGTTTGATGTTTGTGAGACTTGGTAGAGATTTTGACTATTACTTGTGCTTGAGATGAGATGATTTTTCTGTAAAAAAAAAGCCTCTATATATAGGAGAAGAGGCCGGCAGAAAACCCAATACAAGTCGGCATAGGAAATCCTAATTGAATCCGGTTTTGACTATCTTCCTTTCTTGTCTTCTCTAGGATTTGTTTTATGTCGGTTTCTTTCTTGGATTGGGCTGCGATGCTTCATGGCACTACCAGAAAAAAGGTTTTTCCCGACGAAATAAAAAAAAACGGCCGACGAATTTTTTTTTCGTCGCTAAAAAAAAAATTCGTCGGCTATTCCCCTAGAATGGCCGACGAATTTTTTTTTTCGTTGGTAAAAAAAAAAATCGTCGGCTATATTCATATTTTAGTGGACGATTTCAATTTTCGTCGGCCTTTCTCTGAAACTTTAGCCGACGAAAATTTTTGGAAGTATGGCCGACGAGTACTAGGTTTGATTTCGTCGGCTATGATTAAAAAAAAAAAAGAACAGCTTCCATTTTCTATCACTATCGACAAACCATTGCTTCGTCCTTCAAATGCAAATGTGTCGTGAAATAAGATATGACCGAAATAATGAAATACGTCTACGGTTGAAAAATGACAAGATTCCGACAAAATCTGTGTGCCGAATGTTGCGGTTAACTGTTTTTTACTTCCGTTTTCCTATGGGTAGCCTGACGGTCGGTAAATATTTTGAGGAAAATTTTTATACGATTAGTTGCGTCTCATCGATTTGAAACTATTATATGTTGAAGGTCAGGCCAAAAAACGTCATTTAGACAGGCCAATTACCATTTCTAAGCGTTTAAAGGGTTGACTCACCCGGTTGACCGTCCCGATCGAGCCTTTAACGTTGTCAGATGTAGTTGGATTTTTTTTCATACATGTATTTAATCTTAACGGTGATATCTGACGGTTGGAATAGATTTTCCAAACTTTTAGATTCAAAATCGGAACATATGCACTAATGTTCCTTAACTTGTTTACTAAGTGTTTAAATGAATGTATAGTTTCAAATAGTTACTATACGTACACTCTTCAAATGCAAATATGTCGTCAAATAAGATATGACCGAAATAATGAAATACGTCTACGGTTGAAAAATGACAAGATTCTGATAAAATCCGTGTGCTGAAATAATGAAATAAGTCAAAACCCGGTTTACTGCAGATTTGGCGTCCGGCGTCCGAATGACGATTGTGATACCATTCCGGAAAGGGAACGACGCCAGGAATCAAACTCATCACTTTACCACGACGTGTGGGCTTTTTCGGGCTTTCGAGTTCGTTTAGGGCATCAAAACGGCAGTTTAGTATGTTTTCATAGAATAGCCGACGAAACATTGTAATTCGTCGGCTATTCTCTAAGTTTAGCCGACGAAAAGTATATGTCGTCGGCTAAACTCCTTCGATCCGCTTATTGTCCACCGTTGGATGGCTCAGATCCAACGGCTGCTGATTTTCCAAAGCATAGCCGACGAAATATTTGAATTCGTCGGCTAAACTCTTGCGATCCGCGCCTTTTTATTGTCCGTCGTTGGATGGCTCAGATCCAACGGCTGTTGATTTTCCAAAGTATAGCCGACGAAATATATTAATTTCGTCGGCTATTCTCCTTCTAAATCTTTTAAATCGCTTCCTCCCGCCTTTTTTCTCTCCTCTTCCCCCCCCCCCCCCCCCCTCCCCTCCTTCTCCTCCTCCGGCCTCCTCCTCCTCCTTCCCCTCCTCCGGCCTCCTCCTCCTCCTTCCCCTCCTCCTCATCCTCCTCCTTCTCCTCCTCCGATCCGGTATTTTTTTTTGCCCAAAATGCAGTTATAGCCGACGAAATTGACATTATTTCGTCGGCTATAACTTTAAAATATTAATATATTCCGACGAAATAGCCGACGAAATAGCTCAAATCGTCGGCTATACTTCAGAAAAAATAGCCGACGAATTCAAATTTCGTCGGCTATAACTTTAAAATATTAATATATTTGACCAAGCTTTGGTCGACGAAATCATTTTTGTCGGCCATAATTCGTCGGCCAAGGTTGGAATGGCCGACGAATTGGTTTTTTTCGTCGGCCATTGGTATTACCGACGGGGTTTTACCGACGAATTATAGCTGACGAAATTTTCGTCGGTAGAAGGAATAGCCGACGAAAATTTGGAATAGCCGACGAAAAAAATTTCGTCGGCTATTCTGTCAAAGCTGGTAGTGTGGACTTCTCTGGTGGACTCAGCAACTCATCATGATGAACTTTGATCCATGGACACGCCCCAATTGACTTCTTTGCGCAAACCGGCAGAAACAGCCGATCCGACAGCTTTCTCCTAGCCGAGCTAGGAAAGCTTTGCTCTTCATATTTTCCACTTCTTTTTAGTTTGGTTGACTTCTCTAACCTTCATTAGGCTTGGACAGTCTTCAATGGTGCAATCGGATGCCATTTGGATAATGAAAAACGCAAAAGAGTGAAAAACGGGTAGTAGGTTGGTTTTCTCAGTAGGGCAGTGACCTTGCTGTCTTGCAACTAGCATAACTCTCTCCTCAGAAAAGGTTTTAATGCGATTCTAAGTTCTGTAGAAAATAGACTCATAGAGATTTCTGTCATATATGGCACGCCTTCTAGTTTCTTGTGGTTCGCCCTGGAGAATTTTTGGAAGTTGAGTGATGTGCCCAAGAAAATCTTGAAACTTACTGGATTCGATTTTGGCTTGTGATTCCTGGCACCTTCTTTTGCTCCAATTTCTTTAACTCTTTTCATTACTCAAACCTTGGCATATCTACTGCATATTAGTGAAGAAAAATCCATCAAAAGTAAAATCGAGGTTTTACAGAACCAAAGATTTATTCCAAGTACACATAAATCGGCTAATAACCTTTTTACACATTTTTATCTAACCTTAGCACGATTTCATTACAACTCTACCAAAGTCCTATCTTTCGATTATATGACTCAATTTTAAGATATTAAGGGATAAAACAAATTATAAACAAGGGTATATCATATTAAGAACGTCGTATTTTATATGCTCCTATCAACCACCAACTTAATGTTAGGCTCTAATACCAGTAAATCTGCTCGAGATAATCTGCTCGAGAGTAATCATTAGAGAGAATCTGCTCAAGAGTAATGTGCTCGAGATAATCTGCTCGAGGTAAGAAACGACTCCAAGAACAAAGAAATCAAAGTGAAGCTAAATCTCCTCAAGGTAGAAAAGATAATTTCTTCGAGAGACATATAGAAGATATCTTCTCGAGATAAATTTTTTAACCCATGCTCTGGTAATCGAGGGGTTCTTGATACACTTCGAGGGTTTATTTGATAGTTCTAATATTCTTTTGGATCTTATAGATTCTTTTCTAAACTAGGTAGATAGTATCCCAATAATCAAGATTTTCTCTATTAAGTCTAGATCTAAAATCTTTCAAGATTTGTAATTTTTTTATGTTCTTCTAGCAATTTTTTTCTAGTGTTTTTGAGTATGGCAAGTAATTGTATTTTAGTAAACAGTGAAATTATGAATAATAAAATATTAATTATTTACCTTTTAGTGTAGAGGATATGTTTTTAATTGCAAAATGTCAAATAAGCAAATTCTAAAATATGGGCCCAGTTAAATTTTTATAACATAATTTATAGTAAAAAACAAAAATCATGAAAAAGGGTAAAACCTATTTGAGAGGTCACCGGGTTGCTATGTTTGAAAAGCAAGAGATAGCTAGATCAAAGACATGCAAACATATATAGCAGAATGTGGAAGGAGTCTACATGAGATGTGGTTGATGTCATTCAAACTACGGGTGGGCATAAAAAACGGTAATTCAAACCCAACCCAATTCTGTCCCGAAATTTAACGGAATGGGATGGAACTTAAATCTAAAAATGGAATACCTGTTTCGTTTCAATCATATGAAACGGAATGCGGGACTAATAGCTTAAGACCCGTAAGTCCCGTCTCATCCCGCGGTTATATAATATTAAACAAAATTCAGTTTAGTACTCTCAACTTTTATGTATAAATCAGAATGACCCCTCTTTTTGAAAATAAATCATAATGACCCTTAAAGTTTTTGGTAAAAATCAGAATGACTCCTAAACTTTCATATATGATCTCACGGGTCTAAAATTTCAAGTGACCTCGAAATGTGACGTAAGCTGTTGTTTGAAACTGGCAACAAGGGCTCACATTTGGCTGATTAATACCATATCTTTTATATGTGCACTTTATTTATGATTAAGACCAGAATTATGTACTTTTTATTACTACATTTTGCATCCAACCAGCCTCTTATAAGTATGTTAATTATGTTTCATTTCAAATTTAGAAAGTTTAATATGCAAATGGTCAATTTTACCTTACGTGAAGGTTTCAATATTGGAGTATGAGCTCTTGTTTTTAGTTCCAAGCCAGCAGCTTACGTTACATTTCGAGGTCACTTGAAATTTTAGACCAGAGAGATCATATATGAAAGTTTAGGGGTCATTCAGATTTTTACCAAAAGTTTAGAAAAATACTTGTGTTCATACTAGTATGGACGTGTGCGTCCATACTCTCTCTAATTTGCATATCTTGGGCAATGTTATCAACGATTTTAACCGTTCAAAAGTTGAATTAATCAATAAAGATCATCTCTGCAAAAATTCGAAATAAATTAAAATCGTTTGCTCATTCGATTGTATTCGATTGTATCAAACAAATGGACGGTTGATCACGAGACTCTCAACTTTCACTAGAACTGTTCATTTGTTTGATGCAATCGGATACAATCGAATGAGCAAATGATTTTGGTTTTTTCCGAATTTTTACATAGATGATCTTTGTTGATTAATTCAACTTTTGAACGATTAAAATCGTTGATAACATTGCCTAAGATAAGCAAATTAGATAGAGTACGGACGCACACATCCATATTGATATGGACACAAGTATTTTCCAAAAGTTTATTAATCATTCTGATCTTTTTTTCAAAAAGAGAGGTCATTCTGATTTTTACCAAAAACTTTAAGGGTCATTCTAATTTATTTTCAAAAATATGGGTCATCCTGATTTTTACTTAAAAATTGAGGGTACTAAACTAAATTTTGTCCTATAATATATGATCTTGACTATTAATTTCTGATCACCACCGTTCATTTTCCAATACTAACACTACTCTAAAACTCTAAATCTCTAACAAAGAGGCCGCAAACGCAAACCTAAATCCTCAAAGTGAAAATTTCCAAACATGCTTATTGTCACATCCCAAACCCGATTTTAATTGTGTTAATTATATAAATTTCTCGTAATTACTAGAAGCATGAATTTCGAGTATTTGAAACTTCGTACGCTTTTATTTTAGTTGTCACGCGATGTCGGAAGTATGTTCGAAGGTTAAATTCGAAAAATGTTTTAAGTTTTAATGGGGGGGAGAGTTGACTTTATGTTCCGTTGTAAATTTTGAAAAGTTTCCTTTACGAAAATTTCAGAGTGCGACGATACGAGTTCGTAGACATGTGGCACGCATGAAACGGATATCGTGTGAAGAAGTTATGACATGTAGAAGTTATTTACTGTTTCGGGAAAAGTTACTATAAAAAGAAGGAATTTTTCGGGAAAAGGGGGAGGGAGGTTTCCATTTTTGGAAATTTATTTTTACTGTTCAAAGTTACTGTTCAAGCTCTCCCCACCCGATCTCCACCGTCCGGCCACCCCATCTCGCTCGCCACCCAGCAATCGACGCGTCTCGGCCTCCTCGTCATTTCCAGCTGACGATCGGCCCGGGGGAGCAATTGTGCGCGGCGCAGCAAGCTCGGGAAGTCCGGCCACCGTGCGTGACGGCGCTCCAGGCATCGCCGGACCGGGCGCCACCCATTGATCGACTCGGTTTCTCCTATCGGTCCTCTCTGTGCTAGTGGTTTCCGCCGAATCGAGCTCTTGAGCACGGATTGAAATCGTGTTCTTCCCGACCCGTTTCCACTGCTCGACCCTTGATCCGACCCGGCCCGACCCGGAGTTAACCCAACCCGGCCCACCTTGATCCGACCCGGACCATGTTGACTGACCCGGCCCATGTTGACCGTTGACCGGGGCGTTGACCGTTGACCTGATTTCTAGAACTGCAACGATTTGATCCGACGCGATCCTGCAGCGATTTGAAGCGACTTAAATTGGATATTTACCACCTCTGGTAAATTAAGGTGAGTAAACCTCACAGTATTAATATTAAATATGAGTTTAATTGTAGTATATTTGTTATTATTATATGCGAATGATTTATGGGAAATACATGTATATAATGAGGAGATGGTTACAATGATATTTGTATATTGGACATATTGGGGGAAACATGAGCTCGGACTTTTATTCACTATATTAGGGTCGTCTAAGCTAACTAGCAGTAGCGTGGCACGTTACTTCGCAACCACTGTGATGGTTCCGACCCTTAACCTGAGAGGCTGGGTCGTCTGAGCTAGTTAGCAGTAGCGTGGGACGCTACTTCGCAATCCTGGGAGGTTCCGACCCTTAGTAAGCCTGTGATTGATATTATGAGAGACCGGGTCGTCGTACGCTAGCTAGCAGTAGCGTGGGACGCTACATAGTAGCCACTGGGATGGTTCCAACCCATAGCCTGGGAAGCTCATTGTAACATCTAGGTCGTCTTGAGCTAGCTAGCGGTAGCGTGGGACATTATTTCAGTAGTCCTGGGAGGTTCCGACCTTTAGCCTAGGAGAGGCTTAGGTCGTCTTATTGTCCACGCTGGTTTAGTAGTCCTGTGAGGTTCCGACCCGAGTCTGGGAGGCTTACTGTTATATGGTGGTGCTGACTTTCCCCTGATATATCTAATATGATGTTATAGTTAATGTGAATGAATTTGATAATTATTATTATTTGGACTTCGGGAATATTTTCCTTTTATGAGATTTCCATTTATTTAATAAATTCCTGAATCAACAGAGCCGGATATTTGTTATGAAAATTATTGAAAATGGGCCGATGATAATGATATTGCTTGATTTATGTTATTATTATTTTAGTTGTGAATCCTACTTATTAAAAACATAAGTGTGACCCGTTTTGTTCCCAGTGGGAGGGAGATTGCGGTATGGGAGCAAATGAATTTTTGTTGGTTAATGGATTAGAATTTGGACACGTTCCGGAATTCCGAGGGAAATCCTGGGACGGGTCCTCACATTTAAGGCTCTTTATAATTATGTATTACACATTTACACTTCAGCTACTAGCATATTATTATTAATGTTTTGTGAGGTGATTGATGGTGTGTGTCTTGTAATGATCTTATTGTACTGTATAACATATTTAGTTGTTGCTTATTGGTAATATGGAAATTTATAATGAAATTACTCCTCTAATAACTATTTATAATGAAATCAGTGATCTAGTAACTATATTTCATTATAAGCTGTATTGTATAACATCCTCATATTAACTTAATATGTTGTAGTGAAGTAGTGGCGTTCACGATAAAATATGAATTATTGAGGTAGGATACCTTGAATATGAATGTTGATTTGTTGATGAGAAATTGAGAATTACATGTTTTTATTTCAAATCCGGGACAGTGGGGTTAGACCCGTCCCATTTTGATCTCAACCGGAACCAATCTCAGTAGGATGAAATTTAAAAAACGCAAAGTCTGTCCCGAGTTAAAAGAGTGGGACCGGCCGTGGGATTAAGCAAATCCCGTCCCGTCCCATGCCCAGACATAGACATTCGCACTTTTCCATCTTTACTTCAGATCGTCGCCTCCGTAATTCTAAATTGATGCACATTCTCAGGAATAGTGATTTTAGTACAAACGTAATGTTTGTTTTAAATATTGCTAGTTGCGTAGCAACACATTTTCAACTTATAAGAGCCTTAGTTATCCAATGTATAGTGCCTTACAAGATCAGTTGTATACTATAGCTGAAAGTCGTGTTTTTCTTTCTACAATCGTCTGGGATATGTAGGATGATTGACTAAGCAGAGTACGTAGTTGGTTCTGAGTAAATAAATGGTAATTGCTCCCCTAAATTATAATGGCATTGCAAATTTCAATTGCTTAATTGAGGCGCGTAGGAATCTTCAGTAGAGACTAAGACTAGTTTGCCTGCTTTTGCCAATGATTGGGGAGGAAAGGAAACTAGAACCTCCCTAGTTAGAATTATTCTTATGTATAAAAGGCAATTTAAATTACTAAAGACAAAATTAAGTAAATAAAAAAAACAGAGAATGAAGAGTGCCAAAGAGAGCATGAATTTTACTCCACTAGATTACTTTTCTTTTCTTCGGAGCAATGGAAGCAACAGCAGAGCCAGAACAAAACACAAAAGCATAGATATGCACAGTTGAAAAGGAATAGATATGCACAACCCTGTACACAAGAAAATTCACAACACAAGAATATGAGTAAAGTTTACATTTTTTTTTTTCCAATGAGAAGGAATTACAAGATAACTAAGAAAATCACAGTTCAACACTTCAATTATATACATTTTGAATGAGAAAATATGAATGATCTGACAACTCTTTTCTACCGAAGAGAATTGTTAATATAAGTCTAAAAGATACACCTACAAGTTCAGTTAAACCATCTACACAGTATGAAATGTACTATCCTGAGAATGTCAAACTCAATACAGATCTCTCAGGCTTTCACCCTGAGCATAGCAAAACCTGCTCATTCATAGGCAAAATAACATAGTACGCAAGTCCTAAACAATCTGATAGTTTAATTCCAAATTCAGCTCCCATAAAGTCCACCACAGATTTATACTTTGTAAATGAAGAAGGATAACAAAGGTAAAGGCTATGTAGCACGGACACGAGTTCGAGTGTCCAATACGGACACTATCCGATACGTAGACACGGTAAAATCAATTTTTGGTCAGACAGACACGCGGTAGATACGTTAATTAAATAATATTATATATATAATTAAAAAATAAACAAAATAAAATAAACACATTTCTTCAAACCAAGCAGCAGCCAAAAGGAACACAGAGCCTAACATGTAAACAATCCCACCCCAGATCCCTATTCGAATCCCAGACTCAAATCAACGCAACCCCACTGCTCCTGAAACCCATTCATCACAACATAATCACAACTTCACAACCACAACCAACACCATCCAAAGCCTTTCACCACAACACACACACACACACACAAGACCCAAAGTCCAAGACACCATCTTCCCTGGCGGTATTGCATAGAACCATTCCTGTGCCCTATCTTCTAGTGAAAAAGGAAACGCCTTCATCCTCACATGCTGTAAATCTGCCCCAGTTGGGCACATTGACTCACATCTGAACTCAAACTTCTGAATATGGCGATTCGGATCCTCTCCACTGAGTCCATGAAACTTTGGCAATTGGTGGATAAATCCACCCTTCAGCTCAAACTCTCCTGATTTGCCAGGTGCAACTGCAGGATATGTTACATTGCTCGGTCTCACTACTCCTCCTTGTGGCGCATCTACCTGTCCATTCTCCTCTCTCAATGAAGTCATATTGAATGTAGGATCAGGTAAATCAAAATTCAAGAACTGAATTGGTATAGAACTTTGAAGTAGCTCAAATTCTGGTTCTTCGTGAAACAAAGGGTTAAGTTCACACGAAGCTTCTGAAGGAAATGGTGATGATGGTGCAACAAAATTTATGTTAAAAGGTGATGAGGAGGGAGATACAAACTGATGTTCTGGTGATGGTGAACGTGCTTGACCTAGAGTTGCTGGCAATTCTAGATCGTATATCTCTCCAATTCGATACAAACGGCCTCTAATGTCACGTGACCAATTGGACATTCATGTACCTGAAATTATCATAAGATCAAGTATATCAATCAATGAATTAAAAAGAAAAATAAACGTGTATTGTATAGTTAGAATGTATAAGTTAGTGTTAGGGTAAAAATATCACACAAGTATAAATTTACGAAAATTCAAGTATAAAAATGTAAGAGTGTTACACGAAGCTATATGTAAAAGTGTACGAAAATTTCAAAGATTGTATTACATAAAAAATTCAACGTATAATATCAAACAAGTATATTACAAAGAAAACGTCATACAAAATATTACAAACATACATGGCTCACACGATTTTACAAGTATAAACAAAAGAATCAAAAATGTGTTTTATGTATCCCTAGTTAAATTGCTATATGATTTGTTCGAATTTTCAAAGTACGTGGAGCAGAGGAGATAACGGTGCAATGGACTGATACAGCCCCCGGTAGTATCATGCTTATTCCGATATACCTCGAAAATTCCAACCAAGAAATGTTTTCTTTTGAGATCAAAAATTTACTTATATCAAACTCATTTCAGGTTTTGAAGCTCGGTGGACGTGCGGCCTAGGTCTATCGACTAGACACAAGATTCCGTGGTTTCAGAAGGCTAGAACGAAAGTACTAATAATGGAGTGAGGCAAGACTCGTTGTTGGTTACCACGGAGAGCGAACTCCCAATCGACTCACTCACAGAGAATGAACATCAGTCTGTGGGCCTTGAGATCTAGTTAAACAAACCTCAATACCGAAATTAGAACAAACGAACTATGATTGCCCCTTACTCTGTTTAGAACCTTATGTTGTCAGTTCCACTAAAGTGCATAAAAGCCGCCCTCAACCTCATAAAAACACAAGCGCTAGTATGAAGGGTTAAGGCTAAAAGCAACATTAGTGACCTTACCTATTCCTCTTCCCCTCAAAACCAAAAACAAACTCAACATGAATAGACTTTTAAAACTCCTTAACCATTTAACTAATTTTACATATCACACGAAATTTTTTTTTTTTTATACAAGTATCTATATTGGTTCGGTTTTTAGTGTTCATCGATTGTGTACGTATTGTAATTGCCGAAACTTAGGGTTTCTAGATGTCTTTCACACAGCTTTAAAATTTGAGGTACGTGGAGCAGAGGAGATAACAGTGCAATGGGCTGAAACAGTCCAAGGTAGTATCATGCTTTTTCCGATATACCTCAAAAATTAAAGACGAATTTTATCTTTTGAAGAAAAACAGATTCACATATGCTCAAGTTATTTTCTAGCGTCTAAAATGAGGTGATGCTTCGGCACAAGCGGTTGTCTAGGTCGAAGATACTTTACTTTTCTAAGGCGGTGTCGTTAAAATTCACGGAGAGTAAACTCTCTTTAGGAACAAGGCAGGTCTCAAAGTTTTTAACCACGGAGGACAAGTCCCCTATCGACTCACTCACAGGGAATGAACATCAGTCTGTGGGTCTTGAGAACCAATTTTACAAACCTCGAACCCATCAATGAAAATAACTTGCCCTATACTTTGTAAAATAAACTCGGGTCCTAGCGGTCTACAAGTGTTGATTAAAACCGCCCTCAACCTCATAGAAGTAATACTATTGCTGAAATGTCGCTTTGATGCGTGGGGGGGAAGTATCCCGCGTTTCCCAATCTACATAAAAACGGATTCAACAAAGCACCATTCATATGAAGGGTTTTGGTTATGATCAACAAAAGAGGCTTCACCTACATGTTACACTTTAGAAACTACAATAAACTACAAGCATACACAAAAACTATCAACTTCCTAGAAATTATCTAAGTGCATCAACATCACAATATAAATCATACACAATCGGCAATTAAGAACAAAAACCAAAAACCAAAAACTGATGGAGGTGTTATCTAAGCATAAAATACCTGCAAAACAACTACATACAAATAATACCCTTCTTGTGTCGAGTGTAGTATTGACAAGTAGGGATCGTTCTATCCGGGGAAATCAAGGGCTTTCAATCACACAAAGTGTTGCACATAAGGGGGTTTGTCGAAATTTTTAATTATTATTTACTTACTAGTTTACGAAAATTAAATCCTAGATTACTATATACAATTGATCATCACCTTTCACACAATCACCAAACACAAATCTCATTATACATGCAACAAAATTAAAACAAGTAATAGGGGCAGCAAACATAAAACGATTTCAAGATTAATTAAGTTCCAATTTAATTAGGGCCAACGCAGCTTATCCTAATTATTCAAGACATCATAAGTATTTAGAATCCGAAACGCGCGCAATCCTAAACATGGTACTAATCGGTTTAATAACACAACGCATGTAAATTAAACACAAAAAGCACATAAGCACATATTGTCGAATTGGAACATGTTAGCAAGTATGGCGTCACCCATCTCACATCGACATGTAAATTTCCATAATTACTCTAACCCTTAGATTAATACATATCAAAACCAACAACGCGTGTGAATCAACATGTATTAAATCGGCATATGAATTCAACATCTAGATAACACGCATGGCCTGCGAATGCATCTAGACATCTCCTTCGGTTCCACACGAATTAAGAAAATAAACCTAATTAAATCAAGAACACATTCAAAACCTACTGCCCATACAACATATTTAATCATATCACATGCATAAATCGGCAATCATATATAAAATTCTCAAACATTTATAACAAAGATCCAAAGATCCCATATATGATTATCAATACCGAAAATAAATTCAGAAACCAAAACATACTTCATAGACAAAGTTATGTTTAAATACAAAGAAACAAAAACCAATAGAGTACAATCCATGTTACAACCTTGATAAAGATTCGGCAAGGATTGGTGAATGATGATCGGATTGTTGGTAGAATATGGTGGATTCGGCCTTGGTTATTGGTATGAAATTTGTGGATTTATTTTGGCAGGGATTCGGCAAGGATTTTGTGGAGAGAGAGATGATGATTTTCTGTGCAAAAGCCTTGGTATTTATAGAGGAAGTAACCTAGAGAAGCCAGCCACAAACCAAAACCGAATTGGTTTAGGTTTCCTTGATTTTCTGAATTCGGCAGAATGACCTCCGTGCCTCCGTGCATTGATTACATCATAACTCTCTCTAGAAAATAGATATTGAGGTGATTCCAGTTGGGTTGGAAACTAGACTCCCGTAGCTTTCTATCCATATAAGGCTCGAATTCTGATTCATTGTCAGCTGTCCGGGAGAGTCCGTGGAAGTTGGATGACGTGCACAGGAATTCTGCCGAATTTGATCAGGATTTGTTGCGATTTTCTTCCTCTATTTTCTGCCGAAAATTCCCAAGATAATGGCTGAATAATTGAGCAATATCTCTTTAGGTTTTCCATAAATTAATTCAACCAAAAATCTTGCACAAAGGATGAAATTCAGTCCACATTCGTAAGCCAAATCCATGTAGAACTCGGTTTAGGTTTTCTTCTTTCGGCAGACTTGACCTTCGTGCATTCAAACTGGCATAACTTTTTCCTCAGAGCTCCAATTGATGCGATTCCAAGTCCCAGAGAAACTAGACTCGTAGAGCTTTCCAACGGCGTATGGCACGTTCTCTGGTTCCAAGCGATGTGTCCCACAGAAATTCCGGAAGTCAGGACACAGTCCCAGGAAAATCCTGGTAGTCCCTGGATTGGTTTGCTCAAACTGCCAAGTTGCAGCCTTCATTTGGGTGACTTCCCGAACTCCGATTGATCTGAAATTTTGACACAATACACTTTAGCTTCCCAATTATATGCATACCAAATTTCATCAAATTTGGAAAAGGATAGATCAGTTTAGCACGAGCCTCAAAATCACGAAAAAGACATATTTTACTTTATTTCCAGATTTCTATACTTAGTCATTTTTCTGATTATTAAGCACACTTTCTCCAAAACTCTACCAACATGACACTAAACTAAATTATGACTCAATCTTACTCTAAATAGACATAACAAAGTATAAATAAGGGATAATACACATTAATAACGTCGCACATTGTGCTCTTATCACATAATCACAACTTCACAACCACAACCAACACCAACCAAAGCCTTTCACCACAACACACACACACACAAGACCCAACAATAAAAACAACCTCACACCGCCATAAGAACCACCATAGTTCCTTCAAGAAACCCAACACGATCCCAGCAAATCCCACTTGACGAAGGACCGGAGCAGAGCGGAGACCAAGGACCGGAGACGAAGACGAGAGAGCAAGGAGACGAAGGCTCGGGCTGAAGAATGAAAACAGAAGGGATCGAAATCCCTAAACCCCCAATTCTGAGAAGTAAAAGACAGAATTACCCCCGTGTCCATCCCATTTGGCGTGTCCATGGAGGACACGCACGTGTCCAAGGCGTGTCGAGATCTCAGTTCGCGTGTCCACACGTATTTGATCGAATTTTGGCGTGTCCGTGTCCAATTCGTGTCGGACACGCGACACACCACCCCATCAGCGTGTCCGTGCTGCATAGAGTAAAGGAAAGTGTAAACAATGAAAAGTTCAGAAACTAGTATCATGAGTGGACCTATTCTTGATATATCTCAAGAGACAGCTAGGGAAGACTGAACGATACGACCCAACACAAACAAGTACAGCCTCTTCTAGCAAACTATACGATGTATGAGATACCATAAACGACAGCTAAGAGAATAGACTAAAACACCACAGCATTGCAATCATGCCCAAAGAGAAGCCCAAAATTGGTCTTTATCCAACAAGAAGACCTACCTCTCTACTCCCTCTTCGATCCTGATATGCCCTCTCAATCCATCAAAAGATTGCCAACAAAGCACATCTCCTTAAAACCAACACCCCCCCAACCCAAACCCCCCCCCCCCCCCCCCCCCTTTTTCCATCAAATCCTAAACAATCTGGAGGATGCAGCAACCAAACTGAAAAAGGAAGTGATCAAAGGGTTACAAATGCAGTTTTGTGCGGCTTCAGGGACATGTGGTTCAAGAGAGGTTAATCTAAGCACATCAGGTAGCTCAATCTGCTTTTAAATTTTCTAATGCTCATATGTGGAGTTTCTGAATTGTTGTGTTCTTATATTAGGGATATTTGTGATACTGTTTCTCTGCATCATGATTCTATATCCCGTGCCATTTTCCAAATCAGTTTAATTGAGGCCACATGCTTCTAAACTCCTCCTATATATGGTTTAAATCATCGTAACAAGATTTATTGCATCCAACAACATCAGAAGTAAAAATTCATAATGTTATAAAGTTGAGATACTGGTGCCAAGTTATACACAGATGAAACAGAAGATGAAACAATTCATACAGATGGCCAAATTTGGTGGTTTCTCACAGTCAAAATAAACAAGAAAAAGAAGTAGTACAGCAAAGGCACCCATAATCCAAATCACTAGTCCATATTTGAAGCTACATTGCCTGCATCCCCTGCCCAAAATTTACACTATGAATTTCAGTTTGAGGGACAACAATTGATGATGTTGTAGAGAGAAGAAATGTGTTGGCTTACAGAATTACAAAACGAAGCCCTTGAGGTACTCGGGGTCTCGCTTGGCCCTCTCTTGGAACTTTTTGAACCAGCGGTCCAATATATCCATGGGCACCACCAGCTTGGAGCCATCGACTCCACAAAACGACTGCATAAAATTGAAGAGATTCTCACCCACCTTCATTGCCAGACGCTCAATCCGCTTCTCGGCGGTGACATCGAGGGAGGGCAGCGTGGCCAGATCCTCGACGGAGACGCCGATCTTGGCGGAGAGGGGGACGGCGTCGGAAGTGAGCTGGAGGTGGCCGCCGGGGTCGGGCCAGGGGAGGGCGAGGACGGCGGAGGGACGGGAGATGGTGACGGCGCCGCAGAAGAAGAAGGGTGAGCCGGGAGATTGGATGTAGACGGCAAGGGCTTTGTCCGGTGGGAGCTGGAAGCCGTTTAAGAGGAAGATGCACATCTCACGGACCTGATCGTAGGCCTCGCCGACGAAGGTGTTCATGTCGAGGACCCAATGGAATGTGTCTAGTTGGGAGAAGGAGCTCATGTCCATTGGGAAGCTACGGTTTGGGAAAACCACCCCAAACATCTTCTGATTCCAAAGACACTTTCTTCGACTGGAGTCAGTTTAGGGTCCAGAGAGAGCGCTCTGAGAGGTAATGTAAAAAGGCTATGCGAGTGAGAAGCTTCGGGTATACTCTAGATTTTGGGTGCTCTCTCTCTAGACTTGTACTCCCGAATATTTTTGGATTGAGAATGCCTTATATGTACAAACGGAGTTGCAACATGACGGTAAAAGATTAGAAAATATATTCATCCGTGTCAAACTCCGATATTAATAAATTCTTTGAAATGAAAAAAAAACAAAAAAAAAGAAGTAAATAACTATTTAAACAAAATTTTATATTTAATAAAAAATGGGTTTTTACCCAAAACTACAATTTTGGGTACATAATTACCAATAGCAAGGTGCTCTTTTTAAATTACCATTAGCAAGGTTCCATCCAAAACTAACAGAATCAGTTAAGTCTTAAATTACATAATTACCCTCATTAAGCTTAATGCTACTGATCCTCAGAACTCGACCTAATACTACTGACCCTCAGTGAGCCTAATGCTACTGACCCTCAGAAGTCAACCTAATATACTGACCCTCAGTAGCTCCGCCGTCTTAATACTACTGACCCTCAGTAGCTCCGCCGTCTTCCACCGCGCTTCAATATTACTGACCCTCAGTAGCTCCACCGTCCTCCGCCGCGCTCCAATACTACTGACCCTCAATATCTCCCACTCAAAACCCTAATTCTCCCAAAAAAAAATTCAGATCCCTCACTCCTTCTCAGTAGCTCCGCCGTCTTAATACTACTGACCCTCAGTAGCTCCGCCGTCCACCGCCGCGTTTCAATATTACTGATCCTCAGTATCTCAACCATAATCAACATAAGCAAAAATCCCAACACAAGCAAAAATCCCAACACACACCAAATCAATTTCAACACACAACAAATCAATTCCAAACACAAAACAATCAAATCAATACACAACAAATCGAATATCACACAAAGAGAGAGGGAGAGAGAAAGAGAGCCAAAGAGGGAGGCAGAGAGGGAGAGAAAGAGAGAGAGAGAGAGAGGCAGAGAGAGAGAGCCAGAGAGGGTGAGGTAGAGAGGGAGAGAGAGCCAGAGAGGGTGAGGTAGAGAGGGAGAGAGAGGCAGAGAGGGAGAGGAGTTGTGGCGCCTCGGTCCCCTCGGCTCCGCCGTCGCGCCAAAGTCCCCCCGGCTCCGCCGTCGTGCTCGGTCCCCCTGGCTCCTCCTCTGCTTCCTCGCTCGTCGTCTGCCTCCGGCCTCGATCTGCCGTCCCGCCTCGCCTCGCCTTGCTCCGGCCTCGTTCTGCCGTCGAGCCTCGCTCCTGCCTCGCCCTCGAGCCTCGATTCCTCGCCTTCACCGGCCTCGCCTCCTAGCCTCGCCGCGCCTCCCCCCTCGAGCCTCGCGCCCTCGCAGTCTCGCCTTCACCGGCCTCGCGCGCTCGCAGCCCCGCCTTCACCGGCCTCGCCTCGCGCCTCGCGCCTTCGGCACCCGAACCTCGCCTCGCTCCGGCCTCGATCTGCTCCGGATCGGGAAGGAGAAGAGGAGAGGTCTGCCTCGCTCGGTCGCTGCCTCGCTCGCTGCCGCCTCGCTCCTCTGCCTCGCGCCTCCGCCTCCGCCTCCGCCTCTCTCCCTCGCGCCTTCGCGCCTCCGCCGTTGCTCTGCCACCGCCGCCCGCTCAATCGCAAATTAGGGTTAGGGATTTTGGTCGGGAAGGAGAGGAGAAGAGAAGAGGAGAGTTTGGGTTGTGGGTTTTTTTTTTTTTTTTTTTAAATTATATATAGATGGCATATGTTGTAATTTTTAGATTTTCAAGGTTAATTATGTCATTTAACATTAGACGGATTAAAAGTCTGTTAGTGTTAAATCCTGCTAGTGGTATAAAAAAATCAGATCTTGCAATTGGTAATTATGAGTACAAAATTGTAGTTTTGGGTAATTATCTAAATAAAAAATTATACTAATTTAATTTAATTTACTTAAGACACATCGAAAATTATAAAATTAATTTTTATTTTAAACATTCGAGAGTTTTTAGAGAACGCGCCGTATTACTTTCAGAGTGTTTCCAAAAAGAGGTGTATATGCCCAAAACTTGACAACGAAAACAACGCTATTTTCAGAATACAGCTGAGAAACATTAAAAACCATATTTCATCAAGCAAATATAGATTTCAGAACAAAACTAGAGTTTCAAAATCAACCAACAGCTTCAAGCCCTCGACTCCTCTAAATTTGCTAGACTAGAATGCAAAGCATGGCCAAATCGAGCAGAACTAGTTAAAATCCCAAAAAAAATACAATGACCACTTTTTGTACAGATAGCATAGCTACTACTGAGTCCCCGCAACTTCCAGCTTTGTTCAACTATGTTTGCATAGCTTCTGCATGATAGTTATCAAGTTCCTTGTCAAGTTCATCAACCGACTTATCAACAGGTTTCTTCCTCTCAGGTCCTTGTCCACGCCCACGCCCACGCCCACGGCCACGACCACGACCACGACCACGTGGAATTCCACGGCCACTCCTGATTCCTCCACGAGTGCTCCTATAATCACAGAAACAAATATAAGCACTTTTTTTTTAATAGATATAAGCACATATGAAAATGCAACTACTGAAATCAAACTTTTTATGCACATATACTAATTCCTAATCCCTCCATGACTGCTCCTACTATAATATACAGCGGCAACAAACATAAGCACACTTTCAAAAGCAGCAGCTAACACTGCAATCAAGCACATACCCAGCTATACCAAACAACCACTCGGAAATAAAAGGTCATGATTTCATTAAAACACTAGAATAAAAGAATATCTTTGGCTACTACAGAATTCTTTTTTTTTATTTTACCCCCTGAAGTCAGACTGAGTGACATAACAAGGACCAATAACATCGTAGTACAATTAGATTCTCACTCTAGAACAGCACTCATTTAACAGGCAGTCATACAGAGACTACCATAAAACATGCACAAAAAACACCAGCCATTAAGCCACCAATACGTGTAATCGCGCATTTGGCTGGTATGTACTATGTCCCAATACATGTCTACAAACTGCATTTGACTTGAGGGTCTGATTATGATTCTATTATGCTAGAGGTCAAACTACATCTATCGAACAGAATTATCTAGAACTGGCCAGATAAAAAAGAGGCCATTTAGGTTTTGTACAAAACATTTTTTTACTGGTCTAGCAAATCGAGGATGCTATTATTTTTGTACATTTCCAGATTGCATAAAAGCTTGAGCAAAGAAAACTGGACAGCACCAGACCCAGGTTCATTTAAAGCTCAACAGAGGAGAGGTTCCTTTCCCTTCTGTAAAGGATCAACAAAGCACAGGCTAGGGTTTTTACTTCACTTACTCTATATATATATATATATATATATATATATATATATATATATATATATATATATCTAAATATCCCGCACCTGTAGTTAAGAATTGTTATTCTTATGTACAAGCGACCTAACTTGTAAGTTCCTCACTAAGGCCGTCAAGATTTAAGTATATCATGGCCTGGAAAATTGGTGGCAACTGGATAAGAGTTGTGGGAAGCACAAACTAGACTAATTTTCTGTTTGGAAATAGTGGGTACGACCACAAGCTGTCCTCAAGAGTCCATAGCATTAACTCTTATTATGAGGTCTTCACTAACTTACCCTCTTCCATCCAATTTCAAACTTTCACTCCATCCTAACTCAATTCAACAGTTTTGTATCATTCTCTTCCAGACTACTAAATGCCTACTGAAGTGGTTACCCTCACAAAATGTCAAAAATACCCTCTGACAAGTCAAACTGGACAGGAACAGATGTAAGCTTAGAAATAACACAAGTAAAGCACAGTTCAAATAAAATTAACACAAATTAACGCCCCAAAAGACACTTACAAGCCAAAATGACCCACAACATGCATAAATTACTATAATTTGTCAAACATGCTCGCTTGACCCATGCAAACAAAAACAAGAAAATCAGAAACCCACATCAATGCTTGATAATATTAATCTGTCAAGACCACTGTACCAAGTGAGTGCAAATGAGAGCTTTTCAATTGAACTGTTTAAGTGCTATTTCAATTTTATAAAAATTATCCAATAGTGTAACATCTGTTTGGCAAATTATGAGTTACCCGTCATTGACAAACATATGAGGTAAATTGCAGGTTTTATACAAGGCTAGATTATTATCTTACTATAAACAAAGCAAGTGCCCTTGTTACAGTAATAGACTGTAAGGTTCATATCTCAACAGTCTTACCATATAATGCTATCTATTCACATATTCAGTAACTAATTATTATCCATTTATTATTGGCTCATGGGACATCTGAAATTAGACCAAGAGACATTGACCTAACACTGAGGAAGGGAGACTCATGAAATCATTCAAACATGTGATACAAACAAGCATATTGGAAATAACGTTTTTTCTTTCAAGTTCAAATACAAAAAGGTCATATTATAAAATAAAAAAAATAATAACTCACCTAGAAGGGCCAGGACCACGGTTAACCACAGGCAAAGGATAGTGACCAGCATGACCAGGTATGGGCCTGTATCAAAAGCAAGTTGGAGTCAAGTACAGATATTGATGATAGAGCTTTTGCTTCCTTTTTATTTTCTGTGAATACATGATACAAAATCACAAGAGTAGCAGAAAAAAAAATAAAAAAATCGTTCACCTTTAAGTTGATGAGTGGGCTACAACTAAGTGACACAGACAACTAAGTATCAGTTGTGAGTTGGAAAACTTTAGGATACAACAAAACATTGATTTAGAATGATTTTTCTTAACATTTTAAAAAAATATCAGATAAAACAAATGTGGGAAGAGCCACAATTATACTTATACTTCCTACCCAGCCTAGAAATTTCTCCAATGTACCAGTAAAATTGTTTATTAAATACTAATTAGCAAAATGCAGTTAGGGTTCTACTTGTGACCTACTAATTGAATTTAGTACAATTATTTTATCAAGAATAATGATTTGCAAACTAAAACAATTGGTATACATTAAACCTTATACGACTAATGAAACAATTGACCGAGGGCATCATCATCAACTATCCATGTTCATTTTAAGAAGAATATGTCGATCCATCAGCTTAATGCAAGAAACGAAAGCAATAAAAAAGAATAGAAACAGAGGGTGTAGATCATACGTCATTACAACTGTCCTCTTCTTTCTTCCTTGTACTCCTGTGACATTGACACGAGCAGAAATTGGCATTCCCTCATTGGCACCAACAATCTCGATCTTCATAGGCTTTCCATCCAATAAGACATTATTATAGCGTTTCAATGCTGCAAATGCGTCACTTCTTCTGGTATAAACAACTTCAGCTGAGCCCTGTGATAAAACAAAACAGATTATTCTCTGACTAGAACTTCAAAATCACATAGTAGCAAGTGTAGCAACCCAATAATGCATCATATAATCCTATCACAGATAGAGAACCACAACATATACAAATCTAAAAAGGATCCCGAATGGACTGACAATGTATGGGGACTCTCAGGAATTGGGGAAGACTAAATGGATGCTAAAAGTTAACATCTGACTCATTCATCACCACAACTCCTACATTATGAGAAACTTTATACTAATGGATCCAAACAGCTAATATGTTCTGAAGAAACTAGTCTCTGATTCAACTAAATAACAAATGTCTGGGCTGAGGCAGTAGATATTTGCATAATGTTGGTTGTAGCTCCAATCAAGAAAGTTCAAATTATAAATCCCAACAAGGCAGGAAAAAAAAAAAAACAACAACAACAACAACAAACAAAGAAGAACAAGAAAGAGAATGAAAGGAAAAGTTCAAAAGAGCTCACACTTGGTCGTCCATTTTTATCAAAATGAACTGCATATCGCTTCAGCTCTCCGATCTCAGAGAAGAGTTCCTGAGTTGTAACTCGATGTTTCAACAGACAGATACATGAAATTTATTATTGAAAGCGCTTAAGTTGAAAGTATATGGCTCAAGTTGTACCCTTATATCCTCATTAGTCACTCCATAGTGCAAGTTGGACACATATAATTTTGTGCCGATTTCAATCCCTGAAATCCCTGCAGCTCTAAGGCTCTCTTCAAACAGATCTGGCTGCCACGGAAAACGCTTGGTTCTGCGGAAGGACTGATGAAAGCATGCAGAAAAAGATCCAGATGGGAGAAAGAAATGTCAGGTTATGAATAGATAACAAGATAATTCGCCATTCCTCAAAGTGCCCAGAAAATTAACCCAAATAAACCACAAGAACAGAGACGACGGTAGCGGTTTGGAGGATGAGCCAAAATGAGCATATTCTCCATTGAACAAGAGTCGCTACAGAGATCCTCTCTAAATGCGTTTTAAAATCATATCCTCTCTAAAAGCATATCATAAAACTATCAACAGTTTTTTTATAGCTTGCCTTGGCAATGGTGTGGGCAGATGGTCGAGCATTAATTGCGGGCGGGAGAGGACCTCTCCGAACAGCCCCTAACATTCTTCCACCACCAATAAAAGACCCACGGCCACGACCACCGCGAGGAACAGCCCTCCCACGTCCACTGTTTCTATCACGGTTACCCCTTTTGCTCTTGATCATATCATCAAGTGACATATCCAAAGTAGTTGTCATCGAAAATCAGACTACAACTCAAATGCTAATGCCGGAGCTCTAGATCTGCCACAAAATCAAAATAAACAACAATCTCACTAATTCAACTTCCGCCAACAATTACATATTTTTTATCAACTTCAATCATGTTTCAACTTAATAATATCGAAATTCAAAGCAGTTCAATTCAACTTAAACAAGAAATCTGAAGCAATCAGATCGAAGAAAACCTACATCAATCGAAAATCACAAATCTGAATCAGAAACCCTAAGCAAGTAGCAGTTAGATAACATACCAGGATACGATTAGATCGGAAGAGCTGCCTACGATAGGAAAGAATTGGATTGGTCTATGACAATGGAGACGAGAGAGAGAGAGGGAAGGTTTTAGGGTTTCTGGATACGACTGGGTTGGGTTTAAAGAGGGGCTCTTGTTTATCAAGGATCGAGGAGCTCGTTACGCGTTTGGGACACCGACCTATTTTTACACTCCTACAATTACTGTTACTGGATTGTTTTACACATGTAGTAATCTCAGCCCTCTAAAATCATTTTAAAACACCTTTTTGAAAGAAAAAAAAAATTCGATACAAATTTTTTTAAGTTGTATCTGAGTATGAGTTGGATGAGGCTAAGTTTTTATTAAGTTGTTTTCAAGTTATTAGTCGGAACTTGGAACTATATTATAAAAGAAATTATAAACGAGAATTCTTTTATCAACCCGAGTGTGGAATAATAATCGAGGTTGGAATTTTATTACGCCAAATATAACCATTCAGAAGTCGATATGTCACGGGATGACTACTTCGATTCTCCAACATCGTGCGGCCTTAGAATTGTCCCCCACCAATGAACAATCTAAGTCAGCCTTCCCACGGACACAAACTACTTGAACTAGGGCAAAGACCAAAGAGAAAACAAGTGTAAGGAGAATGTTGACTTTCAGTTGACTTTTTCAGCTTTTACAAAATTTCAGAATATAGTGTTTCCCTCATGCCAAACTGAGTTTTGCCCGATATCCTATATATAGGGAACCCTCAGTCCACGACAGCTTCTAAATTTATCTAGTTATACATTGTGTCTAAATATTTCTATACAACTCTAAAGATGCCTAAGACTATCGTAGAGAGTTCTAGGGTGGTCGAGGTCTCTCCGGAGCCTCGCCCAGTGGCTGCCCCACCCTGCCCTGCCGACTGCTGCACGGCCCTGCATTGCCCTGCCGAGGGCTGCAATGCCCTGCACTATTCTACACAGCGCCGTACAGTCCTCCAGAGCTGTCTAGAAATGTCTGGAAGCTTCTAGGACCTGCCGGAGGTCTCCGTGACGTTCCGTTCTGTCCAAGAATACCCTGGCATTCTTCAAAACCTTCAGTGAACAGTGCACGAGTCCCATGTTGGGCAAGGAGCCTTGCGGGGTGTGACATTCTCCCCCACCTAAGGTGGCGATGTCATCGTCGCCGTGTCGAGCTACCTTTGCTCGAACTCCTCAATCTTGTCCCTGAATTGCCACAGGGACTCCTCCTTCTCCCAACTTGCCTCGGACAATGGCAGACCCTTCCATTTGATAAAGTACTTAGTATACCTCGGTACACGCTTCCTTCGCACCTCACGTTTAGCTTCGATGTTTTCCGCTTCTTTGTCAAATGAAGTAACCATGTAGGTAGGAGCTCGACGAGACTCACCTATTTTCGGTACTTCGATATCTCCATAATACGGCTTCAAGTGGCTCACGTGAAACACCGGATGGAGCTTGGTGTTGGAAGGTAATTCCACCAAGTATGCTGCTCTTCCAACCTTCTTGAGGACTGGAAAGGGACCTTCATACTTGCACAACAAACTCTTATGAAGCCTCTTATTCGCCTTATGCTGCGTCGGAATGACCTTCACAAACACAAAGTCACCTGCTTGAAACTCCACGTCACGTCTTTGGCGATTTGCATACTTCTTCATTTTCCTTGCAGCCTTTTCCAATTGCGACCGCGCGAGCTCGTTTGCCTGCTGTCATTCCTTAGCCGTCTTATACGCCGCAGGGCTACTTCCCGCGTAGCCCGACACCAACGTGCTTGGAGTCAAGGGCTGCTGTCCGGTGGCCAGCTCGAACGGACTTGCCCCCGTTGACTCGCTACGCTGCAAATTATAAGAGAATTGGGCAACATCAAGCAACTTTGCCCAATCCTTCCGCTCACGTAATGCCTTAAGTACAACTCTAATAAGGCATTCACGCGCTCCGTCTGCCCATCGGTTTGTGGGTGAAAGGCCGTGGAAAAATTCAGTTTTGCCCCAAGTAGCTTGAAGAGCTCCGTCCAAAACCTGGCGGTGAATCGAGCATCTCGATCACTGACAATGTTCTTCGGAAATCCCCAATATTTCACCACATGCTTCAAGAAAAAGCATGTTGCCATCTCCGCTGTACACTCCATAGGGGCTGGGATGAACGTTGTGTACTTAGTGAACCGATCTACCACCACCAAAATTGATCCACAACCATCGGACTTGGGTAGATTGGTGATGAAGTCCATACTTAAGTTTTCCCACGGTCTTGACGGAGTGGGGAGGGGCTTCAGCAACCCTCCCGGATGCTTCTGCTCCTCCTTGTCTTGCTGGCACACGAGACAAGTCTTTGTATATGAATCCACGTCGTCCCGCATTTGTGGCCAGTAATAGGTGTCGTTGAGAAACGTCAACGAGCGGTGAGTGCCGGGGTGACCAGCCTATTAGAATCATGGCACTCACTTAGCAGCTCTCTCCTCAAGTTGTCCCATTTAGGGACATAGAGCTGCATTCCCGTTGTATACAGCAACTCATCCTCGAGCCAAAACTGCCTTAATTTATTCCTTTGGCAAGCTCCACCAGGTTTTTAGCTTGGGGGTTGTGAGTCAGTCCCTCCTTGATCCTCCCTAAGAGGACGCTCTAAGGTGTGAGCACGACAGGTGCTAGCTCTGCCTTCCGGCTAAGGGCATCCGCAACGACGTTCTCCTTCCCTTGCTTATACTCCAACTTGAAGTCGAACTCGGCAAGGAACTCTTGCCACCTTGCTTGCTTGGGCATCAGCTTCTGTTGCGTTTGAAAGTAGCTAGTGGCGACATTGTCGGTTCGGACTAAGAAGTGAGAACCAAGCAAGTTATGCGTCCAAGTGCACAAGCAATGTACTACTGCCGTCATTTCCTTCTCATGCGCGGAGTAGCGCCTTTCGGTGTCATTAAGCTTGCGACTTTCGTACTCTACTAGATGTCCCTCTTGCATGAGTATACCACCAACCGCAAAGTCAGATGCATCGGTGTGTAACTCGAATGGCTAGCTAAGGTCTGGCAACCTTAGCACCGGTTCCTCCATCAACGCCTTCTTCAACTCCTTGAAGGCATGCTGACATCAGTCCGTCCATTCCCATGTCTTATTCTTCTTTAAGAGGTCCGTCAAGGGTGCCACAATAGCGGAGTATCTGATACGACCCGAATCTTGAGTTACCTTTTGACCATTTTATTTTTTATTTTTACGTTCCGAGAAATTTTTGTTACGATTTAAAAGTTCTAAATGTTGAATTTTAATTAAGTTGACCCGGCGAAGAATTTTATTTCTCGACAAGTAAGAACATGTCGAAACGAGTTCGTGGACATATGGCACGTTTAATTTGGAGTTCGTGTGAAAAAGTTACGACCTAAAAATCGGAAAGTTGCCGTTTTTGGACGAGTATAAGAATTTTCCCAAAACGGCAAGTTTTTCTTTTCCCTTTTCTTTTCTTCCTTTTTCTTTTCTTTTTCTTCTTTCCCCTCTTTCTCTCTCCCCGACTCGGCCCAAGCCCCACCGACCCAGGCGCCGAGCTCTGCCCTCTGCCATCCGACCACCAATCGGTGCGCCACCGGTGCCGATCGGTTCGTCTTCTTCTCATCTTCACGTCTGGGGTGGGTATTCGGGGCAGATCGCCGTCGTTCGACCGATCGAAGCTCGAGAAGGCTCAACTGTGTAGAACCGAGTTCTCGTTCCATCGGCCACCAATCGACACGATTCCGGTTCTGGGATCGATGGTCTCAGCCCGTGCAATCAACCCACGGAAGGAATCGAACCAATTTAACCCAGGTAAGGAGAAACTAGAAATTGGAATTTCTAGGGTTTTCGGGTTCGGATTGGTGGGTGGTGATTTTGATGTTGTTGTTGAAATTAGAGGCTAGAATTAGGTTCAAAACATTGTTTGGAGTCGTTTGAGTGTGATTTAGGGTTGGATTAGTTGAAATTAGGAGAAATTGGAGATTGAGGAGGTGTTGCCGCCGCGTCGACCGCCGTTTGCGGCAGCTGCGAGGGTTTTTGGCGGCGGAGGCAGTGGGAGATGAGTTCCTGAAGTGGTGGTGAGCGTTTTAAGTTGAATTGAAATGAAATTGAGGTGTTTTAGGCCACTGTGGTGGCGCTGCCGGCGGCGTGGCGGCGGTGCTGCGGCTGCCCACGGCGGAGGAAGAAGAAGGGTAAAAAAAAAGTGAAAAGTAAGACGGTAAAAAGTAAATAGTAAAAGGTAAACAGTAAAAGTAAATGGTAAATAGTAATTCTAACTGTGACCATTTACTGTTTGACTTTCCAAATTTACTGTTTGACTTTGACTATTACTGTTTGACCCTATAATTTCACTGTTGACTTTCCGTAAAAAAAGTAAAAGCTGATTAAAAGGGTTTTACGACGAAATAATCAGTAAAAGAATGGATCGGACTCGGGATGGGTGTCCTGAGTAATTTCTATAATCCAATTCTGAGTTTTTAAAATATGTTTTTAAACCCGTCTCTGTTACAGGTCGAGAAATTACTCGACGGGACGAGAGCGCGGAATATCGGCACGTTCGGCCGTACTGTGAGTGGATTTTTATTTTAAATAAATGCCTGCATAAATATTTTATTAAAATGCAGTTTCTTTAGTTAAATGAATTTCTAAGCATTATATGAATTATCGAAAGTCGTTAATTCACATATTTTTGTGATAATTGTTCATTTATTGTTTAAAAAGAAATATGGTTTTGGGGTTATGCTTTTACTACTATTTAAGTAGTACGTAATTTAATCCGGAAATGAGATTTCCGGAAATAATATGTTTGATTATTCATATTTGATCATGCTGAATAAGTTTTATGTATATATATTTAAATGTAAAGACCGGAAATAAGATTTCCGGGGATTTTATGTTTTCGCTATTTATGATTTTTCTACATGTGAGACATGTTGATGCTGCATATATAAGTTTTCGATATTATTTTATGGCATGTTGGATATGTCGGATATATATATGAGTATATTTCGAGGCTATTATATTAATGATTATTATAAGCCTCAGATGTGCAGTCGGGGACCGTACTGATTATTATATATAGGGGAAGCGTACTTTCGATTTGTTTTCGGATTTTCACCATATCAGGGTCCAGATATATGTTGACGCTAACTAACTTAGTCGCCTGATCCCATGCGAGGTGACGACTTGACCACATAGATCAGATTCACGCTCGATGGTCGACGTGTACAGACATAGCGTGGGACGCTATAGAGAGTCTTGGAGGCTCGACGCTTAGTCTTGGAGGCTATTATTAAATGGTGGTAATGACATTCCCCTATTCTATTATATGACCAATGAGATTGGTCATGATTTTTATATTATGTGATTTTCGGGAATATTTTCTCTATGAGACTTTCAGATTTTAATAAATTTCCGAACCAGCGGGGCTGGGGTTTTTATGTGACCAATGGAATCGGTCGTAAATTTTTATGAATTGATTTTCTAAAGAATATTGTTTTAAATATATATAAACAAAATCATTATTTGTTTATTGGATTATATCAGCGGGGCTGATTTTTAAATATGATTTTCTTAAAATGTGGGACGTTTTATAAAAATGCATGTACTGTGGTTTTATTTCTAAAACTTTGGGAAAGTAATATGATACTTTCATTTAAAGTACTATATTAAATCATTTTATTTTTATCCACTCACTTTAACGTTTTTAATTTACTTTCCCCTGGGCTCTTCGTTTTAAATCGCCCAGTTGCAGACAAGTTTATTTGAGGTCAAGGGTACTCGGAGTCGAGGCATAGTCGTCGTCCTTGCTTCCGCTTGGTAGGATCTGTTGATCCTTTTACTTTTTGATTCTTGTATCCTCAATTCTTTATTAGATTGCTCTGATGAATTGTGAATCAATTAAAATTGGTTTTATGTTTAATTGTGGAAGTTATTTGATTTTGGGGGAGCAGGTGGTTGCTGGAGTCAAGATGGTTTCGTTGAAGTGTTTTATGTTTTGTTTGACAGGTTTGGGTTGTCCATTTTAACAAAGGTCATGCCGATTTTTTGACAAAATCTCTCTTAAAGTGGTCCCCGCAGGACTTTATCTGGGTTTCAGGGTGAAATCTTATTCGGGTCCTGTCAGTATCCCTTGATAAATCTATGATAATAGTTAACCAAACCAAGGAAGGACAGGAGTGTGGTTACCTTGGTTGGCGGCTCCCAATCTTAGATGGCCTTCACCTTGCTCTTCTCCATCAAGAGTTTACCATCCCTGATCTTGTGGCCTGAAAAATCCACTTCTTCTTTGGCAAAGGAACACTTCTCTTTCTTCACATAGAGTTCGTTCTCCTTAAGGGTTTGGAACACTATGCGAAGATGCTCAATATGTGCTCCTCTAAAGTTTTACTATAGACCACAATATCATCAATGTAGACCACCACAAACTTATCGAGATAAGGATGGAATACCTTGTTCATTAGTGTGAAAAACGTCACTGGAGCATTAGTAAGACCAAACGGCATGATTAAGAACTCGAAAGACCCATATCACGTGACGCATGCCGTCTTTGGTTCATCCCCGGGTGCTATCCTCACTTGATAGTATCATGAGCGTAGGTCTAACTTGGTGAAGTACCTCGCTCCTCCCAACTGATCGAACAACTCCGAAATCAATGGAATTGGATACTTGTTCTTGATGGTAATCTTGTTGAGCGCCTGGTAGTCAATGCACATTCTCAAGGAGCCATCCTTCTTCCATTGGAATAAGACTGGTGCTCCATTCAGACTCTTTGACGGTTGAATATAACCAGCATCAAGCAACTCTTTGAATTGTTTTCAGAGCACTTCTAGCTCCGGTGGCGAAGAGTGGATGCTGTGCTTATATGTGTAGAGTTAGCTCAATAAATAGAGACGTTTTTTGTGGGTTCAATGGCTTCGGAGGGAATGAGAACTCTGAGGTTAAGCTTGCTGAGTCTAGAGCAATCCCAGAATGGGTGACCTACTGGGAAGTTGCTCATGAGCTCCCAGAGACAAAACCGTGAGGGCCAGAGAGGAAAGTGCCCAAAGCAGACAATATCTCAAGTGTATGGGCTGGGCTGTTACAAATAAAATAAACTGCATTTCATTAAAATAGTTATGCATGCATTTATTTAAAATAAAAATCCACTCACAGTACGGCCGAGCGTGCCACTATTCTGCGCTCTCGTCATGTCGAGTAACTTCTCGACCTGTAACAGAGACGTAAATATAAATATTGCGGAACTCGAAATTTATTGTAAACGTTAAATTTACGGACGTCCTCACTCGCCCGAAACGTCCCAATTTCAAATCTAGTTATCGGTATTGGAATTACATCACAAATACCAAAACAACTTACGTCAAAATTTACTCAGGACACCCATCCCGAGTCCGATAACTTCTTTTACTGATTATTTTATCGTAAAACCCTTTTTACCAGCTTTTACCCTTTTTACAGAAAGTCCACAGTAAAAATATATGGTCAAACAGTAAAGGTGAATAGTAAATAGTAATTTACTATTTCTTTTTACTGTTTACTATTCATTTTTACTGTTTACTACTTACTGAATTATCTTTTCACCTTTTACCGTTTCACTTTAACTTTTTTACCTCCTTCAACCACCCGCCGCCGATAGCCGCAGCTACGCCGCCCTGCCGCTGGCAGGTCCGCCACAGGAGGCCAAAAATGCCTCCAATCGACTCCTAATCGACCCAACATCATCACCACCACCTCATAAGCACAGTCCCCTCGCCTGCGCCGCCAAAAATCATCACAACCGCCGCAAACGGCGGCAGACACGGCGACACAACCTCCCCAATTTCGAAATTCATCAAAATTCAACCAATCAAATGTCAAACAACCTCTAATCGACTCCTTACAACATCCTAAACACGAATTCAACCTCCAATTACATCAAAAACATCATCTCTACACCCCCCAAGAATTAATCCGAAACCCTAGAATTTCAAATTCCAAATTCTCCTTACCTGGTCCAAATTAGTTCGATTCCTTCCTTGGACTTGTTGCACAAGTCAATATCTTCAATTCTCCCCAAAAAATTGGACCAAACCATGGCCAGAGGAGGGAGCTCCGTTCGATCGGGGGCGTTCGGTCTCGGGCGTCGCACGGCCAAACGGCGGAGATCCACGCCGTGCCGCTGCCATAGACGTGAAGAGGAGGCCGAGCCGGTTCGAACGTGACCGGTGCGGCGATCCAGTTCGGCCAGACGACAGAGATGGGTAGAGGGCGGTGCCGATCGGGGTCGCACGGGGAGGAAGAAAGACGAGAATGATCTAAGACGAGAATGATATAATAGAACTTTCTGCCCTATGTAAAACGTTTTTCCTCTTAGTTTCTTGTCATGGTACACTCTCGTCTTCTCCTTGTAGATCCAAGCGGCATCATATGGATCATTCATGATTTCTTCAAGCTCACTCAATTGCAACTTTCTGTGAAGACCAGCCGCATCTAAGTTCATGTTGAACTCATTTACCGCCCACCACGTCTTGTGCTCCAACTCCACTGGTAAGTGACGTACCTTGCCATAGGTAAGCCGAAGGGGAGACATCCTAATGGGTGTCTTATATGCCGATCTGTAGGCCCATAGTGCATCATCAAGTCTGTCACTCTAATCTTTCCTCGTTGGGCTAACAGTCTTCTCCAAAATCTGCTTGATCTCCCTATTCGATACTTTTGCTATTCCACTTGTCTGAGGGTGATAAGGAGTGAAAACCTTATGCGTGACTCCATATCTCTTTAGCAAAGCATCTATAGTTCTGTTGCAGAAATGAGAACCTTCATCGCTTATAAGCACATGTGGTACTCCAAACTTGGAAAATATGTTAGTCCTCAAGAATTCTGCAACAACTTTAGAATCATTAGTCCTTTTGGCTTTCGCCTCTACCCATTTAGACACATAATCCACAACCAATAAGATATATAGAAAGCCTTTGGACGAGGGAAAATGTCTCATAAAATCAATACCCCAAACATAAAAAATTTCCACAACAATAATAGGAAAAGGGGCATTTGATATTTTGGATCAATGTTACCTGCTCTTTGGCACCTATCACACGTCATAAAAATGTATACGCATCCTTGAAGATCGTGGGCTAATAAAATCCGCAATCCAATACCTTAATGGTTGTCCTACGTGGTCCAAAATGTCCTCCACACGCCTCATTGTGACAAAATGCTAGGATCGGCCTATGCTCTTCTTGTGGGACACAACTACGAATGATCTGATCACTACAATGCTTCGAAAGGTATAGATCATCCCAAATGTAGTGTCTTACCATCTTTTTAATCCTTGTCTTAGCTGCCTGCAAAAATGTATTAGGAAAAGTCTTAATAACTAAATAATTCACAATATCAACATACCAAAGTTCATGTGTCTCAAAGCGAAAAAACTGCTCATCCGAAAAAGATTCTTGCAAAGGCAACGTGACAGGACCCGCCCCGGATTTCACCCTGAAATCCGGGTAAGATCCTACGGGGACCACCTTAAAACTAACTCTATCGATAAATCGATAAGTCGATCTTAAGATGGACAACCCTAAAACCTGCAACCACCAAAACACTTCTAAATTCTAGTTCCAACCTCAACACCTGGAGCCAACTGCTCCCTAAATCACAACAACCGCCACAAATAAATACAAAATCTAATTCAACTGGCTCACAGGTAATCAGAGCAATCTAACAAAATGAACTGGAATCACAAATGGAAGTATAAAAAGAAATGTAATATGAAAAAAAAAGAATAAGGGATCACAGATCCCACCTAGCGGAAAAGACAACGATGATGGCTATGCCTAGACTCCGAGTACTCTTGACCTCTGATCACTACTCTGCACACTGGGCGATTTTAAAATGAAGGGCCCAGGGGAAAGTAAATTAAAAACGTTACAGTGAGTGGATAAAAATAAAACAATTTAATATAATACTTTAATTGAAAGTATCATATTACTTTCCCAATATTTTATAAATAAAATCACATTGCATGCCTTTAATAAAACGTTCCATGTTTTAAGAAAATCGTATTTAAAAATATGCCCCGCTGATATATCAAATAAACAATTAATACTTTTATTTATATTTGTATTTCAAAACGAAATATTTTTGAAAATCAATTAATAATATTTCACGACCACTCCCATTGGTCATATAAAAACCCAGCCCCGCTGGTTCGGGAATTTATTAAAATCAGAAATCTCATAGAGAAAATATTCCCGAAAACCTCATAATATAAAAATAATGACCAAACCCATTGGTCATATAATAGAATAGGGGAACGTTATTACTACCATTTAACAACAGCCTCCAAGGCTAAGGGTCGAGCCTCCAAGACTCTCTCTATAGCGTCTCACGCTATGCCCGTACACGTCCACCACCGAGCGTGAATCTGACCTATGTGGTCAAGTCGTCACCTCGCATGGGCTCAGGCGACACTATGCCCGTACAAGTCGACCACCGAGCGTGAATCTGACCTATGTGGTCAAATCGTCACCTCGCATGGGCTCAGGCGACCAAGCTAGCTAGCATCAATAAACATATCTGGACCCTGATATGGTGAAAATCCGAAAACAAAACCGAAAGTACGTTTCCCCTTATATATCATAAATCCGTACGGTCCCCGACCGCACATCAGAGGCTTATAATAATCATTAGTATAATAGCCTCGAAATATACTCATATATATCCGACATATCCAACATGCAGTAAAACAATATCAAAAATTATATTTATAACGTCGACATGTCTCACATGTCGAAAATCATAAATAACGAAAATATAAAATCCCCGGAAATCTCATTTCCAGTCACTACCTTTAATTAAAACTTATTTAACATAATCAAGTTATGAATAATTAAAATATACTATTTCCGGAAACCTCGTTTCTGGATAAATCACATAGTAAAAGCATAACCCAAATCCATAATTTACTTCAAATATTAAATCAACAATTATAACAGAAGTATATGAATTATCGACTTTCGATAATTCATGTCATGCTTACGAACTCATTTTACTAAATAAATTGCATTTCAAAAAAACGTAATTGCATGTATTTATTTTAAAATAAAATTCACTCACTGTACGGCCGAGCGTGCCGCTATTCCTCGCTCTCATTACGTCCAGTAATTTCTCGACCTGTAACAGAGACGTAATTAAAAATATTTCAAACTTCGGAATTAAATTATAAAAGTTAAATCTACGGACGTCCTCACTCACACGAAACCTCCCAATTTTCTCTTTTTCAGTTATCGGTATAGGAATTACGCCTCAATACCGAAAATCTACGTCCGAAATTACTCAGGACACCCACCTCGTGTCCGATTAATCCTTTTACTAGTTATTTCGTCGTAAAACCATTTTAATTAGCTTTTAACCTTTTTACGGTAAGTCAACAGTAATTTTTAATGGTCAAACAGTAATTATTCTAGGTAAAACAGTAATTCTGAAAGTCAAACAGTAAATAGTTAAAATCGAATTACTATTTACCATTTACTTTTACTGTTTACCTTTACTTTTACTGTTTATTATTTACTTTTCACCTTTTACCGTTTTACTTTTATCACAAAAAGATAATTCGAGGTTCGGGTTGTATCACAACGTTTCCTCCTCTTTCACTATTCTGCTCAAGTGATCCGCCACAACGTTTTCACTTCTCTTTTTATCCTTGATTTCGATATCAAACTCTTGGAGTAAGAGAATCCATCAAATCAAACGTGGCTTGGCATATTTCTTTTTCATCAAATATCTAAGGGCTGCATGGTCAGAGTAAACAATCACTTTAGAGTTTAAAAGATAAGATCGAAATTATTCTAAAGCAAATATTACAGCCAACAGTTCTTTCTCGATGGTGGAGTAATTTAATTGAGCATCCACTACAAGAAAAAAGGGCTTTGCCGACGAAAAAAAAAAAACGGCCGACGAAACACTTTTTTCGTCGGCTATTCCCAAGAATGGCCGACGAAAATTTTTGTCGTCGGTAAAAAAAAAATTTCGTCGGCCATTCCCATAAAATGGCCGACGATTTTTTTTTTCGTCGGTAAAAATGAAAAATCGTCGGCTATACTCCTATAATGGCCGACGATTTAAAGTTTTCGTCGGCTATAAACTTTTGGAAGAATGGCCGACGAAAATTTTTTATTTCGTCAGCCATAAGTTTTTTTAAAAATAATTATTTTACGAATAATGGCCGACGAAAATTAATTATTTCGTCGGCCATAAATTATTTAAAAATAATTATTTTACTAACAATGGCCGACGAAAATTAAGTATTTCGTCGGCCATAAGTTTTTTAAAAAATAATTATACGATTATTTTTGACAGAAAACGACAAAAGAATAGCCGACGAATACTAGGTTTGATTTCGTCGGCTATGATTAAAAAAAAAAACAAAAAAAGAGCAGTTTCCATTTTCTATCACTATCGACAAACCATTGCTTCATCCTTCAAATGCAAATGTGTCGTGAAATAAGACATGACCAAAATATTGAAATACGGCTACGGTTGAAAAATGGGAAGATTCCGACAAAATCTGTGTGCCGAATGTTGCGGTTAACTGTTTTTTACTCCCGTTTTCCTATGGGTAGCCTTACGGTCGGTAAATATTTTGTGGAAAATTTTTATACGATTAGTCGCGTCTCATCAATCTAAAACTATTCTCTATTGAAGATCAGGCCAAAAAACGTCATTTAGACGGGCCAATTTCCGTTTTAAAGCGTTTAGAGGTTTGACTCACCCGGTTGACCGTCCCGATCGAGCCTTTAACGTTGTCAGATGTAGTTGGATTTTTTTTCATACATGTATTTAATCTTAACGGTGATATCTGACGGTTGGAATAGATTTTCCAAACTTTTAGATTCAAAATCGGAACATATGTACTAATGTTCCTTAACTTGTTTACTAAGTGTTTAAGTGAATGTATAGTTTCAAATAGTTACTATACGTACACTCTTCAAATGCAAATATGTCGTCAAATAAGATATGACCGAAATAATGAAATACGTCTACGGTTGAAAAATGACAAGATTCCGATAAAATCCGTGTGCCGAAATAATGAAATCAGTCAAAACCCGGTTTACTGCAGATTTGGCGTCCGGCGTCCGAATGACGATTGTGATACCATTCCGGAAAGGGAACGACGCCAGGAACAAAACTCGTGGCTTTGCCACGACGTGTGGGCTTTTTCGGGCTTTCGAGTTCGTTTAGGGCCTCAAAACCGCAGTTTAGTAAGTTTTCATAGAATAGCCGACGAAACATTCAAATTTCGTCGGCTATTCTCTACGTATAGCCGACGAAACATTCAAATTTCGTCGGCTATTCTCTAAGTATAGCCGACGAAACATTCAAATTTCGTCGGCTATTCTCTAAGTATAGCCGACGAAACATTGTATTTCGTCGGCTATTCTCTAAGTATAGCCGACGAAACATTGTATTTCGTAGGCTAAACTCTTGATCCGCGCCTTTTTATTGTCCGCCGTTGGATGGCTCAGATCCAACGGCTGTTGATTTTCCAAAGTATAGCCGACGAAATATATTAATTTCGTCGGCTATTCTCTAAGTATAGCCGACGAAACATTGTATTTCGTCGGCTATTCTCCTTCTAAATCTTTTAAATCTTCCTCCCGCCTTTTTTCTCTCATCCTTCCCCCCCCTCCTCCGACCTCCTCCTCCTCCTCCTCCGGCCTCCTCCTCCTTCCCCTCCTCCGGCCACCTCCTTCTCCTCCTCCTCCTCCTCCGGCCACCTCCTTCCCCTCCTCCTTCTCCTCCTCCTCCGGCCTCCTCCTCCTCCTCCTCCTCCTCCTCCTCCTCCCCCTCCTCCGGCCTCCTCCTCCTCCTCCCCCTCCTCCGGCCTCCTCCTCCTTCCCCTCCTTCTCCTCCTCCTCCTCCTCCGGCCACCTCCGGCCACCTCCTTCCCCTCCTCCTCCTCCTCCTCCTCCCCCTCCTCCGGCCTCCTCCTCCTCCTCCTCCTTCCCCTCCTCCTCCTCCTCCTCCTCCGGCCTCCTCCTTCTCCTCCTCCTCCTCCTCCTCCTCCTTCGCCTCCTCCGATCCGGTATTTTTTTTTGCCCAAAATGCAGTTATAGCCGACGAAATTGACATTATTTCGTCGGCTATAACTTTAAAATATTAATATATTCTGACGAAATAGCCGACGAAATAGCCCAATTCGTCGGCTATACTTCAGAACAAATAGCCGACGAAACCACATTTCGTCGGCCATACTCGAACAAATAGCCGACGAAACTAAATTTCGTCGGCCATACTCGAACAAATAGCCGACGAAATCATTTTCGTCGGCCATAATTCGTCGGCCAAGGTTGGAATGGCCGACGAATTTTTTTTTTTCGTCGGCCATTGGTATTACCGACGGCGTATTACCGACGACTTATGGCCGACGAAATTTTCGTCGGCAGAGGGTATAGCCGACGAAAAAATGGAATGGCCGACGAAAAAATTTTCGTCGGCTATTCTTCCGTATCTGGTAGTGATCATTTAAAGTTCTAGAGGCATAATATATAGCATTCAGCCTCTTGTCTTTTCTTTATCCAAGAACTACTCTAACGGCATAGTCTGATACATCGCACATGAGCTCAAATGGCAAGCTCCAATCGGGTGGCACCATAATAGGGGCCGACGTCAATAATTTCTTGAGGTTAAAAAAAACTTTTTCACACTCTTTGCTCCACACGAATGGGGTGTCTTTCTGCAATAGGGAACACAAGTGCTTGACCACTAAAGAGAAATCTTTGATAAACCTCCTATAAAAACCTGCATGGCCAAGAAACGAACATACCTCCCTTACAATTGTAGGTGACGGTAAGTGAAGCATAATATCAATCTTGGCCCTATCAACCTCTATTCCCTTAGCATAAATTATGTGTCCTAAAACTATCCCTTGTTTTACCATGAAATGACATTTTTCCCAATTAAGTACAAGATTAGTTTCAATACATCTTTCCAAGATTAATTCCAAATTCTCTAAGCATACATCAAAGTCTTTTCCATATATGCTAAAATCATCCATAAAGACTTAAATAAAATTTTCAATGTAATAAGAGAATATAGAATACATACAACATTGAAATGTACCTGGTGTGTCGCATAAACCAAAAGACATGCTTTGATAGGCAAACGTACCAAAGGGGTATGTAAACGTTGTCTTTTCTTAGTCATCTGGGTGCATGCAAATCTGATTGTAACCACAATACCCAAGCAATAGAACTCGTGACCTGCTAATCTCTCCAACATCTAGTCCATGAAAGGTAAAGGCATATGATCCTTACGTGTAGTAACATTCAGCTTTCTATAGTTGATGCACATCCTATGACTTGTGATTCTTCTCATTCTTTACCACAGTGACTCCGCTCTTCTTAGCTATAACTTGGACAGGTGAAATCCATTGGCTATCCAAGATAGGATATATGACCCCACAATCTAGCAATTTGATCACCTCGTCCTTCACAACCTTCATCATTGGAAGGTGTAAACATTTTTGTCCCTCCCTTGTCGGCTTGGCTCCTTCTTCCAACAAGATCCTATGAACACATTTTGTAGGGCTTATACCCTTGATGTCCGCCAAGGTCCAGCTAATGACGGTCTTGTTCCTCTTAAGCACGTCAATCAACTTCTCTTCTTGCTGCTCATTCAGCTTTGATGACATAATCACTAATAAAGTATCATCGTTTCCCAAGTACACGTATTTCAGATAATCAGGTAGAGCCTTAAGCTCTAATTTTTTGGGCCTGTTCCACAAATGGTAACAATTTGTTAGTGCTAATTAGAATTGACGTGAACTTGTTATACCTTAAAGGAGGGGCTGCCTCTAGCTCGGCAACTATACTTGCAATGCACGGCTCCAGTTCAAGCCGTGCTTCCTCATTAATTTTCTCCCCTTGTGCGTCAATTCCGGCCCCTTACTCAATAGCTAGTTGCTATTGATCCAAAGTTTCGGATAAAACTTGTGCAATAGAGTCAACAACATCAATAGCATAGTATGGTCTTAAATCAGAAATTTGATACCTCATTGCTTCAAACACATTGAAGCTAATCACTTCACCATCAAATTCCATGGTGAGGTTGCCTTCTGCAACATCTATCTTAGTTCTTATTGTCCTCATAAATGGTCGCCCCAAAAGCAATTGAGTTGAATTGAGGAGCGAGTCCTCCATGTGTAGCACATAAAAATCTGCAAGAAATATTAGTTGATTAACCTCCACAAGAACATCTTCAACATATCCCTCATGATACTTATTAGACCTATCAGCTAATTGAATAATTACATTGTCTTTTTTTAAAGGTCCTAGATTTAGAGACTCATACACATTGTAAGACATTACATTAATTGACACCTCTAAATCTAACATTACATTTGAAAAATGTGATTGTCCTATTACACATGGCACAGAAAAACTGCTTGGGTTCTTCATTTTGGGGGGTAGTTTCTTTTGTATGACGGCTGAAACCGTCTCATTCATGTCACTACCTGTTCCTCCCTCGTATGTCTCCTTATGGTGCACATTTTGGGGGGTAGTTTACTTTAGAATCTGTTTGATGCATTCCAAAATAGGGATGTTCACTTGCACCTTTCTAAAGACTTCCAACACCTCCTCATCAGATTTATCCTTCTTGGACTTGTTGAATCTAGAGGGAAAAGATAGAGAAGTAGATGGGTTAGTGTTAACTAAACCACTAGAATTAGGATCATTTACCTTTGGTGCCTCTTTCATGGAAGTTGCTAGATCTTTTCCAAGGTCTCTTTTCTTCATCACCTCAAGTTCTTCTTTGCTCACTTTGTCCTTGCCGTGAGCATAACTATGCTCGGCCCCAAACTTGCTGAGAACAGCCTCTAACTCGGTCTTCTCATCATCAACCACGGCTTCTTTCTTCTTAGGAACTTTAGGTGTCGGCCCCTTTAGGACTTTTTCTCACTTCTTGTGGTGATAGTTTGTGCTTGTTCCTTCTTAGGGTTCTTTATCACATTAGAGGGCAGCTTTCCTTGCTCACCAAATTGCTCCATGAAATCCACAACCTGCCCCAATTAATTCTTGAGCTCGGCTATGTCTTTAGTATTTGTTTGTTGAGTTGGCTTTGTCCTAAGGCTAGAGACTTCAACATTTCATCATAATTGGTAGAGGCAGCCGTTTGCATAGCCACAGCATAGGGAGCTTGTGGCTGCATTGGTGCTTGATATGGTGCTTGAGGTCTTGCCACAAATTGTCCTTGAGGTCGAGGTTGATATACATTACGTTGAGTATGAATAGGATCTGGACGAAGCACGTTATCATTATTTGACTACTAAAAGTTTGGATGATCATGAAACCTTGGATTGAAGGTGTTTAAGTAGGCATTGAAACGTTGTTGTCCTCCTTGTAGACCTACGACATTGGCCTCCTTAAAGTCTCCATTTGACGTCACATGTGGACAATGATCAGTTAAGTGCTCTTTTGTACATTCTCCACAAACTTGTGCTTTCTTCCCCTTCATAAGATTGGCACTCATGTTGGAAAGCTTGTGAACCTTTGTGTTCACTTCTTCTATGGCTGAATTGGTGGAGGTTTCATGGACCTTGGCTTGCACTTGCATTGTTGTCCCAAGTTGCTGATTATTCAACGCTCTTGTCTCCAAAAACGCTTTGGCCGGTTCTAGATCCATTTCTAAGAAAGAACCTCCTGCTACCAAATCTAAAAACTCTTTTTCCATAAGGCGTAGCCCTCAAAGAAGTATTGTAATAGAAGACCTTCACGTATGCTATGAGATGGACATGAAGCGACGAGGGTTTTAATTCTCTTGTAAAAATTGGAGAACACTACTTGCTTAAGAAGGATATCTGTCACACCTTGCAAGGCTCCTTACGCAGCATGGAACTCGTGCACTATTCACGGAAGGTTTTAGAAAATGCCAGGGTATTCTTGGAAAGACCGAAACGTCACAGAGACCTCTGGCAGGTCCTAGAAGCTTCCAGACATCTCTAGATAGCTCCGGAGGACTGTACGGCACTGTGCAAAACAGCGCAGGGCATTGCAGCCCTCGACAGGGCAGCGCAGGACCGTGCAGCACCGTGCAGAATAGTGCAGCCGTCGGCAGCGCAGGGTGGGGCAGCCATTGGGCGAGGCTTTGGAGAGACCTCGACCACCCTAGAACTCTCTACGATAGTCTTAGCCATCTTTAGAGTTGTATAGAAATAGAAAAACGTAATGTATAGCAAGATAAATCTAGAAGTTGTTGTAGACTAGGGGTTGCCTATATATAGGATATCGGGCAAAACTCAGTTTGGCAGAAGGGAAACACTACATTTTGAAATTTTGTAAAAGCTGAAAAAATCAATAGAAAGTCAACATTCTCCTTACACTTGTTTTCTCTTTGGTCTTTGCCCTAGTTCAAGTAGTTTGTGTTCGTGGGAAGGCTGACTTAGATTGTTCATTGGAGGGGGATAATTCTACGGCCACACGGTGTTGGAGTATCGAAGTACTCATCTCGTGACAGCTGGTATCAGAGCACGTATCCGATACAGTGTCCGATACAAGGCAGTTTGGGCAACCATACATAGAGAAAGAAGATGTCCGGAGAAGTTGTTTCTGTGGAGCAGACTGTCAGTGGTGGTGCCAAGAAGAGCGTCAGGAAACAAGTAGTTGCTTTGGAGGCACTGCTGGAAAAGATAGAGACAACCGTGGTCGAGTTTGACACTCGACTTGAGGAGGACGTCGCGATCAAGGGAGATCAGGGAGATCTCGTAGCCATGATGGAGGAGTTGCGGGGGAGCATGCACATCGCACTCAACGCGATGGCAGATACTATCCGAAAGGAGTTCCAAGAGCGGCTCGACCACATTACCGCCGTGCTCACAGCCCTCCAAGAGGAAGTGAAGGAAATTAAAGGAGATGTGGCCTTATGTAAGGAGGCAGCGCTAAGCAAGTCGCAAGGGCCGAAGGAAACAAAGGTATTGGACTCCTTTAATCCCAAAACCTTCACTGGGAAGAGGGAAGCCCAACAGCTTGATACCTTCCTATGGAATATGGAAAGGTATTTCAAGTGTCTTAACGTCGAAGGCGACGACTCCAAAATTTCTATGGCTACCATGTTCTTAGCCGACAATGCCCTCATGTGGTGGCGTCGAAGGAGCATGGAGATCGAAGAAGGTACGTTTACCCTCGCCACTTGGAAAAAATTCAAAGATGATATCATGGTACACTCTTATCCCCAAAATGCTAAATTCGAAGCCAATGAGAAACTTAGGTGGCTTAAGCAAATCGGTAGTGTCAAAGACTATGTCAATACATTTGTGAGTTTGCTATTCGAAGTGCCCAACATGCTCGAGGAAGACAAGCTCATGTACTTCATGAGTGGTTTACAAAATTGGCCCAAACTTGAGTTACAAAGGAGACAAGTGCAGACCTTGTCACAAGCAATTGCCGCAGCCGAGTCCCTTATCGAGTTCAAAGTAAGCCACCAAGGTGACTCTAAATTCAAAGGAAAGAAGGTGAGCTACGAGAAAGGTGGGGGAGACCAGCCAAAGGACAAGCCAAGAGATAAGCCCGAGTCAAACCAACCGAGGAGGTTTGAGAGGCAGGACAAGCCCGCAAGCAAGACTTGGGAATGGACCTGCTACCTTAGTGATGAACCTTACAAGATGCGCGACTGCCCGCAAAAGAAGGCCCTTAAAGCAATGACCTTGCAAGAGACCAGAGTTGAGTCGGAGGAGGATTCAGCACGGATGGGGTGCATCTGACTACTGAGACACTACCAGAAAAAAAGTCTTAGGCGACGAAATATTTTCGTCACCTAAGAGGTTTTTTCGTCCTCTAAAATCTTAGACGAGGAAAAATTCGTCGTCTAAGTTTCGTCATCTAAAATTTGTCATCTAAGTACTTAGGCGACGAAATAGTATTTTTTGTGGCCTTAGAAAATTCTTAGGCCACAAAATATCCTTCTTAGATGACGAAAATTTCGTCTCCTTAGAAGTTACTTAGGTGACGAAATTATGTTTTCATCACCTTAGTGAATTACTTAAGAGACGAAATGTTTATTTCGTCACCGTAGTGGTCTACTTAAGAGACGAAAATTATATTTTTCGTCGCCTTAGTGGTCCACTTAGGAGACGAAAATTACATATTTCGTCACCTTAGTTTTCTACTTAGGAGACGAAACTACATATTTCGTCGCCTAAGTTTTATTATTATTATTTTTTAAAAAAAGGAAAAAATATAGACAAAATATAAATATATTAATATTAATAAATTCGTAACAGACGAAAGTGATTATCATTAGCAGAAACTACATCCAGAGGTCAGAGGATCTAAAGCTACCCATCCAGAGGAAGCAACGCTCAGCTTGAGAAGCCCACATCCCAGTTATGAGATGGAACACATCAGAGTTAGCAGCCACTCCTTTTAACTGGAAATGTGCTTCTAGCCATCATAATGAGACATGTAGCCATCTACAACGATTCAGAGAAGCCCACATCCCAGTTCCTCGCTTGCTAGCTTGCCTTCAAAATGCATTTGGCATTGTCTACAATGCACCTGACTGGCAACATTAGAGCTTTGTTGGAGGCTATCTCTTCAATCTGTTCCTCTCTAATTTTGGCAACGGCGTTTGGATCAAATCCAGAAAAGGCTTCCCTATGTAAGCAGGAAACTTAATGTTACTTAATATATTCAATCATGCATATGTACTACTCATTAGTTACAATATCAGAGCAGCTAGAGAGACTTGAGGTTACATATTCACCTGATTGAATAGCTCCCTTCTTTTGACAATTTCAGTCCAATTGTGGTCCATCCACATACCAGACAGTGCCAGCAGCTCAAACAATTGACTGAAATTACAATGATTAATCATCACGCTGTTAGTATATAATCATCAATCATAAGCAGCACTCTCTCCATGATTAGTGGTTAAATAAGTTTGATTATTAAAAATTTATTGCCAAATAAGTCTGATCCCATAAATTTATTGAAGAAATTTGCCTGAGCTGATATTGCCAAATCCACCTCCGCAGCCACCCATCAACAAGCCCTAGTAAATGACAATATTCATAATAATCAAGTTATTTTGGAAAGTGAAAAAAGAAACTACCAATGTAATTTGAAGATCTTGTTCAAGCTGTGTGAGCTTCATCCTACTTGATTCTAGCTGTACATAAGCCTGTATATTGATATTGACAAGGAGAGAAAGAATGAAACATTTACGTTAGTGGGCATACGAACATTGTGAAACAATAGGAAACAAAAAGGACAAAAATATAGTGTAAGCTGAAGGTGCTTTTTTACTTATGGGGGATTCTGGCTCCAACTGGGTCTGATTTCTTTTCTGCTTGTAAGAGTGGTGGTGTTCACCTGTGATCCTGAGTCTGTGCTCTCCGCTCCTGCTGACTTTGAACTCCCCTGCATTACTAAACAAAATGAAATAGATAAGAACTCATAATTACAATAATTCAGAAGAGAAATCAAAGAACTTTTGAGATATGGTCACAGATTAGAGGGAGTACTACTCTTGGGGTTTGGTGGTGTCTCATTGGCCAAGAAGGGAACATTTCCAGAGTTGCTGCAGGTCTTCCTGTGAATAAAGCTGCACGGAATCACAGTCAGAGCATCATCACCAAAACGATAAAAATCTCTCAGATACGAATTGACCGGCCCCAAATCAAAATCAAAATCAGCCACTGATTCTGAACTCAATCAATCAAACCAAAAGAAGAAGAGTAGAGAGAAAGAACTCGAACATACCCGATGCAGCGATCTGAAGAGAGAGAGAGAGACGGCCGAGGGCGACGTGGCTGGGACTGAGACGAAGAAGGCCGGGGACACGGGGCGGCGACGGGGACCAATCAAAAGAGATCTCTAACGAAGAAGAGTCAGCCCACTCACAAGGCGTTCCGGACTCGAACATACCCGATCGATGCAGCGATCTGAAAAGAGAGAGAGAGAGAGAGAGAGAGAGAGAGAGAGAGAGAGAGAGGGGCGACGGGGTGACGTGGCGGGGAGACGGGGCGGCGACGGGGACGGGGACTAGAAAAATGTTTTCCCAGTCCAACAAGGGAAGGCTGCAGCTGTTTCTTGGATTATTTATCCAACTAGAGACGAGTCAAGTCCATCAACAAGTCTATAAAGTATTGGTCCATGAAGAAATCGGGCAGAATAATTGAGAAGACCAAAACTTGGCCGTAAGGAATTCAGAGATATTGTAGCCGAATTGCTAAGGGATAATACATCCGAATGTGGACTGAATTCCACCCATGCTTCAAGATAATTTGGCTAAATAAAATCATGGATAAACAAAGAAGATATTATACGATTTATTCAGCCATTATCTAAAGAAATTTCAGTAAGAAAAGAGGTGGAATAAAATCGGATTCTTGGAGAACAAGCTGCCGAACTCTTCCCATTCACTTCCTCTATATATAGCTCGGCCTTGGACAGAACATATCATCTCGTCTCTCTCACTTTCACAAGCCAAAACTCTGCCTAAATATCACCACAAAATACCAAAGAAAATATCAGCCAAATCCATCACCACCATCAACCATAAAATCGTATCATACATTCACCCGAATCCACATCTTTGCCGAGCTTCATTCAAGGTTTCTACAAAGTGTAATTCACTCTCGTACCATACCTTCGCCGTGGTATAATGTTACTAATTTTGCAACAGCATATTTTTACCGTGGCAATAAATAATAAATCTTGTAACGGGATGTCCTACCATGGCAAAGTTTTTGATTATTTGCGACGACACTTCTTATACCGTAGCTTAAACTGGGTAAATGGACTGTTTTCCTACTACGGTATTATTTTATGTCTTTAGTTATTTTTAATTTCTTTTAATTGGGTCAACTAAATATATTTGGCGACTTCCATAAGGGTGCTCCATCATGGGGGTTTTAACACTTCAAACTTTTTACACACGTTAATACATATCATCTCTACCGGTTATGTGAGTGCTGAAAAATTGAAAAAATAAGTTGAGAGCAAAAAGATACAAGCGTTTTACTTTGACATGTTTATAGTTGACTACATTGATCAAGAACAAAACGATGATGAAATGTTGGTCGCATCACCTAACTAATATTATGTGTAAATTTGTGATGCTTCCTACTCTCAAGCATAGGAGGTCAAGTTTTAGTATATGGAGAAAAAATAAGAGTATCGTACCCAAGGGATTGAGTAACTCTACCCTAACTAGATTACCGCCAAATGAAACCTAAAAAACACATGCATCTACCTTTTTACAATTCACAACTTTAGCCTTTTGGAAGTTAAACGTCATGGGGATGGTATTAACAAGTGGTAGTAAATCGGTTTTGTTGATTTTAACTAAATTAAAGCTAACATAAACATAAAAAAAACTAAACTAACAAGTGTAGAGATTAGAACAATTGAAAAATAGAGACTTATGCACAAATGTAACCCATAATTGATGTGAAAACATGGCTGACAAATATCCCCCTAGTGTTTTGGTTAAACTACCAAGAAACTAACTAATCATGCAATTTAACAAAGTCTTTTGGAGCCAAGTTAAAACACACAACCTTAATCCCAATTATGTTACCTTATATTCTTATAATACAAGTGGGCTTTGTACCACAAGCCTAACGCCCCCTTAGAGCAATGAAACTCACGACACAAGCATTAAGTTCAAAGTAAGAAATCCAAGCAACTTAATACTTCCTATAAGAAATATTAAGCCACGACCTAAAGGTTACTCATGCTCACGGTGACAGGACCCGATCCAGATTTCACCCTGAAACCCGGATAAGGTCCTGCGGGGACCACCTTAAGAGAGATTTTACCGAAAAATCGGCATGACCTCTCTTAAAATGGACAACCCAAACCTGTCAAACTCCAGGAGCCACCTGCTCCCCCATAATCAAACAACTTCCACAATTAAACATAAGACCAATTTCAATTGATTCACAATCCATCAGAGCAATCTAATAATGAATTAGGGATAAAAGAATCAAAAAGTAAAAGGATCAATGGATTCTACCAAGCGGAAGCAAATACGACGACTATGCCTCGACTCCGAGTACCCTTGACCTCGATAACTAGGCTGCACACTGGGCGGTTTAAAACGAAGGGCCCAGGGGAAAGAAATTTAAAAACGTTAGAGTGAGTGGATACAATAAAATAATTTAATATAATACTTTATCTGAAAGTTTCGTGTTACTTTCCCAATGTTTTAGAAATAAAAACCACAATGCATGCATTTTAATAAAACGTCTCACGTTTTAAGAAAATCGTATTTTAAAAATCAGCCCCGCTGATATAATCCAATAAGTAAATAATCATTTTTTTATATATATTCAAAAACAATATACTTTTGAAAATCAATTTATAATATTTCTCGACCAATCTCATTGGTCATATAAAAACCCCAGTCCCACTGGTTCGGTAATTTATTAAAATCAGAAACTCTCATAGAGAAAATATTCCCGAAAACCACATAATATAAAAAAATCATGACCAATCCCATTGGTCATATAATAAGATAGGGGAACCTCATTACCATCATTTAATAGTAGCCTCCCAGGCTAAGGGTTGGCTATGGTGGTGATCCTACTATAACGTTTTCAATCCATTTCAAAATCAAGGCAATTTTAATGACTATCAAGTTTCAAAAATCACAAGACCGAGTTCTAGCAATTCTAGAGTTCATAAAGAGCTATTGCATAAAGTCATCGAATAATCAAAGAATAATGAATTTTTATCTTTTTATCACTCAAGAGGAAAGCAATTTGGCTCTACAACTCACGTAGGTTATTATGGAAACAAACTAGCTAGAACATGCATACTTCGTTAATCAACAAGTCATACATGCTCCTACCAATGCACATAATCCATGAAACTCACAATTTTTATTGTATGCACAACCATCATCTATGTATGCAAAGAGGAGAAAAACATCATTGACAACTTAGGGGCATCCTAAAACAAACAAATTAAACACTCTATTTTTGTATTACAATTTTTCAGAATTTTCTTTGCTAAACTAAGCACACTAAAACATAAACGGAATACGTTATCCCACCCCACACTTAGAAAATTACATTGTCCTCAATGTAAGCATAAAAACGATAGCAAAGAATTTTCTAAGCATGCAATAGACTAACGTACTTCAACATATCATCACAAACCAAAGAAAAAGAGAAGGGTTAAGAAATTTCAAACTCTCGGTGATGGCTCCTTCACTTTTCTTTGATCGAATTGGGTTGCCTCCCAATTAGCGCTTTGTGTTTATAGTCCATTGCTTAGGCTTTTCACCGTTGGATATTGCATGTGTTCATCTTGAGCCAAAGTAACTTAAATCGGCAGCTAGAAAAGTAATGAGGTGCGTATGGCACCACTCATCCGTTGCAGCAACATGTAGTGTGCCATCGGCAACATTTCTAATGGCTGTGTGTCGGGTGCAAGGGATGTGTCCGTATTGGCATGTGTATCCGTATCCGCATCAGAGACGTGATATTGGGGTGCAGGCGTATTTGGAAAAGTATCAGATACGGGATTTGGGCTCGAATACGTGGCGGCTGAGGCCTGGGATATGGCAGAGGTGTCGGATACGAAGTCAGGATGCGAATTGTCATGATCTTCATCTGTATAGGCATCATGGGCATTTGTCCGTGCGTGTGTGCATTGCGCACTGCGGCAGGCTGTCGAGGCTTGAGCGCGGCTGTCATCGTGCGAGGCTGCAAAGTGGCAATGCGCATGCTGTATGGTATCACCAGGGACTGCCTTGGTGCTGGCAGCTTGGCAAGTTACGTTGCGGTAAGCTGCTGCCGGTACTGCACTATTGTCCTGGTTGCAATGATCGGCAGCAAAGGTTAGTTGTTGTGCTGTGTAGCTCTCGGCAAGGGGTACAAGGCTGGCATAATGGCAGGGCAGCGCATTAGCAGGGACTGCTATGGTGGGTTGGTGTGAGCGCGATGCTTCCGTGAACTCTAATGCTTCCGCCGTTTTCTGTACAAATTTTTCATAGTAAGGTTTGAGGCGGTGTCCATTGACTTTGAATGCTTTACTAGTGATTGAACTTTGAATTTCAACGGCGCCATGGGAAAATACTTGAGTAACCACAAAGGGTTCAACCCATCGAGAACGTAGCTTACCTAGAAAAAGTCTAAGTCTTGTGTTGAATAAGGGAACTTTTTGTCCAACTTCAAACTTCTTCCCTCGAATCATCTTATCATGGTAGGCTCGTGTCTTCTCCTTGTATATCCAGGCGGCATCATAGGCTTTATTACGTATTTCTTCAAGTTCATTGAGTTGAAGCTTTCTATGAAGGCCGGCCTCGTCGATGTCCATGTTGAAAGCCTTGACTGCCCACCATGCTTTGTGCTCAAGCTCTACCGGTAAGTGACATGCTTTGCCAAAAGTTAACCGAAAAGGAGACATACCTATTGGTATTTTGTATGCAGTTCTATAAGCCCACAAAGCATCATCGAGACGATCACTCCAATCCTTCCTTGAAGGTCCAACGGTTTTCTCTATTATTTGTTTGAGGATGATCAGGGGTAGAGACTTTATGTGTGACACCATACTTCTTCAACAATCCTTCAATAATGCGATTACAAAAGTGGGAACCTCCATCGCTAATCAAAACTCTTAGAACTCCAAAACATGAAAAGATGTTGGTTTTAAGGAATTCGGCAACCACCTTTGACTCGTTGGTGCGTGTGGCTTTGGGTTCTATCCATTTTGACACATAATCAACCGCTAGCAATATTTAGAGGAAGTCTTTGCTTGAAGGAAAAGGTCCCATAAAATCTATGCCCCATAAATCAAAAATCTCTACCTCAATGATTGGTGTGAGCAGCATTTTGTCTCTAGCTCCAATGTTCCCCATTCTTTGGCATCTATCACATGCTTTACAAAACATGAATGAGTCTTTAAAAATCGTAGGCCAAAAGAATCCACAACTAAGAACCTTCAATGACGTCTTCTTTGGACCAAAGTGCCCACCACAAGCTTCATTATGACAAAAGGTTAGGATGGATAGATGCTCATCTTCTGGAACACATCATCGAATAACTTGGTCACTACATTGCCGCCATAGGTATGGATCGTCCCACAAGAAGTGTCGAGCTTGCTTCTTGATTCTTTTCTTTAGGTGGCTCGGCAAGTCTTGAGGAAAGTGGCGAGTTGCAAGATAGTTTGCAATGTCGGCATACCAAGGTTCACTTGTTGCATTGATCCGAAAGAGTTGCTCATCCGGAAAACTCTCCAATAGGGGCAGCCGATACTCCTCTTTGATGATTCTACTCAAGTGATCAGCTACCACATTCTCTACTCCTTTCTTGTCTTTGATTTTAATATCGAACTCTTGAAGTAGGAGAATCCATCGAATAAGTCTTGGCTTGGCATCCTTCTTTGTCATAAGATATCTCAAGGCGGCATGATCACTATAAACAATGACTTTGGAATTCAAAAGATATGATCGAAACTTTTCCAAAGCAAAAATTACCGCCAAGAGTTCTTTCTCCATTGTGGTGTAATTAAGTTGAGCATCATTGAGAGTCCTCGAAGCATAATAAATCGCACAAGGCTTCTTGTCCACACGTTGGCCGAGCACGGCTCCCATTGCATAGTCCGAGGCGGCACACATTAAATCAAATGGCAACTCCCAATTTGGTGAAACAAGTATTGGTGCCGTGCATAGCTTCTCCTTGAGCCGATTGAAGGCTTGCTCGCATGCTTCACTCCATACAAATGCACATCTCTTTGTAGTAGCTTACTCATTGGCTTAGCATCCTTGAAAAAGTCTTTGATAAATCGTTGATAGAAACCGGCATGTCCAAGGACGATTCCCACGTCTCATACACACTTAGGGCTTGACAAACTTTGTATCAACTCCACCTTTGCTTTGTCAACTTCAATGCCCTTCTCGGATATGATATGGCCAAGAACTATACCTTGATTCACCATGAAATGACACTTCACCCAATTAAGTACAAGGTTAGTCTCTACACACCTCTCAAGTATCTCCTCTAAATTCTCCAAACATGAGTCGAAATTGCGTCCATATACGCTAAAGTCATCCATGAAAACCTCGATGTTACTTTCAATAAAGTCGGAGAAGATGTTGTACATGCATCGTTGAAACGTGCCGGATACATTGCATAGGCCGAATGGCATCCTTCTATAAGCAAAAGTGTCAAATGGACATATGAAAGTAGTCTTCTCTTGATCATCCGAGTGTATGGCGATTTCATTGTATCCACTATAGCCATCAAGAAATCAATAATACTTATGGCCGGCTAGCCTCTCTAACATTTGATCCATGAATGACAAAGGCATGTGATCCTTCCTCGTTGTTGCATTGAGCTTCCTATAGTCGATACACATGCGATGACCGGTTACTAGCCATTGCGGTACAAGTTCATTCTTCTCATTCTTCACAACTGTTACACCACTCTTCTTGGGAACTACTTGCACGGGTGAGATCCACTTGCTATCCAAGATGGGGTAAATGATGCCACAATCAAGTAACTTGATAATTTCGTCTTTGACGACTTTCATCATTGGCGGGTGGAGACGTCTTTGTCCCTCATGTGTTGGCTTTGCACCTTCTTCAAGCAAAATACGATGAACACACATTGTAGGGCTTATTCCCTTGATATCCGCCAAGGTCCAACCTATAGCAGTCTTGTACTTCTTAAGCACACAAATCAATTTTTTTTCTTACTTCTCACTAAGCGATGAAGACACAATAACCGGTAAAGTGTCATCTTCTCCAAGATACACATATTTTAAGTGACTAGGGAGTTCTTTTAGTTCTAACTTTGGGGCCTCTTTCACACTTGGTCGAAATTTGTTTGTGGCACTTGGAATTGACAAGAACGAGTTTTTTGTATACATAGGGGCTGCATTGAGTTCGGTAACCACCGCCTTCATGTTTGGCTCGGCATAGGCTTCATCGTCGACCTCAACTCGTGCTCCCTCCTTGTTAAAACTGAACCCTCGCTCGATCGCTAGTTGCTATGTGTCAAGCGAGATCGACAAAACTTGCTCGACCTACTCCAAAATATCAATAGGTCGTCCCTCCTTCACATCGACAATGGGGTACTTCATGGCATCGAAAACATTGAACTTAATCACTTCCCCATCAAACTCCATTGTCAAATTGCCTTCGGCAACATCGATCTTTGTGCGTGCCGTCCTCATGAATGGCCGGCCAAGTAGCAATTGCGTGCTATTAACCTTTGAGTCTTCCATCTCTACCACATAGAAATCGGCGGGAAAGATTAGTTGGTTCACGTGTATGAGCACATCTTCAACATAGCCCTCCGGATACTTGCTTGAGCGATCCGCAAGTTGAATAATGACATTGTCCTTCTTGAGAGGCCCTATACTCAATGTTTGATACACATTGAGTGGCATAAGATTAATCGAAGCACCCAAGTCTAACATCACATCGTCGAACCTAGTGTTGCCAATCACACAAGGCACATTGAAACTTCCCGGATCTTTCATTTTAGTGGCAACTTCCTTTGAATGACAGCCGACACCGTTTCGCTCATAGTTATGACGCGAGTCTCCCTCGTATGCCTCCTTGCCATGCACAACTCTTTAAGAAACTTAGCATACTTAGGCACTTGCTTAATGCATTCCAACAAAGGGATGTTGACTTGCACTTTCCAGAAAATCTCCAACACTTCCTCATCGGACTTATCCTTTTTTGTATTAGCAAAGCAAGAAGGGAATGGAATGTTTGAGTTCGGAACCCCTCCCTTTTGCACTTGGCTGGGCAACAACTCCTCCTTTGACGTGGCGGGATCACGCTCTAGCTCATTCTTCCTTGCATCGGCAGCAGCCCTCCTCTCGGCTTCACTCCTCCTCTCGACAAGATTGCTCTTGGTTTCGGCAGTTGGTGAACTGCCGGCAATGGCATGTCCGGCAGTGACAGGACCTGCCCCGTATTTCACCCTGAAATCCGGATAAGATCCTGTGGGGACTACCTTAAGACTAACTCTATCGATAAATCGATAAGTCAATCTTAAGATGGACAACCCTAAAACCTGCAACAACCAAAACACTTCTAAATTCCAGTTCCATCTGTAACACCTAGAGCCACCTGCTCCCCAAATCACAACAACCGCCACAAATAAATACAAAATCTAATTCAACTGGCTCACACGTATTCAGAGCAATCTAACAAAATGAAATGAAATCACAAATGGAAATATAATAAGAAATGTAATATGACAATAAAAAAATAAGGGATCACAGATCCCACCTAGCGGAAGCGACAATAATGATGACTATCCTCGACTCCGAGTACTCCTGACCTCTGAAAATCAAATAGTAACATACCACGACCAATCCCATTGGCCGAATCTCAAATCATTTTATAGTAAAAACCCAGCCCCACTTGTATATCGAATAATCAAATAAAATATAACTGGACCAATCCCATTGGCCCATTCCCAAATATTCTTGTAATTAAAAATCCAGCCCCGCTGGTTCGGGAATTTATTAAATAAATGAAAGTCTCATAAGAGAAAATATTTCCGAAACCTAATTAATATAAAATCAATCATGACCAATCCCATTAGTCATATAATAAATAAAATAGGAAAACGTCATTACCACCATTTAATAGTAGCCCCTAAGGCTAATGGTCGAGCCTCAGCTCTCTCTATAGGTTCCCCAGGCCCGTACACGTCGACCACCGAGCGTGAATCTGACATATATGGTCAAGTCGTCACCTCGCGTGGGCTTAGGCGACTAAGCTAGCTAGCATCAATATATATCCGGACCCTGATATGGTGAAAATCCGAAAACAAAACCGAAAGTACGTTTCCCCTTATATATAAAAATCCGTACGGTCCCCGACCGCACATCTGAGGCTTATAAATATAATAAAATAGAGTCATAGCCTCGAAAATATATAAAAATCATATTAACTGTTTTACTGTTCACTATTCACCTTTTACCGTTTTACCTTTTTACCGGTTACTATTCATCTTCTTCCTCAGCCGCCGGCAGCCGCATCTCCGCCGCCCCGCCGCCGGCGCCGCCACTACAGTGGCCCAAAACATCACAAATCGAATCTAAATCAACCCAATAACATCACCACCACATCGGGGACTCATCCCAGTCGCCTCCGCCGCCAAAACTAGCCCCACCCGCCGCATACAACGGCCGACACGGCGGCCTAAAACCCCCAAATCCAAATTTCTCCAAAACTCACCGAATCAAACATCAACCAACACCTAATCAACTCCATTCATCGTCCTAAACTCGAATTTAACATCCAAATCCAACAAAAACACCAATTACACAACTCTCCAATTCGGAATCAAAAACACTAGAATTTTGAATTCAAAATTCTCCTTACCTGGGCTGAACTGGATCAATTCCTTCCATGAGATTGTTGCACACGTCGAGACCTTCAATTCCCGACTGGAATCGGGCCGAGCCATGGCCGGAGGAGAGAGCTCCGATTTGACTGTGTCGAACCAGCTCGGGCGGCGCACAACAAAACGGAGGCGTTTCACGCCGCGCCGCTACCACCGACCTGAAGAGGAGGCTGAGCCGGTCCGAACGTGACCGGTGCGCCGGCCCAGTTCGGCTGGACGGCGTAGACTCGGCCGGAGGTCGGGCCGAGTCGGGGGAGAAGAGAGAGAAGAAAAAGAAAAAGAAAAGAAAGAAAGAAAAGAAAAATTGCCGTTTCGGGAAATTTCCTCCCGGCTATTTATACTCGTCCAAAAATCGGACAACTACCGATTTTACATCGTAACTTTTTTCGTGCGAACTCCAAATTGAGCATGCGACGTGTCCACGAACTCGTTTCATCGTCTTCTACCTCGTCATGAAATAAAATCCTCGGTCGAGTCAACTTATTTAAAAGTCAACTTTTAGAACTTTCAAATCGTAAAAACAATTCCCGAGGAGTAATAATAAAAGTAAAACAGTTAAACGGTAATTCTAGGTTCGGGTCGTATCAGGCAGCCACCTCCTTTTCTTCAATCACGTCAAGCGGCATACTCTTCTTCTTTGGACTCCTCGGAGGCAACAACTCTCTTCCACTTCGAATTTTAATCACCTTGGCGTGCTCGTTCCTCGGATTAGGAATTGTATTGCTACGCAACTTCCCTTGCTCAGTAAATCTTCTCATGAAATCCACCACTTGCCCCATTTGAGTCTTGAGCTCACCTATGTCCTTCGAGTGATTTTGTTGCCCCGCAAGCAACTTGAGTAGCACTCGAAAGAGATTGAATCAAAGCATCGTAATTCGGATTGCTCGCTCCTCCTTGTACCTGGTTCGGTTGGAATTGGCTCGGCTGCCCTTGGTTTGGCTGAAAGTGAGGCCGAGGCACAAAGGGTGCCCTTGGTTGGTAGGGTGCGGCAGCCCCTTGGCTCGGCTGCATTGGTGCCCTTAGCACGTTGTCATTGTTTGCCCATCGAAAGTTTGGATGATCATTGAACCTTGGATTGAAGTTCTCATACCTTTGTCCACCTTGAAAACCAATGACATTGCACTCTTCTACCCCCTCATTTGATCCAAGTTGAGGGCATAGCTCAGTTTCATGGTTCTCGGTGCAAACGCCACACACAATGGCATGCTTCCCTTTCATCATGCAACTCACCAAATCGGCAAGCTTGTCAACTTTCTCTTCCAACTTTGAGTTTGAGGACGTCTCATGTACCTTCTCATTCCTCGTGACATTGTTTCGTGCCATGCCAAATTGTTGGTTGTTCAAAGCACGAACTTCCAATAAGTTCCTTGCCGGACATGCATCTAACTACAAGAAACTACCTCCCGCGGCCAAATCGAGAAACTCCCTCTCCATTACGCACAATCCCTCATAGAAATATTGTAATAAGAGTGCATCGCTAATGCCATGCGACAGACACAAAGAGACGAGGGATTTGAACATCTTATAGTAGTCGAAGAAAGTTTCATCTCCGGCTTGCTTCACACTTGTAATTGGCTTCCTCAAATCCGTGATACGTGAAGCAGGAAAGTACTTGAGCAAGAACTCATCCACCATTGTATTCCATGAATTAATTCGGCCACTAGGCACATTAAACAACCACTCATTTGCTTGATCTTCTAATGAGAATAGAAAAGCCTTCATCTTGAAGTGTTGCAAGTCCGTACCTCGTGGACACATAGATTCGGTGGTGAAGTTAAACCATTGCAAGTGCTTGTTGGGGTCCTCACTTGGCATTCCATAAAAAGACTTCAACTTGTGGAGGAATCCACTCCTCAATTCAATCTCTCCGGTCTTGTCAGCTTCCAAAGGAGGGTAAGTGCTATTGGAAGGTGTGGCTCCTCCTCCTCCGATGACATGACCATTTTGAGCTCTAATCGAAGGCATTCTCTGTTGCTCAACAATAGGTTCGGCAAAGGCTTCAAATTCGGGTCCTTGAAGATCACACGACGACGAGATGACGGATGGAGAGCTCGGACTAGATGTTGCTGAGCTAGGTGGGGACGATGGTGATGATGATGGAGGCGAGCTACTTGGTTCGGACGGTGGTAATGGAGCAACGATAGTGATGGCGAGTTCTTGGTTCAAACGTTGCAATCGGCCTCTATTATCTCGTGTCCAAAGAATAGACTCGGACATGCACTATTCTGAAATTTGCAACATTTAAACAAGTTAAAACCATCGTAAAGAAATAAAAAGCAAGAATATACATCATTACAAGCCACGGCATTGGCGATTACAAAACAAATTTCAATCAATGGCACACATATTCAAGAATAGGCAAAGAAGAACATAGCATCGGCAAAGAAAAAATTTCGGAAATTAAAATGTGATCATGTAATTTCTAAGTCTAATTTCTTTTAAGATTTGTTCTAACTCTCAAAGTACGTAGAACATATGAGATAACGGTGCAATGGACTGATACAGCCCCTGATAGTATCATGCTTTATCTGATATACCTCGAGAGTTAAAACTACACAAAACGTTTTATTTTGAAGAAAATAGATCACATATGTCAAGTTATTTTCTAGCGTCTAAAGTGAGGTGATGCTTCGGTCCAAGCTATCGACTAGTTCGAGCGTGTCCCACTTTTCAAAGGCGGTGTTGTTAAGATTCACGGAGGGCGAACCCCCTACAGGAACAAGGCAGGACTCGTTTAGTGGTCACGGAGGGCGAACCCCCTATCGATCCCTTCACCGAGAAGAATGATCAGTCTATGACCTTGAGATCCAGTTAAACAAACCTGAGAACCATATCTATGAAAAATAACTTGCCCCATACTTTGTGAAACAAACTCGGGTCACTAGCGGTCTACAACTATTGATCAAAACCGCCCTCAACTTCAGAAAAATGGGTCTGCAAAGGCATCGCTCGTATGAGTTGGGGGGCCAACAATAGCAAAAGCCATCATTGAGCAAGGTCACGTTTCCCAATTGCTCATAAAAATGGATCTGCCATGCATCATTCGTATGAAGGGTTAAGGCTAAGACCAACAAAAGCGGCTTCTCCCTACATGTTACACTTTAGAAACTACAATAAACTCAAGCATATATAACACTATCAACCTCCTAGAAATTAAACTAAGTTATTACAATCATACATTCTTTATACATCAAACAACTTTCGAAATTTAAATTCTACATGCCGAAGTATATTTCTACTTTACAAATCCCAAATAAAACCGAAAATTACAAACTTTACAATTATACATGAAAAATTTCCAGCAACTTTATATACAACACATTCACACAATTCAAGCTTTTATAATCCCCGGTAACGGCGCCAAAAATTGATGAGAACCGCGAGGCTCACACAAATAATAACCCTACAAAAGATCGTTAGTAGTATAAGCAAGTAGGGATCGTTCTAAGCCGGGAATTAAGGGTACCTGAAACATGAGAATGTTAAAACAAATATTCACTATTATACACAAGAAAACGTCACACTTGGGGGATAAATTGGGATCGGCAGTCATAGGGCTGCCCTAATAACCTAGACACAATTTTTAAGTCCTACTTCACTATATACAAGTGATCATCATCTTTCACACCAAGAAATTCACACAAAAGACTCTTTAATAAATAGATTCGCATGCAAGAAAGTAAGGAACAAATATTTAGCACGTTTAAGACTCAAATTAGTTTCGACCACAACTAGAACGTATCCGATTTTACCTAGATGTGCGGCTTCTTAAGCATCCTGAGACGTACTTTCGTTTATCCTAGAAATTATGCTAATCGTTTTAAGACATAACATTGAACTTAAGAAGCAAATCGAAAATAAATAAACAAGTAAGGTTGTCAATGTTCTTATTTAATATGCAAGTTCTAAGGCTATTAACTCTAATCGAGCAACACAAAACAAAGCTTATAGTTTCCTCACGCCAAGTTCGTAATTACTCTAGCAAATTAAACCTAGTACCTAGATTATGTTCAAGACACAACTAAATACTGATTTTCATGCTCTTACCTTAAATTACTAACCAATTTAAATCCTAAACATGCTTCTAATACCACTGCCCTAATTATCCATACGCACGAGATCCATAAATTAAAATTGCAAAACTACTTTACATAAACTTCAATAAAATGGATTCATACAAAAGTTTAACAAAAACTAAGAATCGAAACAAGTTCTTACAAACCACACAAACATGAATAAATACATAAGCCATAGAGGGAGTGGATCACACTTTTAGAACCTTGAGAAGCTCTTCAAGACGTGGTGCAATGATGAGAGGCTGCTCGGCAGAAACTTAGAACAATGGACGGAATTTGGATGGTGGTGGTGATGGTTTTTGGCTAAGTATTTGGTGTTTGGTGCTTGTGAGACTTGGTAGAGTTTTTGGCTAGTACTTGTACTTGAGATGAGATGATTTTTATGTAGGAAAATTGACCTCTATATATAGGAGAGAGGCCGGCAAAACCCTAGGAGAAATCCTAGTTGCAATCAGCAAAACAAAACCTTGTTGAATAAGGTTTTGATTCATTCATTTCTTGGTTCTTCTAGGACTTCTTTTTCTGAATTTTCTTCTTGGATTGGGCTGCATTACTTCATAGACTTGTCATGTGGCTCGGATGATTCCCCTTGATGGATATTGACTTGCGAAAAATGCCCCAATCGGCAACAATGCATAACCGGCAGCAATGCTTGCCTACCGGCAGCTTTCTCCTAGCTGAGCTAGGAATGCTTCCTTCTTCATATTTTCCACTTTTCTTTAGCTTGATGACTTCCTCTATCCTCCATTAAGCTTGGACAATCTTCAAATATGCAATGGAGTGCCAAAATGTCTGTCAAAAACAGAGAAGAGAGAAAACAAGTAGGAAGTTGGTTTTCTCGGCAGGCAGTGACCATGTCGCCTTGCAACTGGCATAACTCTTTCCTCATTGCACCGATTGATGCGATTCCAAGTCCTAGTGAAACAAGACTCATAGGGCTTTCTATCTATATAAGGCACATCTTCTGGTTTTAAGTGATGCGTCTTACATAAATTCTGAAATTCAGAACACAATCCCAGGAAAATCCTGGTAGTCCCTGGATCGTTTTGCTCAAACTGCCAAGTTGCAGCCATCTTTTGGGTGACTTCCCGAATTCCAATTGATCTGAATTTTTGACACAACACATATTAGCTTGCCAACTATATGAATACCAAATTTCATCAAATTAAGAAAAGGATAAGTCACTTTAACACAAGTCTCAATATCACAAAAAAGACATATTTTGTATTATTTCCTCAGATTTCTATACTTAGTCATTTTTCTGACAATTCAGTACATTTTTCCAAAATTCTACCAAAACAATACTAAACTAAATTATGACTCGATCTTAGATAAATAAGGGTTAAACGAAGCATAAATCAGGGTATAAACATATTAATATCGTCGCACATTGTGCTCCTATCATGTGTCTGAGTTGTGTGACAAAATCTGGAAAAATATTTTTCAGTAAATGGAAAATGTGTACCCTCATACAGCAGAAATTATTCACTTTAGGTTGTGTGAAACAGTTTAGTCATTCATACAACATGTAACTTCCAAATTATTGTCTGATATGTGTTGTGTATTGAGTTTTTTGTTATAGTGACTCTTCGCTTCGCCAGGGAACTACCTTGCTTTCTGGTAGTCTTATCGTTTCGTCATTGATGACTTGTTCACTCCCATCGCCATCACGTAATAGAAATTCTGCAAATTGATGGTTATTTATATATCTCATATTCTGTTTCAGCCTTAATATCTTTGTTTGTCACCAACATTATGATTTCACATTGGAGGCTTCAATTAGTTGAGACTTCATTCCTTTAGGAATAACATGAAGGATTTGACGAAAAACTTCCCCAAATATCATTATTTTTCCAGCTAACTGAAGTTTAACATTCATTACGTCCTAAAAAGTTTGATCAACTACTTCAAAGATATTTCGATTTGCCATAGACGCCTCATCCCAGATAATTACAGTGGAAGTCTGTATCAATTGTGCTAGATCAAATTATTTACTTATGAAAGACATGGATGATGCATCTATATTGAGTTGAATCTTCAATCTAGAGTGAGATGTCCTCCCTCCGGGTATTATATTTGCTGCTATTCCAGATGACGCAATTGCTAAAACTATATGATTCATGCTTCTTACCTTTGCTAGTAACGCACGATATAGATACGTCATTCCAGTTCCTCCTGGACCATAGACAAAAAATAATGCATTTTCTCTTCCTTTGATTACAACCATTATGGTGTTGATGCGGCCTTTTGGTAATTGTTAAGACAGTCAATTGCACCAACATCTTCTTGAGGGATAATAACTGAAAGTTCATCCTCAATAGATCTCGGCATTTCTAGACCATTTTCTGGCTCACTTGTCATCTCAGGGAGGTCAAAATCTCTAATGCTCTTGTTAAATTGTTGAAGTATTCCGTTTAAATCCCAAAAGAGCCTGTTTCGACTCGCAATATCACTGGAAAAAGGGTAATCTTCCACCATAAAAGGAAAAAATTCACCCTATAATGTTCGAACACCGGTTGGCACATTGTACACTAATATTGTAACGAATAATCTTCTCAAAGCTGATGGCATTCGTATTGAGGAGTTCTCCATCAAACATATTCAAATCTTGTTGTCATTCTCAAACAAACCTCGGTTCTCTGCTGTTTGCTTGAATGTTTGTTGTGGAACTCCATTAACAGTAAGCAATTCAGCAAATCATTGATGACCTCTTACATGATTTAAAAGAACACGCAGAAAAAATTTCTCACCTTCAGAGGGTAAGACGTTGTATATTCGCCCAATAACTTTCCAATTTCTTATTCTTGCAACCATTCTCACTATCTCACTTGTAATGTTCTGGAATTTCTCGAAACAAATGTACCCTTGCAATCTCATCATTTCTATTTAAAGTGAAAAACTCAGTAAGCATTGACATTTGCAGGCGCTCATGAGCCAAAATATCCTCTATAGGTCTTTCAGCATTGAATGTTACTTGTTGCATATTGCATGTTGGGAAGATGTATTTGTAATCGCTCAACTTTTGGATATACTTTGTTGAATGAAAATTTGAATATTTTCCATAAAGCTTCTGGTGCACATACCCACCTTGCATCAACAAATTGGCTGATTTCATCTAACTCTAGGTTCGATTGTAACTGAAATGACGCTCTGTCAGGACCTTTGTGAATGTATATGTATAAGTACTTGACAATTTTTATGCTCCCACATATTTCAACATTGATGTAACAGTTATACCACAATAGTAACCATAGATTGTAGAGAACCACCAACTGTTATCCACTTTAATATTTCCTTATCTACGCAAAGATATCGCTAAAAGACTTGTTCGTCTCTGGTACACTGGATACGTGTTGTCCCCTTGCACTGTAAAATTCGCAAACAGTTTTTGGGTATTCTTTATTGCAAGTCCAATTTTTCATACATGATTGTCTTGGATCGAGAGGTCCACATGGACCACGGATCCAATGTGTACAAACTGCATCATAAAGTCGAGGCTCCTCATTGCGTTCTGGTATTTCTACTCTAACAATGTAGTCATATTCATCGGGTTTGTTAAGCTTGTCATTTTCTTCTAACATAACCAACATGTGAACATGTGGTAAAATAACGAAAGCATGTGCGGCTACTTAGCAACCCCTTTTTTATTATGTCTTCTTTGAATTGCTCAAATTTTGCGTGAAATACTATGGTGACCAAATTAGGACAATCTTGTGGCTCTTGTCGTGGAAGTAGTTGAATTTTAACTTCTTCCCAATTGGGGTTACATGTCATGGTGATAACAAAATATGGCTCCCCATATTTCTGAACCAAGGGCATGGCATCTTGATATCATTGGTACATGTCACGTGGGCATCCTATAAACGATGATGGTAAAATTGCTCTACGTCCAACGTTACCTGATAATATAATATGTTACATTTAGTTTCTCTTCAAAAGCCCCTTATTTCATTGTATTTTTTTTATATATAAAAAAAAAACTAAATCAAACCTACATTGTTTTCTTCTGCATATAGAGAGTCTTCAAGTTCCAGACGAACTTCTTTCTGAAATTTCATTTCAGTTTACCCAATATATCTACATAGCTTGAATTTATAAATTCAAGAGCTAATAAATCTAAAATTACAAAAATAGATAAAAGGAATCATCTACCAAAATGTGTTACTCTCCTGCACAACATCTCAATGAGAGAATCGGTAATCCAAATGCTCAAAGTAAAATTTAGTTGCATTCAATTATATCAAGTCGATCACAAAACTACTTATTCATTGAACTAGTTGTTAGCTAAAAAAATTCATATACGCTAGCAAGAAATATAGTTCTTTGAATCATAAATTTTCATTTGATCTCTCACACAAAACCCCAGTAATCACGTAATAAATATCCAGTAATCAAGATAGAATCCAATTTGATTTAAAAACGGACATGTATAGAAATTAAATGACATCAGCTGAGAGAGTACTTCCCTTGATGTATACCTGCATCCCAAAGTTCATTGCATTATGTTACTCCCAGGTTATTTCAAATCCAGCATTTACAAGAAAATTAGAAAGAGCCAATATATCCTACAAAAAGATATAGCTTCACTTTGTTTATTCATTGTTCTTTTAACCTGTAAAAGACCACTTACTTCTGCAACATCTAGAATAAAAAGATCAGTAGTCCTCACTAAGATAATCCAAGCATATACATTCAAATTCACTTCCTGATCACCTGAAGAATATTCATTTCCTTTTTTTTCCACGTATTATAATGATTTAGAACTTTAAATTCATCACCAGACCATATACAAATTAGAAATATATGGCAAACAATGCAAATATGAACTTGCCCCAACAAGATATAAACGGGTGTACTTGAGGAACTAAGAAAGAGATTACCTGAAATTACCTCAGTAGTCCAGAGTGATTTTTTTCTCAACTTAAATTAGCTAAAGATGGTTTTGCAATACCTCCAGCTATTACCCCTCATGGCACACTCCAATTTGATGTGAGTTTAACCATTATATAATACAAATGCCCAGAGAAAAGAAACATAATAATATGTACATATATGATAATATACGCCAACCAGACACTTAAGCAATGGAAAAGCTTTTAATACACGGAAGAAAAAAAATAGAGAACTCACTGCCGCACCATAACCACATAGCAGCAAAAACAATTTGCAGAGCTATTATAGTATCCATAATAAGAGATAACTACATCTCCATTACATGTATGGGAAATAAATTGTCTCATGGTCGATTATATACCAAGTACATTCTATTAGCTAGGCATAAATATATATACCTTTAGCTCCTAAATGTCTTACACCATAAGACCAGAGATTTAACAAGCAATACTATGCTACAGGAAAGTAAGATTAGAAAAAACAAAAACTAATAAAGAACAAGAATACCTTCTTCACAACATAAGACCATTAACAACCTTAAATGCTAAAGTTTACTAACCAGAATTGAACTTGTACATTTGTCCTTCAAATAAACATTAAGTATATATACAAAAGACTTACCATTAAACCATTAGTCAAAATCGACCAAATAAAAGAAATAACAATTGTTGTTTGAAAATTATATCTTTACATTCAATTCAGAGGAGCCAATAAATTCTTACCACAAAAGAAACCAACAACAGTTATGTTCGCGTCGGATTTTACTCCTGTCGAACTGTCAATACGCACTACCAGAAAAAAGGCTTTTCCCGACGAAATAAAAAAAAACGGCCGACGACATAAAATTTTCGTCGGCTATTCCCAAGAATGGCCGACGATTTTTTTTTTCGTCGCTAAAAACAAAAAAATCGTCGGCTATATTCATATTTTAGTCGACGATTTGAATTTTCGTCAGCCTTTCTCTGAAACTTTAGCCGACGAAAACTTTTGAAAGTTTGGCCGACGAAATTGGCATTTTCGTCGGCTATAAGTCTATATATTTTTAGATCTAGACAGCAGCTGCTTATTTAAAAAAAAAATGAAAAAAACGGGAGAAAGAGTGAAAAATCTGTTGGTATTTTATACGATTAGTTGCGTCTCATCGATTTGAAACTATTATCTGTTGAAGGTCAGGCCAAAAAACGTCATTTAGACAGTCCAATTACCATTTATAAGCGTTTAGAGGTTTGACTGACCCGGTTGACCGTTCTGATCGAGCCTTTAACGTTGTCAGATGTACTTGAATTTTTTTCCATACATGTATTTAATCTAAACGGTGATATCTGACGGTTGGAATAGATTTTCTAAACTTTTAGATTCAAAATCAGAACATATGCACTAATGTTCTTTAACTTGTTTACTAAGTGTTTAAGTGAATGTATAGTTTCAAATAGTTACTATACGTAGACTCTTCAAATGCAAAAATATTGTGAAAAAAGATATGACCGAAATAATGAAATACATCTACGGTTGAAAAATGACAAGATTCCGATAAAATCTGAGTGCCGAATGTTGCAGTTAACTATTTTTTACTTTCGTTTTCCTATGGGTAGCCTGATGTTCGTTAAATCAATTTTGTAAAATTTTTATATGATTAGTTGCGTCTCATTGATTTGAAACTATTATCTGTTGAAGGTGAGGCCAGAAACTGATGTAGGAAGGATGACAGCAAACATTGAAGAGCAGATTGACCGTTGTAAGTCAAAACCCGGTTTACTGCAGATTTGGCGTCCGGCGTCCGAATGACGATTGTGATACCATTCCGGAAAGGGAACGACGCCAGAAATCAAACATGTCACTTTGCTACGACGTGTGGGCCTTTTCGGGCTTTCGAGTTCGTTTAGGGCTTCAAAACGGCAGTTTAATATGTTTTCAAGATTTAAGTTTTCTAATTTGTTTTGGATTCGTTTTGTTTTAATTCCTTGGGCTTTTAGGTTTCCTTGTTAGTTGCCCTAGGGTTTCTTTTCAGTATTTAAGCATCCCTTTGGGATCACATGCAATTAATTAATCATATTTTATCAAAACCCTAAGAGTTTTCTCTTGATTCCTGGTAGATTCCAGACCTGTTCTTTAGAGTACGACGTTGATTGTACTCTCCATTCATTGAGGGTTCGACGTTGATCAACCCTTCCACACTTCTACTGCGTCAGAAACCGTCGTTTAACTAGACTAATTTCCGTTTTTAAGCGTTTAGAGGTTTGATTTAGTGGTTTGACCTATAGTTTAGCCGACGAAAATTATATTTCGTCGGCTAAACTCTTGCGATCCACGCCTTTTCATTGTCTGCCGTTGGATGGCTCAGATCCGACGGCTGTTGATCTTCCAAAGTATAGCCGACGATGTTCATAGAATAGCCGACGAAATATTGTAAATCGTCGGCTATTCTCTAAGTTTAGCCGACGAAAATTATATTTCGTCGGCTAAACTCTTGCGATCCCCGCCTTTTTATTGTCCGACGTTGGATGGCTCAGATCCGACGGCTGTTGATCTTCCAAAGTATAGCCGACGAAATCTTTTAAATCGTCGGCTATTCTCTCTGCTTTAAATCTTTTAGCCTGCCTTTTTTCTCTCCACCTCCGGAAAAACTCCTCCTCCGCTCTCCTCCGCCGATCTGCGTCTCCAATCCACCGCTCTCCTCCTCCTCCTCCTCAAATCGGCGCCGGCGTCCTCCTCCTCCTCCTCCGGCATCCTCCTCCTCCGCTTTCCTCCGCCGATCTGCTTCTCCAATCTGCCGCTCTCCTCCTCCTCCTCCTCAAATCGGCGCCGGCGTCCTCCTCCTCCTTCTCCTCCTCCTCCGGCATCCTCCTCCTCCTCCTCCGGCCTCCTCCTCCTCCTTTTCCATGGAAGTTAGACATAACTATGGAAGATTGCATATTCAGTTGAACCAAAGCATAATTTAATTTTTTTCCCCAAAATTTAAGAATAGCCGACAAAATTGACCTTATTTCGTCGGCTATAACTGTTATAGCCGACGATTTTTACCAAATTTCGTCGGCTATAACTTTTATTACCGACGAAAATCACATTATTTCGTCGGCTATGTCTCTTAAAATATTAATATATTCTGACGAAATAACAGACGAAATAGACAAAATCGTCGGATATTTTGCTAAGATTTGGCCGACGAAAATTCATTTTCGTCGGTGATAATTTTGGAATGGCCGACGATTTCGTTATTTTAGTCGGCCATTAGTTTTACCGACGGGCTTTTAACGATGACTTATAGCCGACGAAATTTTCGTCGGTAGAAGGAATAGCCGACGAAAATTTGGAATAGCGGTAGTGACGTGGGGGTGGCGGACGTATGTCTCAGTCCTGATTTGATGTGTGTGAGCGTGGCAGTACCTTTTGTTAAGTACAACCTTGGTGCGAACGACGTCTGGCGAGCGAATCACCCTTGGTGAGCGGATGACCTTGGCGAACGTACTCGTCTGCTCCCTTCTACCTGACTTCTCTATCAAGCAACTGTTACGCGGGCGTTGACGGGTCGGCGTAAAGGGCTCGAACAAGACCTAATAAACTATTACTAGGATTTTCTCTCAACCTATTGCAGATTGAGTAATCTTACTTCGATCCTGAGATGCAAAGTAGAGCTTTAATCAAGACCGCGGAGTGGGTTTGCTTCCAACCTCTTGCAGATTGGGTAATCTTCCAACCTCTTACAGATTGGCTTAGTTTGTTACCGGGGTAACGACTCGATTTGTCACAAGGTGTGACGACTAGACACGATATGTCTCTGCAATGCTTCGACACGAACGCAAGGCACTTTCGACAACTGCGGCAGGTGTACGGCGACCGGTGGTGGGCGTAAGTTTGCGGCAAGGTTGGAACGGTGGTTTGCAGTTGGTGGAGGTAGTTCGCGAGAGATTGCTCCGGAGAGGCTTGCAAGATTTGCGAGGCGCAAAAGCTTGTGTGTTTGTAAGATGGTTGTGAACCCTTTCTACGTTGTCCAAAAGTTCTTTATATAGAGAATGCAAAACCTTAATGCTTGCGCATCAAGCATAATAGATTATGAGATTAATTAGGACTTAAATACCTTAAACCACATCCAATTCGGATTCCTAGGCGGACTCCAAATCTATTCCAAAAAGGAATACAATCTAAAATATATCAGATTACCCATTAACAGATAACCTCTTAGGCCTCGATCCATGCTCTCGTGTAAATGTCAATTTAGGCCCAAACATTGCCCCCCAACCTTTGAAATTGAAGGCCCATTGAAATTGAGAAAGGTTGAGAAGCCCAGTCCAGACCCATTTAAAAATCTGAAAGAATGTGTTGTTCCCTCTAACCAGCATAACTTTACCAATCAATCTCTGAGAACTGTTCATAAACCCCTAAACGATTCCAATCACACCGCTTCAAAAATCCACAGAACCCCTTCTCGGATTCTATAAAACCCTAAAAAACGTCAACTCACCCCCAAATCTCAATCCTTTCCCCATCTCATCACCATGGCCACAGAGATTTCATACCCGGACGCCGTGCACGGAAAGAACGAAATTATCAACTCCGCCATCAAAACTGGAAGTCCCTTCCAGACCTCCCTTACCCCACCTGATGACTACGGCCGTGCCGGGCTGGGTCCCAAACAACGGGAACTCAGCAAGCAAGCCCTATCCTCCTTCGTGAACTGGTGCCGCCCGCTTCCGGTGGCGTTTAGCGAACAAAGCATCAAATGTGGAGACTGGAAATCCACTAATCATTTTGAGGTCCCCATAACCCCTGGTTGCTAGCCACTACCAACCCAATCCATGATTAGTTGGTATAACATGAGGAAGAAGATAGACCACCGAAGGTGGTGGTTTGCCGGAATAGAAGAAGTAATCGACATTTGCTTCAACCTTAACCCAAAAGGAGGAAACCGGTGCGCATTCATGTCTTTGGTATGTTTCTGGAATCCTTCTGCAAACGCATTTGATTTCAGCTTTGGTCAAGCCAGTATCACCCTCTTAGACTTATATGCTGGGCTAGGATTTCCTTTAGGCAGGAGACCCTTTGATCAAGATGACTACCACCTGAGTGATGTACCATCTACCCTTATGCCAATTCCTAACAATATGAGCTATCAAACATGGATAGATGAGTTTAGCCAAATGACAGATGACATAGGAGGAATAGCCTTCCTCGATTTCTGGTTGAATAAATTTGTTTTCTGTCCATCCGCCTCCAAGATGACAAAAACCTATAGGAGAATAGCTGAAATCCTCTACGCCCGCCACGAAATCAGCCTCGCCCAATAGTCTTAGCACACCTCTATAGGGGCCAAGAATCCTTTATGCGCCAAAGTACCCGGACCACTCTAGATCTTAGAGATATGGGTCAATATGTACTTCCAGGGATTGTCTTCAGAACCCAGGGAGATAGAAGAAGACAGAATCATGGGAGCAGCATACGCCGGTCAACCGCCCAAGTATGGCCAAGGCTACGCGGCCTGCTTCGATATCATCTACCAAACAGACGTCCAAGGCTTCTATTCGGAGGCGCAGATGCTTCTTAAACGAAAGCACCCCTCAGCCCTGGAAACCGGCTTCTTACCGTCTGTTGACCAATGTGAGGAGGGGACGAAATTATTTCTCTAGTGTATATCCATGGCAGATCTCCCCCTCATCTCTTCGGACAAAGGTGGACAGGGCGTCGAAGTATATGCTCCTCAACTGTTCGCCCGACAATTTAGAATTACACAGCTTCTGCCATACCCGCCAGTCCAAAGCCTCAACCTGTTCTCCGCCTGGCGACCAAGCAAGGATACTCCGGCGAACGAGGATGCTCCTACTACTTCTGCCTTGCGCCCTGCAATTTTCCCCTCTCTAGAACAATGTCCAGAACTGGAAATCTCCAATATCGCCACTGAAGAGTATCAAGTCTGGTGGGAAAACCTCCGGGGATATTCCTTTAAGAAGGAGTCCTTGTATTATTTCCGGACGTTATTTGGAAATCAATGCCAATCTCTTACCTGCCAAGACGCTGAAGTACTCGATGGGGGTCCTTTGCACCCTGAACTGGCGACTGATAGCGCAAAGGTAAACCATTATTATATTCTGATTTACCTTGTTTTTATATTGCATTCAGAAAAACCATTAACTGATTTTTCGTGCCACAGGCCTCTAAGAAGCGCATGCCCAGTGCAAAGAAAAGAAAGGCTCCTCAGATTCCCCCTGTTGCCATTCAGACTCAGAAGAAGGTCAAGCCTCCTCCCCCACCAATGAGTGAAGAAGAAGACCCTGAGGACAACGTACCAGTAAGTATCTACTTCAATCTGCCACTATCTCTGCATCCATTAATTCAATATTAGATCAACTTATAAATCTGATGCAGTTGGCAAACTTTCTTCCTCAGGGACTAATTCCTAGAAGAAGCAGAAAACCAATCGCGGCTGCTGCTTCCCCCGCAACTAAACCGATTGAGATCTCCTCAGGTGAGTCTTCTGGTTCCTCCATTAGTTCACCATCAACAGGCAGTCTCGATTCCAGAGATGAAATTCCTCGGAATGCTGTCGAAGTTCAACGAACTTGGCAAGAACTCGAGGAAAGGATTGAGCAAGTCCGGAGAATCCCTCTGAACGCTACTCCTCTAAAACATATTGCTACTGATACAGATACCACCTGCACCCCCTCAGCCATTGCTCCATCCACTGCAGAAACTGATCATCTGACCCCTCCAGCTCCTTCTGCAGAGCAAACCAAGGAGGGAACAACATTCGCCAGCGTTCCAGCAGCACCGGCGACTGATGGACAACCTCCAGCAACTGTACTTGCGGAACTCACCCATGAGCCAGAAGTACAAGTGGTGCCAGGGGACAAGGAGCAACCGCCTGCCCCAGAATATATCGTGCTGGAAACGGAAGAGACCGCATTACCTGTTCCTCTTCCATAAATAAATAAAGAGGCTGGAACGACATCAGAGATGCCCCCCCCCCGAGTCTTGTCCTGGCGGTCCTATGGAGCCAGAACCTCTGCGAATGGAAGTTCCAGCAGATACCTCTCTTGAGCCAGAGGTACCCTTCTAACAACCCTATGTTTTTTAAGTCATAGATTGTTTTAATTATGAATTCTCACCATGCTCATATATTCTTAGATGAATGAGACTCCTATCCACTCTAAGAACGATGAGAGTGCTGGCGATCAGAGCTTGGTCCTCGCTTTACCTCAACCAATTATCCTGACTAAAGGTCCAACTGTATCTGCCTCTCCACAAACTGCTCCTGCTACACCTAAGTCCATTCCTTAGCTAGGCCAAGATCCCTTGATGAAATTACCAACCCCAAGAAGGGAAACTTCTGAAGCGAGAGAAACCTAGAGCTTCATGAGCCAAATATGCAGAGAAGATCTTACAGATGAGAAGGTCCGCGAAAAGATCGAACAAGCGCTTCAGACCTTAGAAAGTCAAGTTGATCGCCTGCCCGCCACTATTCAGAACAGAGTTAGAGAGATTCTGAAAGCCTTTCTCGAACTCATGGGTTCCCTTCAGAGCAAGGCGGATGAAACCCCAAAACGAGAAGCACGGACAAGCAAGAAGACTTCAGTGCTTTCCAACGCCATGAAGTCCTATTCCTCCCTCGTACTTGCTGTTGAGAAAGAGGACGAGGAAGAAATCAAGCGTCTGGAAAGAGAGAAAGAGCTTTTTGATCGGAAGATAGCGATGGTACGGGAGAGGCAGAAAGCTCAACTTGAAAAAGCTCAGGAGCAAAGAGTTCACTTGATGAAGCTTCGGGAAGAGACAGAGCAGAGCCAAATAGAAGAAGAAGAGCTCCGGGATCATATCGCCTATCTGAAGGCTAAGATAGGAAGGCTAGGATTAGAATTATTTGAACTTAAGACTATGCCCCCAAAATGAGTTGGGCCCGTATGTAATACTTGGTCTTAATACAATTTTGTCCAGAATTAGCAGTCCAACCCTTATGCAAGACCTAAACCAATCCGGCCCATCTTCTACGTAATGAAAGGTTCAAAAAATTCAGAAAAACATACACTACCAGAAAAGGCCTTATAGCCGACGAGGCCATCTCGTCGGCCGTTACCATTAATTCGTCGGCTATAGTCATAGCCGACGATACTTCGTCGGCTATAGTCTCGTCGGGAATGCTCCGTCGGCTATACTATAGCCGACGACACGAGGCGTAAGTCGTCGGCTTATAAACCGCGGGGTATAGCCGACGAATAAAGCGTCGTCGGCTATACTTCGAACATTGCCGACGACAAGATCGTCGGCTTCAACAATTACGTAATTGCCCCTAAACCGAAGTATAGCCGACGACACTATCGTCGGCTATACGTCCAATATAGCCGACGACACTGTCGTCGGCCATACCAATCGCTGGTACCAGGAACGGCTTTTTTTTGCCTGAAGCCGGGAGGGTATAGCCGACGACATATGGTAAACATCGTCGGCTATAGCCCTTATAGCCGACGAAATAATGCCAATATCGTCGGCTATAGCACTTATAGCCGACGAAATAATGACAATATCGTCGGCTATAACCCCTAAATATTTAAAAAAATTTAAAAATTTAACTCGGGCCCAATTTCACTTCGTCTTCGGTTTGGCTGCAGAAAATGCACAAACAAACATCCAAATATCCAACAAATATCCACATCAATCCATCCCTAATATCCTACATACTGTACAAATTAACCCACTATCTACTCATCATCACCCCCTAAACGCGTAGCGTCGTCGACCGGATCGTTCGAGTTCCGGTGGCTATGGCTGTCCTGATCGGCTAGCGTACTCCGATGCGGGGGGGGGGAGTGGGGACGACGAACTGGGGCATCTGTGGCGGAGGCGGGGGCTGGAGTCCAGCCTGCTGGGCCTCCCAAGACTGCTGCATCCATCGGTACATCTCCGCCACAGATGCGTCTCTGGCCTGCTGCGCCGAAGCCTCCGCGGCCCTCGCCAACTCCGCCTGCTGGAGCGCCTCCACCGCCCTCGCCAACTCCGCCTGAGTCCTCTGCAGCTGCGTCTGCAAGTCTCCTCTCGTCGAAGCCGCACGCTGCGTGCTGGGATTGGCCGGCGTGTACTTGAGAACCCCATCTCCCGCCGCGCCTAGGCCTCTCTGGTAGAAGTAGTTGTTCCCCGTCCCTACCGCCGCGTGCATGATCTGAGAGGCCAAGCGCGGCTCAAGGGTGTCGATCGTGGAGGCAAACTCTGCGATCGCCTCGTCGGACGCCCCGTCTCCCAGGGTGTCTCGCTCGATCCCGAAGGTGATCGCGTCGGTCTCCGCATCGATTTCCGCCTAATTGACAAGAAAATATAATAAACGAATTAAAAAAAAAATATATAAATTAATTTAATGAAACACTTTTATTGAAGATGGGCGAATACTTACCACTTGGTCGGGACGCCCCGGATACATCTGCGCATGAATCCACGACAACGGCCTCAGCGGTCGGTCCCTCCTCGCCATCTCTGCCCACTGCCTCCAGGAGCGGGCGCCGCCGTGGTGGGGGTGCTCGTTCCTCCTGCGGTTGTCGCTGTTCGTCCGCGAGATTTTCTGTATTATAAGAACGAACATATAAACGCAAATATAAATTAGTAACTAAATTAAAATATTACGAACTAACCAAAATAAAATTATTAACTAATTTAGTTACTAACTAATTTAATTTAATTAGTAACTACTTAACTAACTAATTTAATTTAGTAACTAACTAACTTACTAACTACCTAATTTAATTTAATTTAATTTAGTAACGAACTAACTAACTACGTAACTAACCAACTAACTTAATTTAATAACTAATAACTAACTAACTAACTAATTAATTTAATTAAGTAACTACGTAATTTAATTATTAAATAACATTAAAAGTTATATACTAGCAGGCTAAATTTTCTTACCGAGACCCTGTCGCTCCCGAAGTAGGCTACCAGCCATAGCCACTCGTACTCCCTGTACCGGAACTCGTGGGGGGCTGCACCTCGCCCCAAGCGCTGCTCCACATGGTACGTCCTGTAGTGCGTGGACAGCTCGTTCTTCCACTCGGAGTACCTATATTAACAGAACACAACTGTTAGATATATTCGTACACTGCCAATAAATATATTTATACAAAAAAAAGCAAAACACATAACCTGTTCTTCAGCTGCTCGTCTCTCCACCAGTCCAAGGTAGGATGGACTCTAAACCATTGCTGCAATATTATAAATTAATTAGAAAATATTTTTATATAGTTATAAGGACTGAATTCATAAATATTTATTTTCTATAATAAAAATCATATTTAACTCACCGACAGTGCATTGTACACTCGCGCCTTGATCTCATCGGGCACAGAGCCCCAGTCGGGCCACAATAGTGGGACCCTGTCCCGCACGAGCATGCCCGTCGCGTTGATGTACTTGGTGGTGGTGTCTCTCCGCTCAATCGGGCGTCCATCCTCACCGGGACCGGGCAGGATCTCTCTGATCCCACCGGCCAGCTCCCTCTCCAGGGTCGACATGTTCGCTGGCCCTCTGGTCCGTCTCGTCCCCGCGGGTTTATTGACGAGGACGCCTGTTTCATAATTAAAATGAATACATAGTTAAATAATTATTTAAACTAACTAATTAAATAATTAATTAAACAATCTGAATAATTAATTAAACTAATCAATTACCTGCGTCGTTGTACTGCTTGTCCTTCTCACGAACGGCCCACAGGCCGCGGCAGTGCTCTGAGTCGAAAGGACTGTAGAAGTAGGCCTCCTCCCAGGGAATCTCGTGGGGCCGGTCGTGCCTCCAAATCTGCCTCCCCCTGGCGTCGTACTCAGGGATGGCAGGGAGGAACTGGACCATGTACATCCCCGATGGCGGAGACATACGGGGCGTGGACCCTGAGGGGCCTGCTCCCCCTGACGGTGGGCCCCGTATCTGTGGACGCTGTCGCTGTGGGGGGACAGGGAGCATCTCTGGAGGGTCCAGATCGGCGCGCGGTGGGGTCGGCTGCCGATCCTGGAACAGTGCTGAAGTGCACTGGGGTCTGGTGGCTCTGCGTCCTCCTCCGACACTCGAGTCAGGGCCCGCTCCCGTCGACTCATACGAGGAGCCCCCACGTGGATCGCTCGGGGTCAATCCCATCAACGTCTCCTCTCGTCGACTCATAGGCCGGCCTAGGCCCCGACGACCGCTGGATCCGCTCCCCCCACGGCTGGATCCTGCCTGAGCGTCGGGGTCGCTCTCGGTCCGTCTGCCAAGCCATCGGTCTACAAAGCGACGGTTTCCTGCACAATTAGTATATAAATTCCATAAATTGCACAAAAATTTCACAAAAAAATTAAAAACTTCATTCAATGTATATATATACCTAAATATATTTATACCTAATTATATATATATATATATTCTGAAATATAACACAAAATTCCTTAAATTTCACAAAAAAATAAAAAACTTTTTTAAATATATATATATACCTAATTATATATATACATAACTATATTTATACCTAAAGGTGTATATATATACCGAAAAATTCTTGTTAATTCCTCAAAATTAAACAAAATTCCACACAATTCCATAAATTTCACACAAAAATAAAAAACTTCATTAAATGTATATATACCTAATTATATATATACCTAAATATATTTATACCTAATTATATATATATATATATTCCGAAATATATATATATATATATATATATATATATATATATATATATCCTCCTAAAAATTCCACAAAATTAACAAAAATTTTACAACATTAAAAAAATTTCCACAAACTTCCATATACCTAATTATATATATATATATATATATATATATATATATATATTCCGGAATATATATATATATATATATATATATATATATATATATATATATATATCCTTCACAAAATTCCACATAATTCCAAAAAATTAACAACAATTCCACAACATTCCATAAATTGCACAACAACCCTAAATTCCACATAATTTCACAAAAACCATAAAATTTCACAAAAATCCCTAAATTCCACAAAATCACAAAATTCCACAAAATTAACAAAAACCCTAAATGAGGGAGAGGGGGACTACCTGACATGGTGGTGCGGCTAGGGGACGAGGACGGCGGTGCGGTGCGGCGGCGACGGCGGCTAGGGAAGGACGGCGCCGATCGGTTCTAGTTCGGGTCGGGGAGGGCTCGGGAAGGCCGGGGACGGGGTGGGGAGGGGTGGGGGAGGGCCGGGGAGGCTTGGTCGGCGTCGGGGAGGCTCGGACGGCGTCGGGGAGGCTCGGGGAGGGGTGGGCGGCGATTTAGGGGTTTAGGTTTTCTGCAGAAATGGGGGAGAGGCGCCTCTGTTTCAGTTTAAATCGAGGGACTATAGCCGACGATTTCATTTTAATTCGTCGGCTATGACTATAGCCGACGATTTCGTCGGCTATAGTCTCTAACTAAATCCGGGCCGGGCCTAAGTTGGGCTTTGCGGGCCGGTTATAGCCGACGAAGTGTGCATATCGTCGCCTATAGTATGCATATCGTCGCCTATAGTATGAATCTCGTCGGCTATAGTCAAGGACCTCAGCAGCCGTCAGATCTCCCCCATCCAACGGCGGACAATGAAACGGCGCGGATCGCAACACTTTAGCCGACGAAGTTCTGTATGTCGTCGGCTATTCTTTGGTCAAACTTTTGGTCAAACCTCTAAACGCTTTAAAACGGCAATTGGCCCGTCTAAATGATGTTTTTTGACCTGACCTTCAACAGAGAATAGTTTCAAATCGATGCGACGCAACTAACCGTATAAAAATTTTCCTCCAAATATTTACCGACCGTCAGGCTACCCATAGGAAAACGGAAGTAAAAAACACCTAACCGCAACATTCGGCACACAGATTTTGTCGGAATCTTCCCATTTTTCAACCGTAGTCGTATTTCAATATTTCGGTCGTCTCTTATTTCACGACACTTTTGCATTTGAACGGTCTACGTATGGTAACTATTTGAAACTGTACATTCACTTAAACACTTAGTAAATAAGTTAAGGAACATTAGTGCATATGTTCCGAGTTCGAATCTAAAAGTTTGGAAAATCTATTCCAACCGTCAGATATCACCGTTAAGATTAAATACATGTATGAAAAAAAATCCAACTACATCTGACAACGTTAAAGGCTCGATCGGGACGGTCAAACTTTTGGTCAAACCTCTAAACGCTTTAAAAAGGTAATTGGCCCGTCTAAATGACGTGTTTTGGCCTGACCTTTAACAGAGAATAGTTTCAAATCGATGCGACGCAACTAACCGTATAAAAATTTTCCTCCAAATATTTACCGACCGTCAGGCTACCCATAGGAAAACGGAAGTAAACAACACCTAACCGCAACATTCGGCTCACAGATTTTGTCGGAATCTTCCCATTTTTCAACCGTAGTCGTATTTCAATATTTCGGTCGTCTCTTATTTCACGACACTTTTGCATTTGAACGGTCTACGTATGGTTTCGGTCAATATACTTTAGCCGACGACTTGCAAGTCGTCGGCTACAGTATAGCCGACGAATTGTACGTCGTCGGCTACAGTATAGCCGACGAATTGTAAGTCGTCGGCTACAGTATGGGCATTATAGCCGACGAATTATGGTCCATTTCGTCGGCTATAATGCTGATGTTTCTGAAAATTTGCCATGTAGGGCCTGAAAATTGCCTATTTCACCTGATAAATTCCTGAATATCGCACAAACAATTCAATACAATTTCCCAAAAATTCGGAAAACGGTAATTAAGGACAAAATTTTTTTTCATACATGCATGCACCGTTGTACACAAATACATATATAAATAGTATACTAAGGATGATAATCAGAATCATCCTCATCACTTGAGTCAGACGTAGTATAGTAGTTAATATCTGGCAACCGGTGCTCGTACTCGTCGTCTGAGTCATCGTCTGCCTGATATAGACGATTCAGATTAACATCATACATGGGCACCTGACCCCTAGGAAGTCGAACCACTCTGCCCGGCGTCACATTATTATCGCGGATGGTGGAGGATTCTGGAATGTCGCCGGCGTCCGGCTCTTGGTATGCGGTCGCTTCTTGACACTCTGTGCTCACACCAAGTGTGGTAGCACTGTATATGTCTCGCTGAGACACATGGTTAACTACCTTCCACGTGCCTTTGTTCAAAGGATCGTCAAGATAAAAGACCTTTTTGGCCGCTGTGGCGAAAACAAAGGGGTCGTCTTCATACACACTAGTGGCGGTATTCACCGAAAGTATGCCGTACTGATCGATCCGTATGCGGTGCGGCCTAGTATCAAACCATCGACACTTGAACAAGTGGACTTTCATGCGGTTCCCATAAATGAGTTCAACAACTGACTGTAGGACACCGTAAAAATCCACGCCCCCCTCTGCACCATCCACCATCACCCCACAATTCTGTGTTTTGCGTTCCCCGTCTCTAGCTTCACATATATACTTAACGCCGTTGACATCACACATTGGGCGGACTGTGGAAGATATCGGCTTCATCGACAACAGCCTCAATTCCTCTGAGTAATTTGTATGACCACCACTCGCAGCCACTTGCATCAGCTGAAAAATATAACTCAAATCACTCGGTGTGTTTATGATTAAAGAATAGGGAACTGTAAAAGAAAGCCATCTAATATATATATTTATACACTTACCCATTGTGGAAAATAGTCTGCAAACGTCGTGTTGTGGTAGTCGACATCACCGCGAACTTCCTTGCAGTGAAGATGGTGACGTTTCCAATATTGTACCTCCGGACAGTTTATTAGAACCCACCAGTGGGCAATCCCTACCTCATGATCAGGCAACTTGTCCACACCCTTTTTCTTGAAGCTTCCGTATGGTACAACAGAGTTGGCGACGATAGATAGGTTGAACTCGGGGTCATCTCGACTTGGATGTTGTGGGGGATCCTCCATCGCTCCCAAGTACAACTTGGCGTACGTTACACACTCATGCGCAATGTAAGCTTCAGCAATACACCCCTCAGGCGCAGATTTATTGTGCACATATTTCTTGTAGTCTCCAAGTTGTCTGCAAGGTTAACAAGTGCGTGTTAAGAGCATGCAACTTTTATTTAAAAACATGTATAAATCAAATTTATGAATAACATGTACCTTTCGATGGGATACATCCAAGTGTAGTGTACGGGACCGGTAAGCAACAATTGTTGGGGAAGATGGATCATCAGGTGAGGCATGATGTCAAAGAAGTTTGGGGGAAATATCCTCTCGAACTTGCACAAGATAAAAACGATTTCCTCATGCATTCTCATGAGGTCTGATTTTCTAACTTCTCTAGCGCATAACTTCTGGAAGAATCTTGACAACGCCACCAACGGCTCAACCACTTCATCCTCCAAGTACGCTCGAATGAAAATAGGGAAGAGGCATTGAAGCAGTACATGGCAGTCGTGACTCTTCAATCCGTACATCTTGTTGTCTCGGTAGTTAACACACTTGCTTATGTTACCCGCATAGCCATAAGGATACCTGCATAGCCATTAACAACAATTAGATTTCATGCATATATAGTCGTCCAACAACAGATGGCGGATTCTTTAGGGAATACATGCCTAATAAAAAGTTACCTGACATTACTCAGCCATCCAAAGATTTCATGTTTCTGGTCCCTGGTGACGGTGTAAGGAGCTTGGGGCATTTTGCTCCTGCCCTCTCTCAACCACAAATGGTCCCGCAGTCCCATATTTCTCAGATCAACGCGTGCCTTGGGGGTGTCTTTTGTTTTCTTCTCCCAATTCAAAATTGTGCCAACCACGGCTTCACCCACGTTCTTCTCTATATGCATGACATCCAGGTAGTATCTGGTAGCCAACCTGGCCCAATAAGGAAGTTCCCATAAGATGCTCTTGTGTGACCAGAACCTATACCGATCCGGCCTCTCTGGAATCGTGCGCAACACATCGGGATGATTGCTAAGCGGACCAAAGTCATACTCATTCAACACTGCCAATATTTCCTCCCCTGTCCATTGCTCGGGTGCCCAGCCCCTTTCTTCAGTCCCATCAAAAGCCTGTGCATCGTCCCTAAATGGATGGTCATGCGGAAGCCAACGACGGTGACGCATCTGGACAATCTTGCTGCAATGAGGACTGGAGCAATCAACAGTCATGCACTCTGAACAAGCCCTGTAACCCCTGGTGACGCTGCCCGACAACATACCCCTCCCAGGAAAGTCACTGATCGTGCCAACAAGCATGGCATGCATCCGGAACATCTCATTTTTGAACCGGTCGTAGACCAGGTGGCCGTTCAGACTCAAGTACCGAAGCTCCTCAATTACGGGTCTCAAATACACATCGAGACACTTTCCCGGATAACCTGGGCCTGGAATCAACAATGTGAGCATGTTATATTCCTTCTTCATGCACATCCACGGTGGAAAGTTGTACGGAATCAAAATAACTGGCCACACACTGTACTGAAGCTCTTTCTTGCCAAAAGGGTTGAAACCGTCGGATGATAGCCCTAGCCAAACATTTCGAACCTCTGATGCAAATTCAGGAAACTCCAACACGTTCTTCTTCCAAGCCTCTCCGTCGGCGGGATGTCTAAGGGTGTCATCGTCAGGCACATTCCTCTCAGCCCACCATCTCATAGCTTCGGCCGTGAAAGCACACATGAACAACCGCTCAAGCCTATCAATCAGCGGGAAGTACCGAAGTATCTTCACAGCTTTCTTGTTCCCTTTAGGAGTGAACTTATACCGCTCTGTATTGCATAATGGGCAGTATTCAAGATCTGCAAGTCCTTCCCCGTAAAACAGAACGCAATCGTATCTGCATGTATGAATCTTGATGTAGGAAAGGCCGAGATCTTTAAGGATATGTCGCACCTTATGATGACTGGTAGGAAGCCGATGTCCGGGGGGCATCGCCCCACCCCATAGCCGAAGCCAATCATCAACCGATTTGACAGTGCCTTTGTTCTCCGTTTTGATCTTCATCACTCCCATGACAGATTCAAGGACAGTCTTACTGCATCCGGGGTACAACGGAGTCTGTTGCAATGCGATCAGGTTGTTGTACTTTTCCATACCACTTGTGTTGACCGGAGATCGGGGTAATGGCTCGAGTGGCTCAATATCAGGGAAACACTCCATCTCCGGAGGTGGGAGTTGCACATCTGGTGCTTCCTCAAAGACACCGCTCTCACGAGGAAACATATCGTTGATCCAGTTCATTGTCGGATCATTGGAGGAACTCCCTCTCTCGGCAAATTGTCTATGATCATGACGACCCGCAAACTCTGGTTCACCGTGATAAATCCAATTAGTGTATAGGACCCAAAATCCATATCTAGCCAGGTGTTGCTCCACTGTCTCTATGGAAAACCGGTGTCGTGGGGTGGCACACTTGCACTTTTTACACGGACAATAATGAAGTGTAGTGTCTCCACAGTTAGCCATCACAAAATCCAGGAAACTCCTAACTCCATCATGATACGCCTGATCCCATCTTCCAAGGGTAATCCAACTCTTGTCCATCCTGTAAATTCAAGAAATAAATATAGCTATATATAGATATGTATATATGCACGTACTACGTACGTACGCACGTACTAATTAATTAAAAAATTCATCATTACACACACACACATATATATATATATACACATGCATCCCTAAATTAATTAAAACATCGTCAATCTCCCTAATTAATTAAACACAATGTATTTTGTATATATACCAACAATATATTTTTAATTACAATTAAATTAATTAATATATATATACATTTTTTCATCAAATTCATCTAAAATCACCTATAAATCAACAATCAATCACTAATCTTCAACAAAACTTCAATTCTATCTAACCAATACAACATATATATCATCCCATTAATAATCTCATCTCAACACATATATATATATATATATATCAAATTAATCACACATTTATTCTAATTAAACTCTAAATTAACACACCTCTGCATATAACCAACTAAATCAACACACACAGCAATATACGTACCTTTCAAGCTTATGGCCGAGGTTTTGGACGATTTCAGAGCGTTTTGGACGATTTCATCGACGAATGAGCTCCCTGATGCAGAAGGTCGATCTGATATAAGAGTTATAGCCGACGAATACCCTCCTCGTCGGCTATAACCAAAAACTTTTCGTCGGCTATAACTATTATAGCCGACGAATACCATCCTCGTCGGCTATAACCAAAAACGTTTCGTCGGCTATAGTTATAGCCGACGAGTTGTCGGCAGTCGTCGGCTATAATATTATAGCCGACGATGTGGCCGACGAAATAGTAATTCGTCGGCTATAAAGGGTTATAGCCGACGAGATACTATTTCGTCGGCCGTTTTTTCCCATATCGTCGGCTATAACCCCTTTTCTGGTAGTGATATTTATTGTTGTTTTCCATGTTGAAAGTAAGCATTACAAACAAATCATCAAACGTCGAGGATCATGAGCATTGATCCTTAACCAAGACGAGAAAATGAACCTTGAACAGATTCATAAAATAAGAAAAAGACTAATGAACCTCAAACAGATTCATAACCTAAGTAAGCATGTTTACCAATGGCGTTTTACCACTGGCGGATATAAACGTCAGTGCCAATCGCTTTGGCAAAGAAATTGGATCGTGAATCGAGTCCTCCAGAGGATGATGGAGTAAGAAGTCATCTACTGTCTGCCCCGTCATTGCCTTCAAAGGTGCATATTGTAAAGAGAACTCGGAGAGGGCCAAGATCCACTTGCCGATCCTACCTCTTAAGATAGGTCTAGTGAGCATGTTCTTCACCAAATCCGTCTGAGCCACGACAATCGTGGTAAAGGAAAGCATATAGTGACGTAGCTTGGTAGCAGCGAACTATAATGCTAAGCACAGTCGCTCAATTGGGGAGTATCTCGTTTCTGCGTCTAACAAAGTCTTGCTAAGGTAAGAAACAACATATTCGACTTTCCTGCCTTCTGCAGTGGTCTCATCCTGAGCTAGTAACCCAACAACAGAACTGGTAGAAGCAGAGATATATAATTTCAGTGGGATTCCCGGTTGTGGCGGGTGCAACACTGGCGGGCTCGCTAAGCATTCTTTAATCTTATCAAAAGCCGCCTGATGTTCAGAACCCCATACGAAGGTTTCGCCCTTCTTGAATTTCAATAAAGAGGAGAAATGAGCAACCTTGCCAGCTGAGTTAGAGATGAATCGTCTAAGAAAATTGATTTTACCTAACAGGCTTTGAAGTTCCCTCTTATTCCGAGGTGTTGGAGCATCTAGAACAGCTTGTGCTTTATCCCCGGCTACTTCGATGCCCCTCTCGTGTACCACGAAACCCAGGAAATCACCTGCACGAACCCCAAAAATACACTTGGCTAGATTCATCTTAAGTTGATGTCGACGCATTCGCATAAAGACGCTATGAAGGTGGTTGATATGGTCGGCCTTATGTTTAGACTTAACCACCACGTCATCGATATACACTTCTAAAATGTCCCCCAGGACGTCATGGAAGATCATATTCATGGCACGCTAATATGTGGCCCCTGCATTGGTCAGGCCAAATGGCATGCTGAGATATTCAAAGGCTCCGGCGAAGCCTGGGCAACGAAAAGCAGTCTTGTGAATGTCCGGCTCGTAAATTGGTATTTGATGATAACCTGCTATTCCGTCCATGAAAGATAACATCTCGTGCCCTGCTACTCCGTCCACCAAAAGATCCGCGATAGGCATAGGGTAGATATCCTTTGGTGAACAGCGTTAAGATCTCTGTAATCTACACAGACCCTGATTTTACCGTTCTTCTTCTTTACAGGGACCACGTTCGCCAGCCATTGTGTATATTAGGCTGGTCGGATGATTCCTGCATCGATCATGCTCTGAACTTCTTTCTTGACTGCTATGACTGTTTCGGTGTTCATTCGCCTCTGCTCCTGTCTGATTGGTCTGGCTCTCTCTTTGATAGGTAGACGATGGCATACCAACTTTTTTGATAGACCAGGCATATCCTGATATTTTTCTGCGAAACAGTCTTTAAATTCCTGTAGCAACTCAATTAGTCGCTGTCTGAGTTCCGGCTCTAGGTACTGACAGATTCCGACCTCCATAGGCTCGTCCGCCGTGCCCAGGTTAATCTTTTCTACTAGATCATGGACCTTAGGTGGGGTGTCATCCAAAGTTGCTGGGGCTGGTGGAACGGCCTCCACCTCCTCTGTGGTTATGGCGTCGTCTTCTTCGATACACTCAACTAGAGCAACCGTATCTGAAGCCAACTGGTCAGCTCTGAACACAGCCAACCGATGCATCAGAGAAGCAAGAGCTTCTACCTCTTCCGTTTTGAAGTTGTCAATCACGTTAATTTCTGGTTGAAAATCAATGGAGACTGGACGGGAAATATCTACTTTTGCCTGCGTCAATCCCCATCATGCGAGATCAGTAGATGCTCCCGAATCTTTTCGATTGCTCGTTCGAGAACTACGATCTTTGGCTCTGGAACTGAACCATTTCCTTGTATCTGAGAAGAATTTCCAGATTAATAGGAAGGAAGCTTAATCAGAATGAAATGAATCAAAATTTGTCTTCTATGATTGATCAGTATAAACATCAACAACTTCAGATTGGATTAGTTTCTCCTCAACAAATAAGCGCTTGGGAACAAAAAATCCTACCTAATGGAGAGATAGTTGGGGAGGTGACAAAACCCTATACTTTTCATTACAAAACAAATAAACCGGAAAGATGTCCTTTGCCATCGACCCCATTTATCATAAGAGGTCTCATGGTGCTGTAATAGTAGTCAGCCTCCAACGAGCATGCTGCTACTGAAAAGGGACGTTCGTCTGCCTTGATCAAAACTGGTTTGTCGGGACTCAGGATCCCACATAAGCATCTCCTGATGCAAGGAAGATGGAGCAGAGAATGTCTTATGGATCCAATCACGTCCTAGAATCATCGCATACGGAACAGTTATGTCCGTTACGAACAAGGCTTGGTGAGTATTAGAGGGTCCAAGTTTAACCCTGAGTACTAAGAGGCCAGCAGTGTGAGTGACCGCTCCGGCAAACCCTCTAATCTTTGTAGTAGAATTTTGAATATTATCTCTAGGAATCTGAAGTTTTTCCATGGTGCTAAGAGTAATGACACTACCGCAGCTCCTGTATCGATGAGGATTCTGTTTACCTGAACACATTCCACCTCTGCCGTGACATAGAGGGGTTTGAGATGTTGAGTCATGGTGTAAGTAGGTTTAGCAAACACCATGTGTGACTTGTAAAGATTAGTCAATCCTGAATCAAGCGCCGGCGAAGAACAGAATTCGTATATAATGGAGGAATCTTCGCCAGTGGATACCTGGATATGACAAACTGTCTTGTCCGCCGCCTCCTCTTGTATGAAATAAGCAGTTGGTATAGACTCGGACAACGCATAGATGGATGATAATATGAAAGTCATATTACAATCTAAGATAGTCTCATCCCCATCCAAGTACTCGTCTTCATCCTCCAGCATCTCATCATCTGCCTCCGGCAGCTCTGAATCTGCGTCTGGCAAATCCCTATCCGTTTTGGGACTTGGGGGTCGGACCCCATAAATAATCTCCATGTGTTCTGGCGGGAGCGTCGTTTTTAACTTCTGGGCTACGTACTGGGGATAAGGCTGGCCAGGTTGGCGGCTTGAGGATTGTTGGCGAATCAGATTTGAAGTGGATTTGGCTGGCTCTGATGTGATGGATGTGGATTCCTTGGTGACTGCTTGTGTCTCAGGAACCTTTATAATAGCTGGTACTGGAAGCGCAACCGTTTCCTTAGGCTGCCACCTCAAAACCAAAGACTCCTTCTTGTTAGCATTCTCCGAGGTATGGTGGAGAGATGTGGATTCCGGTGGGATGTCCTCAGCCAAACGGGTGGGAGTTTTTTCCTGAAAGTAGGCCAACTTCCTCCTTGGAGTCCTCCTCGGCGCACCATCCGGCGGAATGGGCTGTGAAAGCCTCTCATGAACACTCCTACGTCGAGGTGGCGATTCTTCTTCCTTTCGTATCCGACGAGAGTCTATATAGGTTTTGGACCTATAGCGTTTATAGGCAGCTCGTATATAATCTACAGGCATGGAAAGTTCTTCTGGAGTCACCTTACCTTGCTCCAAAGCATCCAAAGTTCGCCTGGCTTTGCCATATCACTTTTGTGTATTCCGAGTTGGCGGAGGTGATACAGCCTTGCTTTTAAGCTATTGGTTCTGCGTATCCGTCTTGAGTTCGGCTGTTGCCGCTGGTGGGAGATCATACTTTGGCACTGGTTTGGTACCAGAAGGTCCGGGATCTTGCCGAGACCTTACCTTGTTGGCATACGTCTCCCTCTCCTGGTGATAATACTTTGCCCGCTTAGGGTCATCAGTCCTGAGCCGCTCTGGCTTCAGATTGGTCCTCTTGGCTGTCTCGAGGGCCTTCTGTGTTGCTTCTTGAAGAGCATGCATGAATTCCTCAGGCGTAATGGGTACACGGCATCCGACCTTACAATTGACGCAGAATTTGGATTTAGGCACCATTACCATCTCTTCCTCGTCTAGCGGAGTCGCTGGTTTGTTAATTCGCGGGACGCCCTTTGATCCATCTTTTTCGATGACATTAACCCAGAAATGGTGGGTAGAAGTCACCGCTTTATCATCAAATTGTAGGGTCTTCTCATTCAACCACTCCTGGATTTGATCTTTCAACTCTATGCACGTAGAACTACCATGGTTATCTGAATGGTGAAAGGAACAATAGGATCCGCCTGGCCTTAAGCTCTGTTGCTGAAGCTGAGTATGATCAGGTGCTCTCATCCCATCCTGGACCAGACGTTTCCAAATTTCTGGTGCCTTGCTTGCATCATAAGTATATGTCTTGAATCTAGAAGTTCGCTGGTGGACTTCCGGACCCTGACATTGGTTAGAGACCAGAGTTATCGTATTCACACTTGGGAAGGGTCTAGTTTCTGTCCAGGTGGGCCCCTTAGCGGTTTCCATCTCCATGATTCCATAGTTAATCCATGTCTGGATCTGGTCTTTAAGCTTGACACAATCCTTAGTAAAATGATTGCTCATGTTGTGGAAACTGCAGTACTTCTTTCCCGCCATATGGTCGGGCTTGGGGATGAAGCCTCCTTCATATTAAAGTCGTCCTTGCTTGAACAGTTCAGCTAGGATCTCTGGAGCCTGGTGTGCATTGTATGTATACTTCTCGAAGGCGGACTTCATTGGTAAAGAAGCCATAATCTTAATGGGATCCTTAGCGATCCTCACGTTTTTCGGTTGTAGGGGTTGGCGACCAATCACCTCTACGACTGCCACGTTTTCTTCTTCTTCAGCCTCGTCGATCCAGGTGACAGTTGGCACAGAGTCTGCCTCTATAGTCGCCACTGTCTTCGACATGGGAGGAATGTCGGTTTTAGGTTTCAGAGTGCCCGGGTGATAAGATAATGGGACACGTTTCTTCCTATTGTTTAGGCTCCTCACTCGATCGACAAACTGCTGCTGCTTGGCTAACCTAGTTGTTAAGTCCGCCATATTTGGAAGTGAGCCTGGATCTCTGGATCAAGCCCTGCGATTGCCAACTCAACAATATTATCTTCTGGCAGTCTGACTCGGAGTTTAGCCCGTAGCAGCTTGAAACGCTTCAAGTAATCGATGACTGATTCATCAGGCTGCTGTTCGGTTTCCGCTAGAACCTTTATGGTCACCTTAGCCTCGACGACCCTAAACATGGTCCTAAAGAAACTCTCCATCTCTTGCCAATTTGAGACTGACCCGGGAGCCAGATCCCTGTACCAAGCCAATGCGGATCCATTTAATGAAGTACCAAACAACCGCAACTTGACGATTGGATCCTGGGCGTACGGGCCGCATTCGTTATGAAAATGAGTAATATGGGTCTCCGCATCTTCTGAGGATTCACCCGAGAAGGGAGTGAACCGAATTTGCTTAAAATTTATAGGCCATGGGTGAGCGTTCACCTCTCGTGGTAGTGGATTAGTGTAGGTTACACTGGCATCTGGTAGCCCCTACATAACCCTCATTTTATCTTCAAACATTCGCTCCACTTCGTCGCGGGTAAGAAAGCAAACCGTGTCCTCTTCTTGCTCTTCTTCTTCATCGTCAGATGGAGGATTAACTATCCGTCCATCCTTTCTCTGCTGTCTTGAAGAGCCAGTAAAATCGATCCCCTTGTTACGAAGCTTGGACGTTTTGGACGGAACCCTCTCGGCCGTCCTTCGAGGCTTAACAAGTGGTGTTGATTCCTTCTGCTCATGAGCATCAGTATCCAGCTTAAACTGCATCATTTGAGCTAACCGTTCAATGGTAGCTGCCGTCTGATTCAACTGTTCTTGCTGGCTCTTCATCTGCGCATTGAACTCCGCCTGCTGACCTTGTATCTATGTGGTGAATTCTGCCTGATGCTCCCTCAATTGTGCATTGAGGTCTCTTGAGTAATTAACGCTATTTCTCGTAGTTATCTTCTGTTGTTGCACCAGCCAGTTAATGCTTGACACATGACCCATCTGTTCAGTCTTCAACTCCTTCAGGGTAGCTTCTACCCTTTTAAGAATAGCATCAGTGGCCGCGGATTTAGTCAGCACTATTTCGAAGGATTTCATCATCTCCTTAGGGGATGGTTCCCTAAGAGGTACAACTTCTTCCTCGTTAGTAATTTCTGGGACTGACGGAGCGATAACTCCCTCATTATTTGGGATGATGACTGCATCTTGGCGGTTGTCATCACCCTCTGAGTTCTCAAAAATCTGTTTATTGCCTTCGAGGACCTCATTCAGATCCTCTATCTCAAGCCTGTCGTCTCCGAACTTGGCATGTAGCTGATTTTCGGATAAACCTCTACATGCAGCTGAGTTGTGTTGTTTAAACAACTGATGTTCCAGTTTGTTACAGGCAGGCACGGGTCGTTTATAGATATTAGACTCCGCCATCTTGACACTGGTCCCACTGGGCGTGCCAAAATGTTCGCTTCGGATTTTACTCCTGTCGAACTGTCAACACGTGGGGGTGGCGGACGTATGTCTTAGTCCTGATTTGATGTGTGCGAGCGTTCCAGTACCTTTGGGTTAAGTACAACCTTGGTGCGGACGACGTCTGACGAGCGAATCACCCTTGGCGAGCAGATGACCTTGGCGAACATACTCGTCTGCTCCCTTCTACCTGACTTCTCGATCAAGACACCGTTACGCGGGCGTTGACGGGCCGGCGTAAAGGGCTCGAACAAGACCTAATAAACTATTACTAGGATTTTCTCTCAACCTATTGTAGATTGAGTAATCTTACTTCGATCCTGAGATGCAAAGCAGAGCTTTAATCAAGACCGCGGAGTGGGTTTGCTTCCAACCTCTTGCAGATTGGGTAATCTTCCAACCTCTTGTAGATTGGCTTAGTTTGTTACCGGGGTAACGACTCGATTTGTCACAAGGTGTGACGACTAGACACGATATGTCTCTGCAATGCTTCGACACGAACGCAAGGCACTTTCGACAACCGCGGCAGGTGTACGGCGACCGGTGGTGGGCTTAGGTTTGCGGCAAGGTTGGAACGGTGGTTTGCAGTTGGTGGAGGCAGTTCGCGAGAGATTGCTCTGGAGAGGCTTGCAAGATTTACGAGGCGCAAAAGCTTGTGTGTTTGTAAGATGGTTGTGAACCTTTTCTACGTTGTCCAAAAGCTTAATGCGTGCGCATCAAGCATAATAGATTATGAGATTAATTAGGACTTAAATACCTTAAACCACCTCCAATTCGGATTCCTAGGCGGACTCCAAATCTATTCCAAAAAGGAGTACAATCTAAAATATATCAGATTACCCATTAACAAATAACCTCCTAGGCCTCAATCCATGCTCTCGTGTAAATGTCAATTTAGGCCCTGTTGACAGTAGCTGTAGAGGCTACAGCAGGCCCACAGACCCGCAACACGTGCCCCAGCACCCGGCCCAAGGCTCGGGACCGGATCATCAGCACCCGGCCTCGGGGTCCAGCACTCTATCCTGCCTCTAGGGACCTTGGGGTCGGGGGCGCCAGCCTGCCAAAGAGGGCATCAGAAGTTACAAACAGAAGGGAACCAGTCCCACATCGAAGAGTAAGGCCAGCCCTTACCCCCAACCACCTATATATGGGCCCCAACTACCCTCTTTATTAGGTAACTTATCTCTCTCCCTGCTTACATACGTGCCTTAGTTATATATATTCCAACTATACTAACTTAGGCATCGGAGAGGAGAAGACCGGCCCGCCCGGTATTCCCCTTAGTGAGCAGGATTGCAGGAGATAGAGTTGGATTCATCAAGTATCTACTAGACCCCCGGGTTTAGGCAGAAACAATTGGCGCCGTCTGTGGGAATTCGTACGAAAAGTTGTGTTGCTCTATTAATCCTTTGGAGAAGAAGCTGCATCCTTCAGTCCGGAAGCTATGGAAGGGAGGAAGATAAAAGCCAGCAGGGAAAAACCGAAAGCGCGAATTCAGTTCCCTGACCCGGCCCGTAGCATAAAGGCTGAGGTCGGTGCGAGGTTCGCCCTTTCTTCCATCAGAGACGGAGCTCATAATCACCGGGAACCAGAAAACACCGACCAGAAGGGTCCGGAAGAAATACAAAAGATGAAGGCAAAGGTCGAGCGCTTGCGAGCAGAGGGCGATCAAGATCGACTAAGAGCGGAGGCCCGATGCCAAGAATTAAAGGCAGTAGGCATCGCCCTATTAGCGGCCCTGGAGCGAGAGGGTCAACAGAGCACTCCTCAAACAGCACCGCGGTCAGCAGGCAAGGCTAGCGAATTCCCGCATCTTGAGGTAGGGCAGGCCACGGGAAGAAGAAAGACCGTGCATGTGGCCACGCCACTCTTTTCGGAAGCTCTAAAAAACTCCGGCCCGGCCGAGCCCCCGTACCGCACGGGCCAGGCGTCAACCAAGCAGGAAAGCTCTACCGCTCGAACGCTCGAGGCGCTCTCCGCCTCGGTGGCGGACATGAAGGGCCGCATGGAGGCCAGCGAGAGGATGGCAGGGCGATAGCAGGGTGGCGCGCGGTTCAACGAGCGTGTTGGAACTTTCCCGCGCCGAGTTAGGGAATCGGGAAGATCTGGAAGCCAAAGGCCTCTAAAGTTGACCTATTCAGGGGCGGGCTGTCCGTACCAGCACCTGGACAGCTTCAAGTCACAAGCAGGGGTGAGGGGCTACTCGGACGCCATGTGCTGCAACGTATTCCAAGAAACGCTCTCGGGAGAGGCGTTGAATTGGTTCTACGAGCTACCAGTTAATTCAGTCGAAACCTTCGGGCGGTTAGCGGACAAGTTCGTCGACCGGTTCATTCTCAGAGCCAGGACAACCCAGGCATCCACAATCCTTTTTGACTGTATGCAAACTAACAAAGAGCCGCTACGTGCCTTCGTTAACCGGTGGAAAATTGCCACGGCCGGGGTCAGGAACCTGGACAAGCAGGTCGCAGGGATGGCCTTCAAGCAGGGTTTAAGACCCGGGGAGCTTTCGTACGATTTACTAGTACAGGAGCCGCTGGGGTACGACGAGCTGATGACCGTGGCCGTCAAGCACGCTCAGGCAGAGCACGAGACATATGGGGACAAGGCGCCCAAGCGAATAGCGGATGACCTACCGCCGTCCCATGGAGGCAAAGCCGGATGGCTAGATCGCAGCCGAGCGCCCGCAGCCACCAGGAAGGCAGAGATGCGGGAGGAATGGCAACCCCGGCGGAGCGATGGCGACGGTTCCCGACCAGGGAGAAGACCGCCATTTGTGCGTTCGGCGCAGCCTCTGGCAGCTATGCCAACGGAGCGACCACCGCGGACCTTAGCTATTTCGCCAGCAGGAAAGCCCAAAGATCTAGCCCTTCGGACTGATGACCGAAAACCCCAGATAGCGGTCGTGAACGACCAGGCCCGCCCAAAGGACCCCAACAACGAACAACCGCGGCCTCGGCAGGTGGGAACTATAAGCACCCGCACTCCCGGGGGGATCGAGGTACACGGAAGCATTAACATGATACACGGCGGGGACCATATAGATCAGCTTACCCGGAGCTCAAAGAAGCGGTGCCTAAGATCGGTCCGAGGGAAGGAGGTGTACGCCTTCGGCGAAAGAAGCGGCCAAGCCGCTAAAACCGGATGGAAATCGATCACCTTTTACGAGGAGGAAGAGCCGGAGGATTTGATCCAACCGCACAACGACCCCTTCCTCATTACGGTCCAAATAGACCACTGGATAACCAGTCGTATGCTGATCGATACCAGGCATATCCCCGGAGATAGCCGTACATGAGCTAAATTTATTACCCAACGTTCCCCCGGTAAGGCAGAAGAGGAGGTCCTTCGGTCCGGCTAAGTATGAGGCAATCAGAGAGGAGGTACAGAAATTAAGGGGTATAGGTTTCATCCGGGAAGTCCAGTACCCTCGCTGGCTCGCTAACGTGGTTATGGTACCGAAGAAGGGAACCGGCCAGTGGCGTATGTGCGTGGACTTCACTAACCTGAACCGGGCGTGTCCAAAGGACAGCTTCCCGCTCCCCCGGATTGACTAGCTTATAGATTCCACGTCCGGTTTTAAGATGCTCAGCTTCATGGACGCTTACGCCGGGTACAATCAAATTAGGATGCACCCGGATGATGAGGAGCACACATCATTCACAACCGACCGAGGTACCTACTGTTATAAGAGGATGCCGTACGGTCTGAAGAATGCCGGGGCTACCTACCAGCGAACGGTCAACCGAATGCTGGAGCAAGAAATGGGTAAAACCGTAGAGGTTTATGTGGATGACATGCTGGTCAAGAGCTTGACTGCAGGGGCCCACGTCCAGGATTTGGCCGTAGTCATCGGCAAGATGCTCAAATTCGGAATGCGCTTAAACCCAAAGAAGTGTATTTTCGGAATTTCAGAAGGCCTATTCCTAGGCCACATCATCAGCCAGCGAGGGATAGAAGCCAACCCGCTGAAGGTCCAGGCGATTTTAGATATGGAAACGCCAGGGGAGAGAAACCAGGTCCAGATGTTGACCGGCCGGTTAGCCGCCCTTGCCAGATTCATCTCCCGCCTAACCGACAAATGCACCCCGTTCTTCAAGCTGCTCAAGGCACAGCAGACTAGGAAAATCCACTGGGGAGCGGAGCATGAAGCGGCATTCCAGTCTATCAAGGCATATCTGTCGGCAGTGCCTCTCCTATCCAAACCAGTGCTGGGTGAAATGTTATACCTCTACATAGCTGCATCCGCAACGGCCGTCTCCGCGGCTCTCATTAGGAAGGAGGACACGCTCGAACTCCCGGTATACTATGCGGGAAAGGGACTCACTGGAGCAGAGGGCCGGTACCCCGACATAGAGAGATTGGCTCTGGCCCTGATTGTTAGTGCCAGGAAGCTCCGGCATTATTTCCAGGCTCATTCCATCACCTTGTATACCAATCACCCTCTGCGACAGATCCTACAAAAGCCAGAGACCAGTGGTAGGCTCGTACGGTGGGCAGTCGAACTGGGAGAGTTCGACATCATTTACGCCCCGCGAACGGCCATCAAGGGGCAGGCAGCTGCGGACTTCATATGTGAGCTCACCCCAATGGCGGTAGAAGCGCACCCCGCCCGGTGCGAGGACACCGACGCAGTGCGAACCATAAAGACCGAACCAGGCCTCCCCACCGGTTGGAAACTTTACGTGGACGGCTCCGTAACAGCCAGGCGGAGCGGCGCCGGTGTCATGATAACCTCGCCCGATGGCCAGTCATACGAGTATGCCTTACGGTTCCTTTTTAGCACCTCCAACAACGCTGCCGAGTATGAGGCCCTCATAGCCGGTCTGCAACTGGCCAAGGAGTTGGGAATCTCGTCCATGGAGATATACAGCGACTCTAGCCTAGAGGTGAACCAGATGAACGGGGTGTTTGAGGTCAAGGACCCCCAGCTGTCCTCTTACCAGGCTCTGGCCAAAACCCTGATCGAGCCATTCGAGGGCGCCACGATCCAGCACATTCCCCGAGAGGAAAATAGACATGCGGATGCCCTCGCAAGGCTGGCAACCGGAAACTACCCTCCAGAGTACCGGAAAGCAAAAATTGAAACTCTCCAAAAGCCGAGCATCAGCAAAACCATTTCCGAGATATTTGCGGTAGAAGAAGCACCACCAAGCTAGATGACCCAATAATCAGGTATTTGACTGACAAAACCAGCCCCCAGGACGCGGTAGAGGCCAGACGGCTACACCTCCGGTGCGCCCGGTACAGGCTCCTCAACGGCCAGTTATACCAAAGGGGGCACAGCTTCCCCCAGCTGAGGTGTGTGACAAAAGAGGCAGGCGAGGCTATCATGCGAGAGATCCACGAGGGAGTATGCGGTAATCACTCCGGTGCAAGATCATTATCCCACAAATCGCTCCGAGCGGGGTATTTCTGGCCAGACATGGCGGCAATGTCAAGAAAAATATCAGGCGGCTGCCACAAGTGCCACATGTATGCCTCTACACCTCATGCCCCGGCAATCGCGTTATCAATCCTGTTGGCACCGTGGCCATTTGCACAATGGGGATTGGACATCATCGGCCCTTTCCCAACGGCTGTGGGACAATACAGGTATGCCATCGTGGCAGTAGACTATCAGACTAAGTGGGTCGAGGCAGAACCCATGATAAAGATCACTGAGGAACGGGTTAAAAAGTTCCTATGGAAGAACATCTACTGCCGATTCGGGGTACCGCAGACTATTGTCACGGATAATGGGACACAGTTCAATAATGCTGATCTTATCTAGTACACAGCCTCTATGGGGACCCGGATGTTGTTCGCCTCAGTGGCACACCCACAGACCAACGGCCAAGTAGAAGCGGTCAATAAGATTATCAAGACCCTCCTCAAAAAGAAGCTGGATGCCAAGAAGGGATGTTGGGCCGAAGAACTCCCCGCGGTGCTATGGGCCATCCGGACAACAGCAGCAGAGGCAACAGGAGAGACCCCGTTCTGCATGGCATTCGGGAGCGAGGCGGTACTCCCTGTAGAAACTGGTATACCCAGCGGCAGGGTCGAAAATTATGACGCCGAGACAAATGCAGAGGGGCTATTGCTCAACCTGGACCTCATTGAGGAGCGCCGCGACCAGGCGCATATGCGCAACCAAACCTACAAACAGCGGATCGCCCGGTACTATGACAGAAGGGTCCGGGAGAGAAAGCTCCAGGTCGGGGACTGGGTCATGAAGAAGGTCCAGAAAAAACCGTTGGCCCTAGAACCAACGTGGGAAGGGCCCTACCAGATCACTGCGGCCGTGGGACCGGCAACATTCCACATTATAGACACCGAGGGCATCTACTCCACCCGGCCGTGGAATATCGAGCATCTACGGTTCTACCCTAAGTAATAGCGGTCACAGAGTCACAACAGTGTATTTAACATTAGTATTGCAATACGCAGTTACGACGTTAACAAATAAACTACAGCAGTTGCGAGATGTGCATGTACAAGGTAAACAGCTAGCTACCGCCCCCGGAGCCCCCAATCCCCGGCCCGCCACCTTTTAGCGCTTGCTCCTGCTCCACCATCTCAGTCAAGGCTATGTCAGCCTCCATCTGCTCGGCATCAAGCCATCCTTTCTCCCTCCACTCCAGATAAGCGTCGATAATGCCCTTCTCCCGGGCCGCGTCCAGCATCTCTTCAAACTCCACCGACTCCCGGAAGTCGTCGACAGCCTTATCGGCTACTTCAGCAAGCTGGGATTCCGTGAGCTTTTCTCTTCCTTGGGCGACTGCTGTAACTTGGCTTTGCAGCTCCAAAACCCTCGCCTCCAGCTCCGCGACCCTCCCTTCCCGAGTAGCAGCTTGCCGATCAGCCTTTTCTCGTTCCTGCTGCAGGTCATGGCACAACCGACCAGTTAGTTCTTTCTCTCGCGCGAGCTCGGTGCCCAACCGACCAACTTCCTCTCTTTCCTCCGCAAGCTTGGCTTCCGCCACGTCCGCCCGCACGCTCAGCTCCTCCACCCGCTTCTCCAAAGCCGCAGCAGCCTCCCCCGGGCTCCGCGGCATAAAGACTATGAACCAGCTGCCAGGCGTAAATTAACGAACATTAGCTCGTGCCACTCCAAGAGAAAAGGGAAGCACAAAAACACTTACCCGAAAAGCTAGTTCCACGGGTTTCGCCCTGTTCTCGCCCGAGCGACCAGTCCCAGGGTTCTCCCGGTCAAGCCCCAAGGCTTCGATGGTAGCAACCACGAACCTGCCAATTCCATCACCAGAGCTGCGACTGGCTTCCGGCACCTGAGTCCTTCGACCAACCGCCTCCACGACCGGAGCCACCGCCCGTTCGATTGGCCCAGCCGAACTTGACGCCCCAGCGTCAAAGGTCCTCGCTCTCTTGGCCGGAGTTTCACCATGGCCGCTTCGACGGTGCCCGAACGCTTCTGCCGTTTCTCTCTCCCGCGAGGTCCGAACAGCCATCGGTCGTGCCACAGGTCCTGGACCAGGTGGTCCCGCAGACCGCCCTTCCCGAATAAGGAGCGGGGAGTTATTCCCACCGCCCAGTAGCCTTCCATAGTAAGCATCCGGAAACACAAGCGGCACTGGCTTGTCATGATCCCTGCGTCTCTTGGTAGCCGTATCAATAACGGTCTTCGCGGCCACCTCCCCCGTCTCCGCCAATCTCGAGACTACAAGCTCTTCACCCGGTTCGATAGTTTCCTCAACTTTAAGCGCGAGCCGGGGGGCGTTAGCTGCAACCGATAAGTCGAGCGGTCAGAACACAAGCAACCATGCAAAAGGATGAAATTATGCAAAGTCACCTTACCAGGTTTTCTCCCTATCTCGCATATCTCCAGCACGTTCCATCGGATGAAATTATAGGAGCTCCGACTCAGATAGTCCCAGCCATAGAACAACCGGAATATCCGCTGCTTCTCCAAGTCCTCCAGCTGGAACAACTGGTCCCCGATCGGCTGATAGGCCCCGGGCACCTGATAACCCCTCCAGTTACACTGCCACCTGCCACCGGCCAGCACCACCAACCAGTGAAGTTTAACAGAAGGCCAGTTCCCCGGGACGCAGGCCGTGAAGTTTAACAGAAGAATCGATGTCCCACTTCGCTCGAAACTCCCTGATCTCTCTTTCATCCATGCTTCTGACTGGCTCGTCATAGAAAATCACTCTGTCACCATCCAGCAGCTCGTGCCTTCTGGGCCCGCGGCTTGCGCCATGATGCGCAGATCTCCCAAACGCCATAATCCTAACACAAAATAATTCAGATTTGCAGCAAGGTGGACGAGGAGAGCAGAAGGCAAAGGGTTTAGGAAAACTGTGGTAGGAGGTGAGCAGAGTGGACAATAAATAGGGCAACAAGAAAGGCAAGGCAACCCCAGTCGTGGATTCCCTCCATCTCAGACCGCTCTCTGTCGACACGTGTCCCAGCATGGATAAGGGATCCCATCTATCATAACTGATGGGACTGATGGGCTCTCCCCCTCATCGCATGTCCGCCACCTGTCCCACTTACCAGCAGCATTTAGGGAAATAGGAGTGAATAACGAGGCGTCCACTCCCCTCGTTCCCCCAGAAAGTCAACTCCGAGTCAATCCGGCACCATGGCGGTTCACGAGTATGATCATTCAACCGGCTGCATAGCTTCTTCATTGTATATCTTGAAGACCTCTCACCGCTTGCGATTTTTCCAACCGCTTCGAGAGCATCTATCCAGGTATGCACCCTCCTTTTAACACCATCTTCGTTGCATATCACTGGGGGACTCGTCTCGATATGGCATGTCGCCCGGTCGAGATCCACCCGGCACTATGTAAATTTTTTGAAATGCAAAAATCAAATAATTCTCTTGTGGTGAACCAAAATATCTCTCATTTCCCCCTCGAATAAACTCTTATTTTTGGTTTCCAAAGAAATGTTGACATTCCACCGGCTCTGGGACATTTAACCCACTCCAAGGCATTCTACCGGTTGTCACCTTCCTTCGCCTACGGGCAGGAACGAGCCAACACCAAAGGCTTCTAAACGCATGGGCTTTATAAACCCGGGCGAGCTTACATCTAACCCATGTACTCTTGTCCAGCAGGATAAAAACCCTGCATCACACTGAACTGTGATACATTTGGGGATACATGGCGAGACTCGTTATCTCAACGCCACTCCACTGGGTAGATTGTTTCTCTAACACAGAACAAGTCTCCCCGCAGGCTAACAAACCTGCACATTACCTCAACGCTTAACCAACAAAAGCTGAGAAGAACTAGCAAGTGTTAACCGATGCCTCGGTACGGCCATAACACTCTCCGGGATGTCTGTTGGCCTAGTCCACGCACCAACAGGCCCTCCCGTAGGCTAGCATCTCCGGGACTCGTCTCGATATGGCAGGACGCCCGGTCGAGCACCCGAGAACTCCGCCTCGCACCGATATGGCAGGACGCCCGGGCGAGGTCCAGTCGCCAAGTTCATCCGGGACTCGTCTTGATATGGCAGGACGCCCAGTCGAGCTCCCGAGAACTCCGCCTCGCACCGATATGGCAGGACGCCCGGGCGAGGTCCAGTCCCCAAGTTCATCCGGGACTCGTCTCGATATGGCAGGACGCCCGGTCGAGCTCCCGAGAACTCCGCCTCGCACCGATATGGCAGGACGCCCGGGCGAGGTCCAGTCTCCAAGTTCATCCGGGACTCGTCTCGATATGGCAGGACGCCCGGTCGAGCTCCCGAGAACTCCGCCTCGCACCGATATGGCAGGACGCCCGGGCGAGGTCCAGTCTCCAAGTTCATCCTGAGAACTCCGCTTATAAACGTACTTATAAAAATTCTATTTACCATCAGCAACAGGTACTCACCTCGGTTACGCCCAATCTTTAACGCGGACTTGGGGGACTGGGCACCGGTAGGTTGGTAACCCTGCGGGTCTGCAGGGCAAGAGTAAGACAGTTAAGTCCCCATTCAAGATTGCACTTGACCGGGAACTTGGGGGACTTGTTGACAGTAGCCGCAGAGGCTACAGCAGGCCCACAGACCCGCAGCAAGTGCCCCAGCACCCGGCCCAAGGCTCGGGACCGGATCATCAGCACCCGGCCTCGGGGTCCAGCACTCTATCCTGCCTCTAGGGACCTTGGGGTCGGGGGCGCCAGCCTGCCAAAGAGGGCATCAGAAGTTACAAACAGAAGGGAACCAGTCCCACATCGAAGAGTAAGGCCAGCCCTTACCCCCAACCACCTATATATGGGCCCCAACTACCCTCTTTATTAGGTAACTTATCTCTCTCCCTGCTTACATACGTGCCTTAGTTATATATATTCCAACTATACTAACTTAGGCATCGGAGAGGAGAAGACCGGCCCGCCCGGTATTCCCCTTAGTGAGCAGGATTGCAGGAGATAGAGTTGGATTCATCAAGTATCTACTAGACCCCCGGGTTTAGGCAGAAACAGGCCCAAACAAGTTACACAACCTTTACCAAAACCAAATATCATGATCATCATCTCAATTTATAATATCCGAATTATCATGAGATTGATAACATATATGACTGACCAAGAGCAAACATATGTAATTCAACACGACAAGCTAATTGAAGGAGCCATGTTAGCGATTTCGTTCTATTCAAATATAATTAACAAAATTGAAACCAACTTGCAAGGCTTAAGAATCAAAAGAATCGATAGCCCCAAACCATATAATGGTAAGCAACCAATATTCCAAAAAAAACAAAAAAATTTCATTCCTTCACCCCAAGGAATCATATCCCTGCTCTGATACCATTTTGTAACCACCTGACCCGAATTAATATGGCTTAATCCGAATTTTTACAAGAATCCACTCCCACATATACCCTCAATCCCCCTCCTGGAGGATCCCCCCCCCCCCCCCCCCCCCGAGGTTCTTGAATCCCCCAAAAGAAATAGATAAGTCGGGTAGGAGATTTCAGTCGGTGTGTCGGTAGAAAGGGTCGTGAGAGACGAAAGTAAACCCAAAGTTCTGGGCTTTTCCTTCTCCTCTGGAATTCTTACGTGCCCCCCTTCTCTCTTTTTTTCTGTGTTGCATTTCTATTATATATAAACTAGAAGCAACGGTTTAGATTTAAACGGGTTTTTAATCTAAAGGTTCATATTAAATAACTTAAATTTTTTTTGTTTCCATAAACTTTTAGATAATATCAACCTTGATGGTTATCATCGAACTTAACCTATTAGGAAAATTCTTGAAAGTTCTCATCGTTTTGCATAATCTCTTATGAACCTCGAAAAATCTAGACTTTCACTTTACGTACAAAAATTCAGCATTCTTAGTATCTACAGGGTTTAGTTAGATTTCCCGACAAATACCAGTTAGCTCGTCCAACACAAATATTAATAATGAGTCATTTGTATTTACACATATAATTAATTTTCTTTTTACACGGGGTATTACATGAACATATAAAATTAGGAGCATATCAAAATCAAATCTACTGTTGTCAAAAAATAAATGAAAGAAGAAATTATAAAGAGATGGTGTAGGAGGTGGATTCTACCCACGTTCTAAAAAGGAGGTTAATTCAATTTCCAACTCATGTACATTGTGGTTTGTATAAAAAACAAAGTTGATCTCAACCGTTCTGTAAAAAATTGGAAGAAGTGACCGACACACTCATCGATCATTAGAAAAGGGAAAGAAAAAAATGAGTTCACACGTTTAATATTTGTCAAACAATAATATATATAAGGTGTAATCAATATAGGGTAATCAATCAGTTATTCTTTCTTGCCTAACTAAAACTACAACCTGGCACTTCAAAGTTCATACCTTGTCAAGATGTGTTGATACTATATATGTCCCTTTTCAAAAGAAAATGGCTCCCCTATGTTATTTTCTGATGTGTTACCGGCAGAAGAGAAAAGATGTATAGATATTCTGTTTCCACGGAAGCGTCTTCAAAATCTGTGAAATTTTTCCACCAGTTAGCGGCCACTATACGTTCAATTTGAGTCTGAAGAATATAATAAAAGGAATATGAGTTTCATAGAAAACCATGAAGTTGAGGTCCACCATAAGTTCTACTTATATTACTCTGACCGATAGGCAAGCTTAAATACCATGATTTTTTTTTTTATTAATTTTGTGTTTTGTTTTTGTTTTTAAGTTGGTTAGATCGAATACTGTGGAGGCTATGTGTTGGTTTAATTGGTTAAATTAGTCTCATAGATAAAAATTTGTAAATGTCTGGCCAAATAGGAATTGGTCCTATTTGGAACATAACACCCGGTGCTTTTGGCTTTTATTTCAAAATTCATTCATCTGAATACAATCCAATCTACTTACCAACTGGACGTAAGAGGTATTCTTCCCTACTACTCACCAACTACTATTACTTCAACCGTATCATTTACTCAAAATAAAATTATCTAAACTGAAAAATACAAATAATCTCACTATTAAATAATAATCTCAATGACTCCATTTTTATACCCGACAAAAGAAAGAAGAGCAAATTAACACGCCCATAAATTTTTCTCATCGTGAATCACTAAAGACATACTAAAGTGTTATTTATTTATTTTTTATCAGAAAAAACAATGAGTTTAGACTATAGTATTGTAGGTACTTTCTTCTTCAGTATGTATTAGTTCTGATGTGGTTGTTATGCATGCATCAACTTCCCTCTTGCATAGAGAGATCAAAGAGAGATCAAAGATTGTTTCAGAAGTAAAGAAGAATTTGTGGCCAAACGTTCCCTTGATTGAATCTTTTGTTCATCAGGAGGTCTTTCCATTCTCTAAGGTTGGAGACGCTCATAGGCTCATGGAAGGTGGAGAGTGTGGAAAGGTCATTCTTGTTCCTGATGATATATTTAATGCTCCTACAGAAGCAGATGAGATTATTCTATCTAATGGGGGCACAACTTCATTCAAGAGATTACTGTAGCTGTTTTGAGTTGCAATTATGTTGAGTTTTTCTTGCGAAACTTAATTATCTTAAGATACTGGATGAGAAATTTTCTGAGAACTACTTTATCGGTGAAATCTCATATGACTAAACTTTTAAACAATTCAAGGAAGCCTTCTTTATTGGTGTTTTTTTTTTTTTTGGAAAATGTGGCATGCTTATCAATGTTTGAATTCAGTGGTTTTATTTTTCCAAGTGTTTGAGATTTTAAGTTGTAGGAGAATGCATTCTCCACCAAAGGAACCAACCCAAAACTCAAACTGTCAACTGTGATCATCCCAACAAACATGCTTCATCTAACAGTGATTTCAAAACTTCTATTTTCAACATACAAAACATAAAGGAGGGACATTCTCATAAAAAAAATGGATAGGAGCTCAATCCTTCAACCTAGATATCTACCCTTTCATTTTACTTCTCAGAAAAGGGACTGGCAAGTAGCATAGAAAACCATACATTTTTATATGGAGAAAATACTTGAGGAGATAGAAAACCATACATGCTCATCATCCAAAGTGAAATACAACAAACTTCGTAATTGTCTGTAAATTAGTCCCCCACAAAAAACTGGAGTGATAACCATCAAATAACTAAAAAATTTATTTGATGGTTATCACTCCAGTTTTTTAGTTATTTGATGCTAACAACACAAATGCACAGATCTTTTGGCGTTAGGGAGCTGATTTAAGAATTTTTTTTTTCTGTGCAACAAGATCCTATCGGACTGAAGCATAAAAATAAATGTATCTATCTTCCTCCTTATGCTAATCTCATTAGAGATGCCAGAGTGAAGAATGTGTCTCAAAAAAACTTTGTTATTGATGTAAATCATCAAGGGTTAATTCTTCTTCATCTTCTATTTTTGTTGTTGTTTTACATATGTAAATGTTCATTGTTGTCCTATATTTGACATCCATTATGTTTTGATATCCCACTGTAGCTGTATTTTCAAATTGAGTGCACAGTGGGGATTGAGTCCACCAGATTGAGAGCATTGATAGATCTTTTTTGTGATATTGTAGACGAACCACCTCAGCTCAGCTAAGGTGACTTCTTAAAGGCTGAAATTTTTATTACTTGCAACTAAATCAAAATTACATGTTTGATAATTTAGTCTCTTTAGGGGTGGGTGGCATATATGAGATGCATACTCTTATAACTGTTATTGATTTATGGAAATAGGACAAGGAGGAGCTAGGGTATGTTGTTCAATGTGACTTTCATAACACCCGGTGCTATTAAAATGGATTTGGTTTCTTTGGTGAGAATGATTTCATCTTGGTTTTATTGTCACAGGAAGGTTCATATGAATGGCAAGTTCACAGTTCCACTGTCTGCGGTCAAGAGTTTCATCCCCATCTCAGCTTTTCATATCTACTTCATCTTTATTTCAAAAGAAAGAGCAAGTATCTTGTTTATGCTTCCACCAACAACTTCAACAAAGACCATGCATCATCTTAAATCAAAGGTGCCTATCTACGCAGTAATCTTTTATTTAAAAATTGCCATTTTCATAAGGTGAATGAACCTAGAATCTAAGAAAGCTTTGACACACAATGAGTTCACTGCTCTAGCACTACAGGAACAAACTATAATCTTAACAAACCTTAACAAATTTCTCTGAAACTACAGGAATAAACTCCTCACTTATTAACCAAACTAAAAAGAAATAATATCATGTGATTGAAATCATTCACTCAAGTAAAAACTCAAAACAGTTATACTCATATTCAAAGCATGTAGAGCTGCAATTCCCAATTGGTAATTAAAAAATGTAGCCAAAGCAACGACTTGAGAATAATAACACAAACAAATCCACACTCTCATCAGAAATTTCATATATTTCAATTCGCAATATAAAATGAGAGGGGAGAGGAGTAGCTTCTAACCGACTTGTCGCGGTCGGTGTACTTGGTGCGGAAGAGGTTGTGAAATTCTTAATTAACATTGTCTGGGAGGCCAGAGATGAAAAGGGTGTTAATTGATTACAATTGTTTTCATCATTCTCTCCGGTTGATTTCAGTTTTGCTCAATCATTAATTATAATTACACAATTGGTGGGAGCCGAAACTCACACTAATTTAAAACCCTGCAAAATGTCATCGTTAGTATGGATAAATAGGGTTCGATCAATCCGGGGAACTTGAAGGGTAATTGAAAACAAAAGTGTTAACAAAAACATAACAATGGGGGATTCGGAATTGGGATTAAATACTTACTGAAAATAAAAATCTAAATTATATATATACAGGTGATCAACAATTCCACACAAAGCATAGCACAAAGAACCTCAAAATCATGCATGACACGAACCAAAGAACAAATAGGCAGCAAGCATACAATCGAAAATTCCTATGATTTAACTTAATTCCAATTTTAATTAGAGCCCTCAGCGGTCCATCTAATCGTTAAGACTTCACAAGTATTTAGAGTTAACTCAGCGTATCACCCTAAACATAATGCTAATCGGTTTAAAAACACTCAGCGTAGAAATTAAACACGAAGAACATATAAGCACAAAAGCCAAATTGGAAACACATAAACAAGCAAGTCGTCACACATCTTGTTTAAACATGCAAATTTTCAGAATTATGGTAACCCTCTTAAGTGACTTAGACACAACAACTCAGCGTATGATGCAATCTAAATTACTTTGGCAAGTACAATCGAGACCCTTGGAACTGCCATGACAAGGGCAGCCCGCACGTACACGATTTTTATGCATAGAATTCATGAAAATTAATCAAGCAAATCATAGAAACATAGCCGAATATACCACTGCCCTATTCAAAGAATTCGGAAATCATACATGAAATTGTTTATACAAACATCACATAACTTCAATAGAAACCGAAATTATAACATTCATACAAAACCAAAATTAAACCAAGTATTATTACAACAAAGATTGTAACAAGGCAGAAAATAATACAAGTCATAGGGATGAATCACAACTTTAAAAACCTTGGAAGATTCGGCAAGATGTGGTGGTGTGCACGGATGAAGGTAGGTTAGGGTTCTTGCGATTTTGTGGTGGGAGAATGGATGTGTTTCGGCTTGATGATTTTCTTCCTTCACTTGAGAGAACTTGGGCAGAACTTTTTGCTAGTATTTTCATGCAGAATATGATGATCTTGAAGAGAGGCAGCCGGCCTCAATATATGGGGAACAAAGAAAAACCCTAGCCATTAAGGAATGGTGCAAAACCGGCAAGTAGAAGGACTTCTTTCTTTTTCTCGTTTTGGCTGATTTCTTTTCCTTTTTGCACAAAGGTTTCTTACCTATTTGATGTAAGAATAATGTCCCTTTCCTTGTAAGATTCAGCAATTAAGCCTTCTCTTTTGTAACTAGGACAAACCGGCCAAACCTTCCTTCTTCTTTTCTTCTTTTCTGAAATCGGCAGACTGACCTTTCGGCAATGATTCTAGCATAACGTTTTACTCAGGAAAGCTTTTGATGCGATTCTAAATCCTGAAGAAACTAGACTCAAAGGTCTTCCTCCTCATAAAAGGGTTTCCCCAAATTTGTTGTGGTTCGTCTGGCAGAAATTCTGGAAGTTGACAGACAGGAATCTGCCCGATTCTGATCAGAGTTCTTTATGTTTCTTCTCCTCTTTCTTGTTGCTTCTAGGCCTGTATCCGAGCTTTCCTTGCCTCTTTAGGTCTTCTTTTCCTCTTGCTTCAAGGTTTCAATTGTGGAAATATTTTCTGAAAATTCAAGAAAATAAATATGGTAAGTTTCGGCAAGAGTAATTTTCCCTATTCAAAATAGGTTTCCTTCTTCAATCCGATTTCCTAATTCATTTTAGTTTCCTAGACAAGCTAGGTTTCCTAATCCGAATAGGTTTCCTAATCAAATGAAGTTTCCTAATTTCAATCTTCGTCGTTTTTAGAAACAACAAAGCATTTTTACTTTCCTGGTTCAATTAGGATTCCTAGTTTGACTAGGAATTGCCGAAACTTTTCTAATTCAATATCATTGAGCACAATTTCATATTATTTCTGCCAAAGACTCAAGACTCACTCTAATGACTCGATCTTACACAAATAAGGGTTTAGCAAAGCATAAATGGAGGTAAAAACATATTAAGAACGTCGCATAAAATGCTCCTATCAACAATGACAGAAAGTGATTCTGAAATGCCTAAGAGGAACCAAGAGTTTCTGTTTGATACGAATAGAGAGTCTGAACTGAACATGAGTTTTGGGAGACGTAAAAAAGAGGGAGAGATGAGTGGTTTGAAAATTGAAAATTCTATTCTGATATTGTTTTTCATGTTTTGTTACCATTTTAACCTTTTGTTATTTAATATGGTTTTGGTTGATTATTAACAGGAATGGGCACAAAAAAGAAAAAGGTGTTTGGTAGTTCCATAAGCTAAATTGGCTTAATTAATAGAGATAACGACCTTAATTGTCTATCTTAATAATTAATGCCGAGAATAAAATTACTTCTAATGGTACGGTGAGAGCAAGGAAATTAAAAAGCGCTATTAAGGAATGAAACAATATGAAGCATATTTTGAATTTCGTCATTAACATTGAAATATTTATTTAATTTATTTATTCTTTCTTTTCTATGTTTATGTATGTAACAATATAAATAGGAAACGATTAGCTCTTTGTAAAGGGTCCCCGACACAACTCAAGTCAATACATATTTCAAATTCTCTAAAGTATCAATCTTTAGCGTAGCACATATTTTTATTGTCTTCTTTAGCGTAGTCTTTTTTTTTTGAATCAAGAGGCCAGGGTGTATCAAATTGGGCCACACTTGGACAAAAATACAACAAACAGATCCACTTGCCATAGACACCCCAATCATCCAATTAGGTTTAGGCTTCCAATATGATTTGGCTTTCGGATTTCACCATGGTGTCTATTTAGCGTAGTCTTTAGTATGTAGAAATTAGATTATAGTTGTTTATCTTTTTTATACACTTTATTTCTCAAAAAATTATATTTGTGAAAACGTCAAAAGTTCTTGTAACCAAGGCACATAGAATCTAGTGGCTGAGACAGTTCCTTCCTCGGCCCATAATTACTTGCAGAAAGTTAGATTATGCACACAATTAATCAAAACCTCACTTGGCCATCAGGCCGCAAGTTGATACGCCGCGCACCCAAAAAGACGAATTTGGTTCATGAGTCCCTTGGCCTCTCGTTAGGCCGATACGATTTTTTGCCAAACCAATATCATATCACATTACTCGGAAACTGGGTATATGGCTTATCTCAACAACTCGTAAGATGACGTCCTCGTCATCGCTTAGATATTTGGCTATCTGCCGACCAAGCCACCTACTCCTAAGCCCGACTCATGGTGAAGAAAGAGAAAGTTTGAATTTGAAATTAAAAAAAAAAAAACATAATGTCGCAAATTGAGAAGTTATTGGCCATTAAGAAAATTTTTAAACATTTGGGAAAGTAACAACGATAAAGGAATACTGATAAGGAAAGTTACTTTGTTAGCTAAAATGAGTGAAAAAACAAGGAATGTTAATTCTGTAATTTCTTTTGTGTACATTGACCTAATTAAATCTTATTAGTAATTGTTCAAGGAGAAAAGATAATAGGGAGAACTGTGTGTTTATTGATTGATAGAGAGGCATTTATATAGGCATTACAATAAGTATCCCGATAAATCAGGGATTCCTTATCTATTACATAATCATCTAATCTAGTCTAATTAGGTCAAGACACATTCAGGAAGTTACGGAAATAACCTTCCTACAACACTCCCCCTTGTGTCGAGCGCCTAATGTCTTCATGGTGCTTACCATGTTGCCTCACTAAAACCTTGCCAGCAAAACAAAAACCTCTTGGGCAAAAATAAAATGCATGGACGAAGGGAAAAGAGCACAACACACCAACACACCAACACTACACTTGTGAATAACATGTGATGTAGACTCCCCCTGATGTCTAACAAATTTAGAGCTCTGATATATGGCGCATGCCTAGGATCTTCACATGTTTCACATGCATAGATTTTCCCAAAGACTTGGTAAACAAATCTGCAACATTTGCATCTGAACTCACTTGATTAACTTGGATGTTCAGGAATTTCTGTTGTTCCACATTGTAAAAGAACTTGGGCGATATATGCTTAGTGTTATCACCTTTGATAAAACCTAACTTCATCTGCTCAATGCAGGCAGCATTATCTTCATAGATACACGTAGGTTTATCGGTGGTAGACACTAGTCCACACGAATCACGAATGTGGCGAATAACTGACCTTAGCCAGACACATTCTCTAACAGCCTCATGGAGGGCAATGATCTCTGCGTGATTCGATGAAGTAGCAACCAAAGTTTGCTTGGTTGATCTCCAGGATATCGTTGTATTTCCCATGGTAAAAACATAACCAGTTTGGGAACGAGCACGATGCGGGTCAGAGAGATACCCAGCATCTGCGAAACCAACTAACACGTTGTTGGGAGTCTTTGAGTAAGGGAGACGTCCAGAGAAGAGCACATTTGAATGGCCGAACGCGTCGCCATCATCATCCTCCACGCCGCCGGTGCTAGCAACAGTACCACGGCGTACGATGGCACTGCCGAGGCGGCCGAAAACGTTGGTGTGAGGAGGGTGATTGGCGGGATTTTCTCTCTTTGTGCTGAAGGGATAGAACAGTCCCAAGTCAATAGAACCTTTCAAGTAACGAAACAAATGTTTGATACCGTTCCAATGATAATGCGTAGACGCTGAGCTAAATCTATCTAGTAAGTTCACAGCGAAAGCAATGTCTGGTCTAGTACACTGTGCCAAATACAAAAGTGCCCCAATCGCACTTAAGTATGGGTACTCAGCACCAAGAATCTCTTCTTCATCCTCTTTGGGACGGAATGGATCCTTGTTTATGTCCAGACTACGAACAACCATGGGAGTAGACAACGGCGTACATGTATCCATGTTGAAATGCATGAGCATCTTCTGTGTATAAGCAGACTGGTGAACCAGAATACCCTTGGTTCTATGCTCTAACTCAAGTCCTAAACAGAACTTAGTCTTCCCAAGATCCTTCATCTCGAACTCAGATTTCAAGAATGAAACTGTCTCTTCAATCTCACTTGAAGTACCGATGACATTCATGTCATCAACATAGATAGCTACAATAGCAAATCCAGAGTCAGTCTTTCTAATGAACACGCATGGGCATAACTCATCGTTCTTGTAACCCCGCCGAATCAAGTATTCACGTAGGCGATTGTACCACATCCTTCCGGATTGTTTAAGTCCATACAGTGAACGTTGCAGCTTAACTACATAAGCACTCCGTGGTTTAGAGTCTTTTGATTCGGGCACATGAATTCCTTCAGGAACTCTCATGTAGATATCGGTATCTAGATCCCCATATAGATACGTTGTAACTACATCCATCAGTTGCATACTCAGTTTTTCGGACACTACTAAACTGATCAAGTAGCGGAAAGTAATGATGTCCATTACGGGAGAATATGTTTCCTCGTAGTCAATACCAAGACGCTGTGAGAAGCCTTGCACCACAAGTCTTGCCTTATATCGCAAGATCTCATGCTTCTCATTGCGCTTACGAACAAAGACCCACTTATGTCCGACAGGTTTAATGCCTTTAGGGATCAATTCAACATATCCAAAGACTTGCCTTTTATCTAATGAGTCAAATTCTGCATGTATTGCTTCTTTCCACTTCGGCCAATCTGCTCTTTGTTGACATTCAGTCACTGAGCGTGGTTCAACTTCGTCGTCATGGATGATCTTTTGTGCGACGGAATAAGCATATATATCATCGACGTGTGTGGAGGCTCTATCCACTAAGAGACACGCGTTATTCAAACTGAGCGAGATTTCTTTGTTCTCTGGAGTCAACATTGGTTCTGTGTCATCCCACAGAAATGATTCAGTTGACTCATGGACATAACTATAGTCAGAGACAATCTCATGCGATGGATTCGCATCGTCGATGATGAGCGGATTTTGTGCCTTCACTCGCTTCTTTCGAGGGTTTCTATCTCGAGAATTCTTCGGTCTCCCCCTCTTCCTGGTGAGGGCCGAGGTCGAAGCTGCTGCCCCTTCAAAGTCCATCAGGGCACCGTTGCGATCCGATTCAACAACAGCGACGCCACGGCGTACGATGGCGCCGTCGCCGGCGTCACCCTCTCCTGAGGATATGCCGACGGCACTAGGTCTTAGGGCAGCCGAACCGGTCCCGTAATTCGGGACCTCCAACCTTGTCGGTACGTTTGCAACGGGTACGTGTGATCTTGTCACTTTCGGAATATCAGTGAAAGCGTCGAGCATCGATTCTGCGACTTTCTGAAGATCGATAATGCGTTGCACTTCAAGCTCACTTTGAGCAGTGCGAGGATCATGAAAAGACAAATCGTTGGGGGCACACCATGTCAATTTCTGACGTTCATTCGGAATGAGTGCATTCATATCTCCCCCTAACGGCGGGAAGTGTGTCTCTTCAAAGTGACAATCTGCGAATCGCGCAGTAAATAGATCACCGTAGTCAACATAGAAACGTCGTTGTGGACCCATTTTGATACGCAAAGGAGGCGTAATTGGCACATAAACTGCACAACCGAAAGCACGTAAGTGCGATAGATTGGGTTCAAAACCAGTTACCATCTGGTAGGCACTAAACGCATTGTTGGCAATGGGTCGAAAACGAATAAGCATTGCTGCATGCAGTATTGCATATCCCCAAGCAGAAACTGGCAAATTGGTTCCCATAACCAATGCCCTAGCCACTAGCTGGAGTCGCTGAATGGTGGTTTCTGCAAGGCCGTTTTGAGAATGAACATGAGGAACAGGGTTTTCTACTTCAATCCCAATGGACATACAATAATCATCAAATGCTTTAGAGGTAAACTCGCCAGCATTATCCATCCTAATAGATTTGATAGGATGGTCAGGGTGGTTAGCCCTTAACTTGATGATTTAAGCTAAAAGCTTGGCGAATGCAGCATTTCTTGTGGACAACAACGCGACGTGTGACCAACACGTCGACGCATCAACCAGCACCATAAAATACTTAAATGGGCCGCATTCTGGTTTGATTGGGCCACAAATATCACCTTGGATTCGATGTAAGAATGGTATATTATCTGTTGAAGCTTTGGCGAATGAAGGACGAGCATGTAATTTAGCCAGTGAGCAAGCCTTACAAAATGAGCGATGGGCATTGGAAATTGCCATTGTGACATAAGAGGACACAGAGGGTGACGCCCCATGTCCCTGTGAAGGGTGGGACGGCACGACGTGCGGCGTAAAGGCAGCTTCCTCATCCGCCAGGTGCGCGGCCCCGACCCTGTGAAGGGGGGGGGGTGTTAAGGCCACGACCTTGCGGGGAGCTTGGCTCCTGCGTACATCACGATGTTGAGTCGCGGTAAGAGGTTCTTCCAATCGCTTTTTTGACTTGAAAAATGGATGTCCATGAGAGTTCTTTAAAATCCGGATCATCATATCACGGCCAGGGTGGCCTAGTCGAGCATGCCAAAGCTTATAATCATTAGTGTCACAAAAATTATCAGTGACAGCATATGATTCGAAGACACGGGCTGTAGTGAGATATAAGCCATTATCTTCAATGCACGACATCTTCTCTAAGATACGGCGGCGGCCACGTTCTTGAGAAGTAATGCATAAGTATTCTTCACCATTCTCAGCATAGGTATCCAAGTGATAACCGTTGGCACGGATATCCTTAAAACTCAGCAGGGTTCGATTTGTTCTCGGCGCATAGAGATCATCAATGACATTGATAAAGGTACCATTTGGTAACATAAATTCAGCGGTTCCTCGCCCTTTGACAACCGGCGAGGTACCTATCAATGAAGCTGTGGATGTCAAAGACACATGGTGTCGTGACCCCAGAGTGTGGCGGATGCCGAGCCTACTTCACCTTAATGGGCCGATGACGGCCCGTTCGCCTCCCTTTTTTTTTTTTTTTTTAGGGATTGAGCATAGGTGGGATTATAAGTCCAAAATATAGAGCCTATGTGACCCAAAGGTGGCGTCACAAGAACCACGTGAGTTGTTAATACACGAACCTGATTGCATAAAAACATAAAATTTCTCACAATATGGGAAAACAGAGAAATTTTATTAAGTGCCAACTTGACTACATCAACTTCTAATTCCAAAATAAACAGACTAACAAGAGTCATAAAAACATGGCGAATGCCATTACAGTACTTGATAAACTAGAAAAGTCAAATACATAGACTAATCGAAATTCGGGACATCAAGAGTTTGTGGTTGCGCCTTTGGAGAATCCACATGATGAGCATAATTTGCGTCAGTCATCTCGTCCTCAGCATAATTGCTTTTTTCAGACAGAAACCTCTTGTACTTCTTATAGGTATTTAATATCTCCTTACTAGCTCGACAATCGCGATGGTAGTGTTTGGAGGAACCACACTTGTAGCACGGAGAAAATTGGGCATTCTGGTCATTGCTATGAGGTCTAGGAGGGTTTGGTACCGGGCCTAGACGCGGTCCGTGGCTGGTCTGGCCTCCCCCTAAAGGTGGTGCGGCTGCGCCACCTTCTCGCCTCCAAGTGTTGGAGCGTCGTGTCACTTTGTTTCCAGCATTCTTATGTCTTTCACGTATCGAATTGTACGGGGCATTGCGGCTTTTATTTTTCTGCTTTGAAGCCTTCCCATAATGAGCCTGTGGTGTTGGAATTGGTTTTGTACCAACAGGTCTCTGGCTACTATTGAGCCTAATCTCAGAATGACGCTCTTTTTTAGCCAATATTGCCATAAGGTCAACGAATGTCCTGATTCTTCCTTCATCAACTGAGATTTTATATTGATGTCCAAGGACATCGTAGGCCATGGGGAATGTATTAAATGTCTTCTCCAGAAGATCTTTATCGGTTTTGATGACGCCAACCGTGCCAAGATCCGCCTGTAGACTAATCATATCCTGATTGTATTTGTCTACTTTGTCATAATCCGAGAAACAGATTTGTTCCCATTTAAGGGTGAGCTCTGGAAGAAGCATGTCATGGACATTGTTAAATCGCTGTTGGAGCGTGTCCCATAAAATTTTGGGATCTTTTACAGACAAATATTGTCGCTTCAGAGTCGGGTGGATATGGCGCCTCAAATACATGAGGGCCTGAGCCTTGGCATGGTCCCCAAAAGGGGTGGTGGCGGCTGCATCAGTTAGAAGGGCTGAAAAACCTTTGCTTTGGAAAGCAATTTCAACATCGGAAACCCATCGATGGTAGTCTTTGCCTTGAAGATCGAAGATCTCAAAATCAAGGCGTGACGGTGACGACGACGACATCTACAAGAGAATAGAACGTTAGATTAGTATCACTTTAAACAGATACTATCAAGTATAGATTGGAATTAGAAGGGATATATTCGGTCACATGAAAACTAGTTTCGATGCGAAAAATTGTTTTCTTTTGATGCATAAACCGGCAGTTTCATACCTCACCTTCAAACAGTGGCGTACTCAGACATCCACATAAGCATCTCTTTTTCTTTTAATTCCGTTTCAACGTGATTCCCCCAGGACCATCACTTAAAACTTGGACCGTAGGGGTGATGAAATCCCCATTCTAGGTCTCATCGGCGATATAAGAATGGCAGGAATCGGAGTAGAAGAAAGGCTAATAGAGCCCGATATAATATATCTATAGTTCAAAAGCAGGAACTTTTATAATTTTTTTTTACCTTTTGATCAAAGGAACGAGAGCGTAAAACTTGTTCTTCGACTCTTGTCTGGTTCTCGAGTCTCTTTTTACGCAAGTAATTTGGAGGAGCTATCTTGAAAAATTGATGGCGAGCTAACAGGCTGGCGAGCGAGCGGGCTTGGCGAGCGAGCAGGCTAGCGAGCAAGCAGGGTGGCGAGCGAGCGAATTTACAGGTGGCCGGGCAAAAGCTGTGGCCTAGGAGAGACCGAGAAGGGGGGGGGGGGGGGGGGGGGCACGGGTCTTGAGGAGGGAGGTGCAGCTGACGGAAGGGATGGAGGAGGAGGAAAAAGTTATTAGGGATTTAGGGTTTTTCTAGGGCTCAGGGAGGTCACGTGCTGATAACGTGTTCAAGGAGAAAAGATAATAAAGAGAACTGTGTGTTTATTGATTGATAGAGAGGCCTTTATATAGGCATTACAATAAGTATCCCGATAAATCAGGGATTCCTTATCTATTACATAATCATCTAATCTAGTCTAATTAGGTCAAGACACATTCAGGAAGTTACGGAAATAACCTTCCTACAATAGTAATAACTTTATAAGGTAGGGAATTTTTTATAATTCAGGATACTTGGGTGCGGGGACGTACCAACTAGCGGCCTTAGTTCGTAAGGAGAAAAGTACTCACTTTCTTTTTCTGGTTAAAACTTTTATAATAAGACAAAAACACATGTTACTTAAAATAAATTTTAAGTTACTTGAAAAAGAAAGTGGGAGTGTGGATTGTAAAATCAGGAGTGTAAATTTCAGTTATCTTGATATAATATCTATTTAAAGGCCTCCTTATCAATGAATAAATTATCAGTTTCAATTCAATCTTTTCTCCTTAATCATGTTATCGGCTACTTTGTCTAACCTTGAGTCTAAAAGGTTTTTTTTTTCTCCGTCGACATCCCCTAAACCTTGGCCACCGGCAACCTTCGACAGTCCCACGCACGACCCGGTATTGCCCCTGCCACGGCCCTGCCCAATCCCCCGCACGGCTCTGCATGACCCCTGCTTGAGCCTGGCACACATGCCCCTGCACAGATCCCCGCAGTAGTCCCTCGACCCTATAGCGCATCACTTTGTGCTATATCTTGACGTTTCAAGATTGCTCCTCCGGCCTATTCTCACAAATTGAGGCTCCAAAATAAGAAGAATCTCCATGAACAAGCTGACAGGACCCGAACCAGATTTCACCCCGAAACCCGGATCAGATCCTGCAGGGACCACCTTAAGAGAGATTTTACCGAAAAATCGGCATGACCTCTCTTAAAATGGACAACCCTCACCTGTCAAAAACACAAAACTCTTCTATAAAAACCACCCTGACTCTAGGAGCCCTCTACTCCCCCAAGATTCCAACAACTTCTCCACACAGAAGTAAAATCACTTTTAAAACATCTACAATTTATCAGAGCATTCTACCGAAAATAACTAAGGATACAAAATCAGAAGGATAAAGAATCAAAAGATCCTACCAAGCGGAAGCAATACTGACGCTGACTATGCCTCGACCTGAGTATCGTTGACCTCGACTACTAGTCTGCACACTAGGCATTTTAAAACGAAGGGCCCAGGGGAAAGTAATTTAAAAACGTTAGAGTGAGTAGATAAAAATAAAATAATTTCAACTAAAACTTTTCGTTAAAGACATTATATCACTTTCCCACATTTTCATACTAATCAGAAAATCACAATGCATGCATATTTATATATAAACGTACCACATTTTATGAAAAACTCTATTAAAACAACTCAGCCTCGCTGACAACTCAAATAAACAAAACTCCTTTGTTTATATTTTTATATATATATATATATATATATATATATATATATATATATATATAATCATAATCATTTGAAAATCAACTTATAATACATCTCGATCAATCTCTTTGGTCATATAAAAATCTTAGTTCCGCTGGTTCGGGAATCTATAAAATACCGAAAGCCTCATAGAGGAAATATTCCCGAAACTAGATAATATAAAAATATAGAAAGCTTAATCCACTGCTTCGGGAATCTATCAAAAGCTGAAAGTCTCATAAATGAAATATTCCCGAAGTCACATCATATAATCGTATAAAAATCTCAATCACGTCATATAATAATATAAAAATCTCAATTGACTGATGCGGGAATATATTAAAACTGAAAGCTTTACTGAGGAAATATTCCCGCAATCACAGTGAAAAACATCCTCATGACCAAATCTCATTGGCCATGCAACAGGGGAAAGTCTACCCACCATAAATAACTGGAACCTCGTCAGGCTCCGGGTCCGAGAGTCCTATTGACTCCCCCCGTGTCTAAGTGTACTACCTAGACACGTCACCGCCTCAATATATACCACCCTACGTCGACCACCGAGCGTGAATCTGACCTATATGGTCAAGTCGTCACCTCGCGTGGGATGAGGCCTCGCTAGCTAGCATCAATATAATAATACCGTGGACCCTCGTATGGTGAAAATCCGAAAACAAACCAAAAACACGTTTCCCCTTATATATAACAATCCGTACGATCCCCGATCGTACTCCCGAGGCTTATACTCATAAATATAATTAAACACCAATACAGCCTCGTAGAAAATAATTGAAGTCTACATATCTCAAATGTCATGAATATCGAAACCAAGTAAAATCATATCATCCTCGGAAATCTCGTTTCCGATTAAATATCAACATAAATGATAAGTCATAAAATCCGAATAGTTCAAATCATATAATACACGGAAATCCCATTTAAGTTATGTAAATTATATATAAATCAACAATAATTTTCCAAATGTCAAGTTAATTTATGAAATTTATAAATTATTTGAAAACCGATGTCAATACATCCTCCTTTCACATAACTCGATGTTCTTTAAAAATCCGAAAGGTTTCCAAAGAAATTTCCCCACTTATATGTATATATATATATATATATATATATGTATATAAATCCACATAAAATCAAATAATTATGCATGCATCAATTTCAAAACAAAAGTCCACTCACAGTCTTTCCGAGCTGGTAGCCGTTTCGGCTCTCGTCCCGTCGAGTACCCTCTCGACCTGTCACAAGGGCGAAATCGTAAATTTCTAAACCTCGGAAAACAAATATAGAACCCAAACCACAGACGTCCTCGCTCGTCCGAAAACTCCTAATTTTTCCTTTTCAGTTATCGGTATAGGAGTTACGCTTTAATACCGATAATCTACGTCTGAAATAGCTTAGGACACCCACCTCGTGTCCAAATAATTCTTTTCCCAGTTATTCCGTCGTAAAAACCCTTTTAATCAGCTTTTACCCTTTTTACGGTAAGTCAACAGTAAAAACTACTGGTCAAACAGTAATTATTACAGGTCAAACGGTAATTCTGAAAGTCAAACAGTAAATGGTTAAAATTCAATTACTATTTACCATTTACTGTTTACTGTTTACTATTTACTTTTACTGTTTACCTTTTTACTTTTATTAATTACTGTTTACTGTTTACTTTTACTTTTCACCTTTTACCGTTTTACCTTTTCACTTTTTACCACATCACTGTTCATCTTCTTCCTCAGCCGCCGGAACAGTGGCGCCGCCGCCACCGTCGTCGGAATAGCAGCGCCGCCACAGGAGGCCGAAACCACCTCCAATCGACGCCAAATTCGTCCAACACCATCTCCACCACCTCGGGAACTCGTCCCCGCCGCCAAAAACGGCCCCAGCCGCCGCATACGGCGGCCGGCACGGCGGCCCGATTTCCCCAAATCCAATCTCTCCAAAAATCCACCAAATCAACACCAAAATACACCCAATCGACTCCAATCAATGTTCTAATCACTAATCTAGCCTCCAAATCCACCAAAAACCTCTAAATCACAAACTCCAATTCGAAATCCAAAAACCCTAAAATTTTCAAAATCTAATTCCTCCTTACCTGCTACGAATCGGCTCAATTCCTTTCGTAGGATTGACGTGCGGGTCGAGGCCTTCGATTCCCTACCGGAATCGGGCCGAACCATGGCCGGAGGAGGGAGAACCACCCGATCGGGGTCGGTGCTTCTCGGGCTGTGCACGGCCAAACGGCGGCGATTCGTCGTGAATCACCACCACCGGCGTGACGAGGGAGCCGAGACGGTCCGAACGCGACCGGTGCGGCCGGACGGCGGTGCCAGGTGGAGGGCGAACCGGAGTCGGGGGAGAGGAGAGAGAAAGGGAAGGAGAAAAGAAAAAGAAAGAAAAGAAAAAAGAAAGAAAAATGGGGGATTTCCTTTTCGGGAAATTTTCCTCCCGCTAAATCGGACAATTTTCGATTTTACATCACAACTTTTTCGTACAAACTCCAAATTGGGCGTGCTACATGTCCACGAACTCGTTTCAACGTCCTCTACCTTATAAAAAAAAAGAACAAAATCCTCGGTCGGGTCAACTTATTTAAAAGTCAACATTTCGGACTTTCGAATCGTAAAAACGATTCTCGGTACGTAAAAATAAAAGAAAACACTGTCCCGAGGTAGTTCGAAATTCGGGTCGTATCAATTCTCCCCTCCTTATAAAAATTTCGTCCTCGAAATTTGTATACTCGTCAAAACTTAGGATGGGGTATCGACATCTCACTACTCCTCCAGTTCTCAAGTAGTAGTTCGTTTACCTCTTACAATTTAATCCCCCTGGTCAACACTTTCAACTGACAGCTCTAGGACATTCAAATCTTTCTTCGGTTGATAGGTTAAATTTCCGAGATATGCGAACGATCGGCAATTACTCATGGAGTCTAGATGCGTGGAAAAACGTCATGTCTCTTGGGCAATTTCGATAAGCTACCAGATCAATCTGCTCCGTCATCCCCTGAAAGTCGATAAATCTTGACACTCAGTGTCTCATCTCTACCATCCTCAGAACTCTGAGTTACTTATCTCATAACCCCTGAACTGCATCTCACAAGACTCAAACTATTCTTTAGGATATGAATAGACATCTCTGTCTATTCACCCAATCCAAATGTGCAAGGTAATGCGAAAATATCATCGAACCCGTAAAGCTGCCTGCAACTCCTTTTAAGTCTATAAAATAAATCACGATTTTCAATCAGATTTCACGGATTTAGACATCAAAAAGTCTCCCAATCTATATCACCCACATATCCACAAACCGACTTTGGGTGTGAGACACGCCATACATACAAATCACATAGGGATATGAAATCTCACACTAACACCCACAAACGTCGCTAAGAACTTTGGGGTTTTACCTCTCAACGTTTACATATTGCCACCTCAATCAACAACGTCCCATCACTCGAACTGGTGAAAATGCACATGTGAGCTATATTATGCTTTATCACTCATAAGCTCTATGGACGAGTCCTCGATTTGTGCTCCTTGCACAACAATAATCAGGACTGGTTTCACATGAAACTCATTTATCAAAGTCCAATCTCGTCCATGGATAAAGCAACTTTCGTAACTCACAACTCATAAAGGAGTGGGACCAGAATCATCGTCAAATGTGACCACCAACAGAGGTTTCCAACTAGATACATCAGCTACCATCAATAAACCAGATCTGATATGACATCAAGGAATCCTTCGGATGTCAAAATTAGTTTCCAAAACCGACTATTAACACCAGAACTGTTAAATCGATCATTATCAAAAACAACATTGCAACGAAAATCGAACTTCAGCATATAACCTTAAACTCGAGAGAAAACATCTCAAATACCCAAAAGACTCGCCGAATTTACAACATAAACCTTCCAACCTGAGTTGCTCGAGCCAACAAATATCGAATATCCTCTACTAACTCGCATCAAAGAAAAGAAACCCTCGAGAAATAAGATTCTCAAAACCTCAATTAAACTATAGAAGTTCCAGTCAATATATCGTCCCATGAAAGCTGACATGAGAAAAACTCAAACCAATGATCTATCCGACGAAAACACCAACACGTATTACAAAAAAAAATGACTTCTCAAGTCATCTCGGGATCCGTAAGTGGTCCCACCACATTACGATCCCAAAATAAATTCTCCCACTAACAAAACGTCGTTCAACTAATCAGAAATACACTACTCACGTCACAACATTTCCTTACACAAGCCTTGACTCGAAACGCTACGGCTATATTATAAGCGACCAATGAAACACCTCGAGCAATTCATCTGACATTGCCCTGTAAAACCAGTACAAAATAATTACTCGTGACTCGTCTTATCGTTCTCAAGATTCGCTTTTCTTAATGAAGTCACTTGAGTTATTAGTGTCCTCCGATTGAATCACACCATTCAATTCTTATCCCATGCTACATTCAATGACTTCAATATCGCTGACCCCTTGGCGTCGAAATCTTTATATCCACAATCGCCAAAATCCAGATTGCACTATCCACATGCCTCTCACACCTGTCGAAATAGGAACAAAGCCGATACCTTTACTTGACAAGTGTTCTGTGACTAACTAAATAGTCAACGTCAACATTTGCCATCAGCTTGAAAATGTTCGAGAATCAAAAGATATCGCTCCAATGTTAGCAGATAGAATCCCGACTTAACCATGAAAAATTGCCAAAATAACTCTTAGAGTTCGAAACATGCTTCCTGGAAATCACCGGTGGATTTCACCCCAACCACCATAAATAAGCATGTGACTTCAAGACAAACCAGAAGCCGTTGACGGATCTCGAATCGGGATTACGGATCAAAAGTTATGATCCGCCGAAGCTTCGTCACAAATCCTCGAACAAGAAACACAGAAGAACAAAAGAAGCGACTGATCAAATACAACTCCAATCATTTATAAGATGACCAGTCGAAGAAAAGTCACTTGTCAACTTTGGTGCAACTACCAGAATCTTCTCATCCGAATTACCGAGCAAACCCTGCAATGGTCGAATGGATCCTCGATCTCGGTATTCCAGATATCGTCTCTAGCTGCTCGCGTGCTAAAGCAATGTCCATCGAGTCCAAGCCATACATCATCGCAACACGGTGATTCCGAAGCCACAACGACTATATCTCGAAATTTACGCCGCATGGAATCACTAAGCATCGCCAACTTCCAATCATCACTGACCTCCCAATGTTATCATGATCACATATTCAAATCTCTTTCCCCTCAAATACCACATATATCGAGGCAAACATCTCCAATATTGGTAGCTATTTCAATTTCTAATTCTTCCTTTATCAAATCTCCCGACCAAAGTCGCTAAGAATTAGAGTTATTTATAGCTCCCACAATCTCTATATAACTCTCCATTTCTTCCGTCATAACCGATATGTCCAAAATCCAAATAAGACGATTATGAGATTCATAAAAACAACACATGTACATGATAGGAGCATGAAATGCGACATTTTTAGTGTGTTATTTCCCTTAACTTGTACTTTGTTAGTGCTATTTAGTGTAAGATTGAGTCATAATTTAGTTTAGTGTGTCTATGGAAACTCTATGATGAATATGCGCTTAATGTGTGAATTTTGTAGAAACTTGCTTAGTTTTAGGATTTTAGTTTGAAAATCGGCCAGAATGACCTTCCGACATAAAAGCTTGTTTCTGTAAATCTTAGAATGTTCTAATGAAAATATTTTCTTCTGTGATTTTGTAGATGATTCGAAGAGCTTTCTAATGATGGGTCATGTGCATGAATCGGAGCAGGGATGCATTTACTATGATTTTCAGAAGTTCACACAAGTGCTGTGCGCGTTTGTAAGAAGCTATTTCGGAAGTTGGATTTTCATTGGGCTATCTATATAAATCGGATGGAGCTATAATTTGAGCCAAGTTTGTTGGATGATCCAAGTTTATAATGAAGAGTTTAATTGAGGAAAAAGCCAGACCAGAAGAGTTGGAAGTCAGGCAAATTTGGCATGCTAGTTCGAGGAGTCCTAAACTTAGTCGGAAAAGAGTTTTTGGGCTGTTTTCTTGGGTTTCTTGGGAATTCCGAATTTCCTTTGATATGTACCTATATATAGCTTGTATTAGGGCAGAAAAAGGTATCTCATCATATATATTAGCCAAGCCAAAACACTAGCCAAATTCTTCATAGTTTCAGAGAAAGCCGTAGACCCATTCCTTAGGTATTTTCCATAAACTATCACAGTGTTACATTGGATTTTCGCGAGTTCTAATGTATAATCTTTCTACTATCTTTCTCTGTTTAATTTCAATGTCTTTGTCTATGAAGTTGTTGAAGTTAGCTATGCTTGACTTTCGGTTCTTACACATGCATGAATATCGATTTTTAGATTTTAGGTTTTCTGATTTCTTGGATTTCGGTCTTGTGTGTTTGTAGTATGTTACTTGCATCGATTTCAGGTTAGTGTATAGGACAGTAGGTGAGTCGATTTTTATTATATGTGATCTTGATTTGTTCTTGAATGTGCATCACAAATTGAATCTTAGGAGGCTTCTAAGGCCTTAGTTGCATTCTAGGGTTTGGTTTCATCAACTAAGGTGTTCTAATTGCTGCATAAAAGCTTGTGGCATTGTAGATCATCTTTAGAGCGAAAAGTTTAAGGGCATGCATATTTACATGATAGGTGACGCTATTACATGTTTTATGTTTCCAATTTGGCTTTCATGCTTAATCTTATTTGTTTAATTACTACTGGTAGGTGGTTAAACATGCTAGTAATTTAGGATGAAACGCGAAGTTAAGTTCTAAATGTACTTGTGAATTCTTGACGGTTTTAACTGCTGGTTGGTTTTAATCAAAATAGAAATTTCTGTTAAACTTATTTGCTGCCTTGTTTGCTAATTTGGTTTCGATGTCTGTTTCATATGTGTGTTGTGCTTAAGCTATATGTGTTTGGTGGTGATCACTTGTATATATGTTAATTTAGGTTTTTATTTTCTGTATTTTTAGGATATTAGGTTCAAATATAAAATCCCATTTATGTGTGTGTGTTTGTATATATGTGTGTATTTTGTGATTCTCTTTGATTTTGGTCACCCTTTGGTGTCCCCGGATTGATCGTACCCTACTTGTTCTATACTACTAACGCTTTTGCAGGGTATTAAATTGTGCTTGTTATTTAACCCCGGTTTGGTAACACGTCAGTACACTGCCACTTAAATGTCCACATACTCACTTTCTCCACATACGCCAAATCCACTGTCAATCCACAAAATATCACTTATGACGAGGCCCAAAACAAGCACGTGACAATCCGCAACGACGTTCAGAAGTTACACGTTCGATTCTCCAATCTTTGTAACCAGGTCGCAACGACGTCAATCACCTCACGGGTATCTTGGCGACAAAAGTAGAAACGATCGCATTACCCGTTACACAAAATCCAAGGCCATTCCCAAAGCACCAGGAGAATACCAGACCAGAATAATAACGCGTAGCCCAAATAAGAAAATAGGTGCTCCTCTCGAAGGGAATGAGGCCCAGCATCCGAGTTTCCGCTGCGTATTCTGACGCTATAACAGCGGATGCGCGTCAAACTCATAACCGAATAGGTATTACCACATACCTATTCCGCACGTAAGGATAACATCCTAGGAGGTCAATATACTCGAGGCATAGTCTAAAAGATACAAGTCGATACCGGGAATGTATTTTACATACTTGATAATAACGTTAGTACCAAAGAACATACGATGGCTACCCGCTGCAGTCGGACCATCAGTCAGAGGTACTAAGCATTACCAAGCATATAAAATAACAGAATAGAATAGTACTCTACCGAGTACATGACAAGATATCCAAGAATCTGGCTCATGAACTTAATGTACACACTAGCATCAGAGAATGTGATGGAAATCCGCCGCGGTCGGATCCTCACTCAAAGATTGCTAGGCGTCATCAAGTAGAAAAGACAACATGACTCAAAGAAAAGACAAGACCTAATGCTCTGATACCAAATTGACAGGACCCGAACCAGATTTCACCCCGAAACCCGGATCAGATCCTGCGGGGACCACCTTAAGAGAGATTTTACCGAAAAATCGGCATGACCTCTCTTAAAATAGACAACCCTCACCTGTCAAAAACACAAAACTCTTCTATAAAAACCACCCTGACTCTAGGAGCCCTCTGCTCCCCTAAGATTCCAACAACTTATCCACACAGAAGTAAAATCACTTTTAAAACATCTACAATTTATCAGAGCATTCTACAGAAAATAACTAAGGATACAAAATCAGAAGGATAAAGAATCAAAAGATCCTACCAAGCGGAAGCAATACTGACGCTAACTATGCCTCGACCTGAGTATCGTTGACCTCGACTACTAGTCTGTACACTGGGCATTTTAAAATGAAGGGCCCAGGGGAAAGTAATTTAAAAACGTTAGAGTGAGTGGATAAAAATAAAATAATTTCAACTAAAACTTTTCGTTAAAGACATTATATCACTTTCCCACATTTTCATACTAATCAAAAAATCACAATGCATGCATATTTATATATAAACGTACCACATTTTATGAAAAACTCTATTAAAACAACTCAGCCTCGCTGACAACTCAAATAAACAAAACTCCTTTGTTTATATATATATATATATATATATATATATATATATATATATAATCATAATCATTTGAAAATCAACTTATAATACATCTCGATCAATCTCTTTGGTCATATAAAAATCTTAGTTCCACTGGTTCGGGAATCTATAAAATACCGAAAGCTTCATAGAGAAATATTCCCGAAACTAGATAATATAAAAATATAGAAAGCTTAATCCACTGCTTCGGGAATCTATCAAAAGCTGAAAGTCTCATAAATGAAATATTCCCGAAGTCACATCATATAATCGTATAAAAATCTCAATCACGTCATATAATAATATAAAAATCTCAATCGACTGATGCGGGAATTTATTAAAACTGAAAGCTTTACATGCAGAGGAAATATTCCCGCAATCACAGTGAAAAACATCCTCATGACCAAATCTCATTGGCCATGCAACAGGGGAAAGTCTACCCACCATAAATAACTGGAACCTCGTCAGGATCCGGGTCCGAGAGTCCTATTGACTCCCCCCGTGTCTAAGTCTACTACCTAGACACGTCACCGCCTCAATATATACCACCCTACGTCGACCACCGAGCGTGAATCTGACCTATATGGTCAAGTCGTCACCTCGCGTGGGATGAGGCCTCGCTAGCTAGCATCAATATAATAATACCGTGGACCCTCGTATGGTGAAAATCCGAAAACAAACCAATAACACGTTTCCCCTTATATATAACAATCCGTACGATCCCCGATCGTACTCCCGAGGCTTATACTCATAAATATAATTAAGCACCAATACAGCCTCGTAGAAAATAATTGAAGTCTACATATCTCAAATGTCATGAATATCGAAACCAAGTAAAATCATATCATCCTCGGAAATCTCGTTTCCGATTAAATATCAACATAAATGATAAGTCATAAAATCCGAATAGTTCAAATCATATAATACACGGAAATCCCATTTAAGTTATGTAAATTATATATAAATCAACAATAATTTTCCAAATGTCAAGTTAATTTATGAAATTTATAAATTATTTGAAAACCGATGTCAATACATCCTCCTTTCACATAACTCGATGTTCTTTAAAAATCCGAAAGGTTTCCAAAGAAATTTCCCCACTTATATGTATATATATATATATATATATATATATGTATATAAATCCACATAAAATCAAATAATTATGCATGCATCAATTTCAAAACAAAAGTCCACTCACAGTCTTTCCGAGCTGGTAGCCGTTTCGGCTCTCGTCCCGTCGAGTACCCTCTCGACCTGTCACAAGGGCGAAATCGTAAATTTCTAAACCTCGGAAAACAAATATAGAACCCAAACCACAGACGTCCTCGCTCGTCCGAAAACTCCTAATTTTTCCTTTTCAGTTATCGGTATAGGAGTTACGCTTTAATACCGATAATCTACGTCTGAAATAGCTTAGGACACCCACCTCGTGTCCAAATAATTCTTTTCCCAGTTATTCCGTCGTAAAAACCCTTTTAATCAGCTTTTACCCTTTTTACGGTAAGTCAACAGTAAAAACTACTGGTCAAACAGTAATTATTACAGGTCAAACGGTAATTCTGAAAGTCAAACAGTAAATGGTTAAAATTCAATTACTATTTACCATTTACTGTTTACTGTTTACTATTTACTTTTACTGTTTACCTTTTTACTTTTATTAATTACTGTTTACTGTTTACTTTTACTTTTCACCTTTTACCGTTTTACCTTTTCACTTTTTACCACATCACTGTTCATCTTCTTCCTCAGCCGCCGGAACAGTGGCGCCGCCGCCACCGTCGTCGGAATAGCAGCGCCGCCACAGGAGGCCGAAACCACCTCCAATCGACGCCAAATTCGTCCAACACCATCTCCACCACCTCGGGAACTCGTCCCCGCCGCCAAAAACGGCCCCAGCCGCCGCATACGGCGGCCGGCACGGCGGCCCGATTTCCCCAAATCCAATCTCTCCAAAAATCCACCAAATCAACACCAAAATACACCCAATCGACTCCAATCAATGTTCTAATCACTAATCTAGCCTCCAAATCCACCAAAAACCTCTAAATCACAAACTCCAATTCGAAATCCAAAAACCCTAAAATTTTCAAAATCTAATTCCTCCTTACCTGCTACGAATCGGCTCAATTCCTTTCGTAGGATTGACGTGCGGGTCGAGGCCTTCGATTCCCTACCGGAATCGGGCCGAACCATGGCCGGAGGAGGGAGAACCACCCGATCGGGGTCGGTGCTTCTCGGGCTGTGCACGGCCAAACGGCGGCGATTCGTCGTGAATCACCACCACCGGCGTGACGAGGGAGCCGAGACGGTCCGAACGCGACCGGTGCGGCCGGACGGCGGTGCCAGGTGGAGGGCGAACCGGAGTCGGGGGAGAGGAGAGAGAAAGGGAAGGAGAAAAGAAAAAGAAAGAAAAGAAAAAAGAAAGAAAAATGGGGGATTTCCTTTTCGGGAAATTTTCCTCCTGCTATTTATACTCGTCCAAAAATCGGACAATTTTCGATTTTACATCACAACTTTTTCGTACAAACTCCAAATTGGGCGTGCTACATGTCCACGAACTCGTTTCAACGTCCTCTACCTTATAAAAAAAAAAAAAAAAAATCCTCGGTCGGGTCAACTTATTTAAAAGTCAACATTTCGGACTTTCGAATCGTAAAAACGATTCTCGGTACGTAAAAATAAAAGAAAACACTGTCCCGAGGTAGTTCGAAATTCGGGTCGTATCACAAGCGTCCTCAATTGAACCCTTCGATTTCTTCAAAAGAGGTACAATTGTTCAACGTTCCCGCTTTTGAACTATAATTATATATCGGGTGCTATTAACCTTCTTTTTTCTACTTTTCCCACCATTTTTATATCGTGGACAATATCATATAGAGGGGATTTAGCTGCCCCTCTGATCGGAGTTTGCTTGTGATGATTTTGAGGGGGTCACGTCATTAGAAAGGGAAGCTAATCGATCTTTATGAATTGTTGTATACACCACTGTTTTTGGGTGCAATATGAAGTCGTCAGTTTAACATTAGTTACATGTGATCATAGTCCATATACATCTTAACCCTTCTAATTCCGTTTACATATTTGAATACTATTTGTTATATCAATACTAATACGATATTTAAATATGTATTACATAAAATATACGGAATAATCAAGATTCGAATTAATCTAATTTGTTCAAGACCACAAAATTAAACTTCCTTAATAATAAAAGATATAAGATATCTCTATATATTAAGCCAATTTGGCTTATGGAACTGCCATCTACTATTTTCTCAAATTACCCTTAATATATTAAACTATATAAATAGAGAAATCATTTAGATAAAGGATAAAGAAGTAAAAGAGCAATATAAACCTCTTCGGAAGAGTTGTCTTCTCTCCTGTAAACTCACCCATAAACAACTGAAATAAAGAAGAAACAAGAGAGAGACGCAGTTCCCCACGATCTCCATTGCTGAGGAAAACCGTCGGGCACGATCATGAAAGTTAATTGGGTACAAATTGTCCTCATTACAACTCTTCCCCTTTCAATTTACAGGAGAAACGCAGAGCAAAGCACCGTAAAATCAAAACAAGAGAAAGATTGCTATCGTTTGGGCTGAGGTATGATTGTATGAATTGATATCGTATGAATTGATTTCCATTCTCAATTGATAATTGGTATTTTCAATTCCGTGTTTCAATTTCCATTCTCAATTTGCTTGCTTAATTACTCAAGGGCATACTCATTGGTTTTGGTTACAGGCTTACAGCAGCAACCAATCTGCAATGTCATACTCATTGGTTTTTTCTTCTTACTCTTTCGTGTTTCAATTTCCATAAGTATAGAAAGAAGTTTGCTGGGATCCTTGGTTGATGGTTCTTTCATCTGGCGTTCCCAACTCATTTTATGGGTTTCTGCTGTTCTCTCTTCATTAAGGTAAGATTGCTTCAATTTCTGTTGTTTTACATGTTTAAAGTCACCAATGCATATAATTTTAACTTGACCATCGATAACAATGGAAGGCGTCAACAACTTTGGAGGTATATAGTACAACAAAGGGAAATTAATTAACTAGTTTAGGATACAATTATTTACCTCTATTTGCCATTCTGTCATTTTCAGGCATACTTTGGTAATGATTTTTGTAATCCCAATCATTAATAATTATAGCCTTTTGGTTCTAATTTGGGGACTCACACTATAGAAAGAAGTAGAAATTAAGGTATGTCTTTGACTTAGGAAGAGAACAGGATAGAAAGCAAGCATCGATGGTAGAGAAAAGGGATTTCTTTTAACAAAGCAAGTGCAAGTGTGAATTGATTTGGTCTCAAGCCTCCTTACACAAAACATCTTACCAGATCTACTAATAGTTGTGTTGATGCCATATGCATCAAAATAATTTTTTTTTTTTAATGTTGTTGACAGTAGCCGCAGAGGGGCTACAGCAAGCCCACAGACCCGCGGCAAGTGCACCAGGGCCCGGCCCAGGACCCAGGATCGGATCACCAGCACCAGGCCTCGGGGCCCAGCGGTCTATCCTGCCTCCAAGGGTCCTGGGACCGGGGGCGCCTGCCTGCCAAAGAGGACACCAGAATATCCAAACAGAAGGGAACCAGTCCCACATCGAAGGGTAAGGCCAGCCCTCACCCTCAACCACCTATATATGGGCCTCAACTACCACCATAAATGGGTAACTTGTCTCTCTCCCTGCTTACATACGTGCCCTGGTTATATATATTCCAACTATACTAACTTAGGCATCGGAGAGGTGAAGGCCGGCCCGCCCGGTATTCCCCTTAGTAAGCAGGATTGCAGGAGATAGAGTTGGATTCATCAAGTATCTACTAGACCCCCGGGTTTAGGCAGAAACAAATGTACTCTCTCGCTCTCTTTTTTCCCCCGGTGCAGTATTGTTGATATCTTTCATCGGATCAAAGCCATATCACCATTGTTGCCGAGAAAGGCCATGTATGAATTTTGTCGCTTTTGGTTTTGGTATTTAATTGTTTGTTTACTGCTCTGTTTATGGTGACTAAAAGTTATTATCCGTTTGATTAACTCTTTTTCCATCCGGGGTATTATATCAGAAAACATTGTGCCCCACGGCACTAATTGGGAATCAACTGTTGTAGTAACTCTTCTCCTAGGTACATGTTTAAGTCTATGTTTGAGTTTTTCTTTTGTATTTATGTCTGTACATTTAAGGCTGGATATTAAGATTTGCATTTGAATTTGGGAGAGATTGATCATGTGTTGAATAATGAAAATCACATGAATCTGAGAACTATTAAGTTCCTACGTTTTTGATTTTATTTTCAGTAATCTAGCTAAATTTGCATAGAAGTTTTGTTTTGTTACAGTGCTCATGGCTACATGTATAGTGTTGAATTCCAATTGTGGAGGAGACAAATCTGATCGGAAGGAAAAGAAAGAGAGGTCTTTGGCTTCCATCTTTTTTCTGAATTGTAACAAAAGAGGTGTGTTGTGTGTCACATCTTTGCCTCTGTTGGTCTTTTGCTTCATTATTCTACTTAATTGTGACCAACTAATTGCCCTACACTATTGTTCTTTTGCTTCATCTTTTTTCAATATCTTTTTTCATTTAGTGATATTCACTTTAGTTTGGTTGATTTTTCTGTTAATTATTGCTGGAAAACTGTGTATATGTTCAACGTATTTATCGAAAAATGTTTAAACGCACGCGCGAACGCGGCCGCGATGCGCGTGCAGAAAGGCTAGTAAGATATAAAAGTAAATAATGTAGTAATAAAATACAAATTGTTCAAGGAAGGTTAACTCCGTAACTTCCGTGGTGTGTCTTGTCCTAATAAGACTTGTAGTCTAGATACTCTATTAGATAGGGAATCCCTGTTCGCCAGGGATACTTGATGTAATGCCTATATAAAGGCCTCCTTATCAATGAATAAAGACAGAGAGATTTATCAATCTATTTCTCCTACAACACGTTATCAGCACATTGCTCTAGCCTCCCGTCTAATAAACCCTAGAAACCCTAATTCCGAATTTTTTTTTCGAAACCCTAACCTACCGTCGGCCGCCGATTCTTCTCTTCGGCACCGTCGGCCTCTTCTCAGCAGCATCTGCGCTGTTCGCTTGCCGCACTGTACCCTCGAGTACTGCTCCTCCTCTGCCTCTAGGCAGACAACCTGCTCGCCAGCAGCTCTCCCTTGCGTGCTACTTTTTGCACGCATCTGCCAGAAGATCAAAATTGCTCGCAAGCCAAGCAAGCGATCCGCGAACCCTTATTCGTGGTTGAGAAGAAATCAAGAAAAATCGAAGAAAACAAGCTTCCCCAAGAGTCAAGTTTCGTTTGATCAAGCTTCTCTTGAAGAGGTAAATATTTTTATAAACGTTCCCGCTTATGAAAATTTCAATAGTTGGGTTTTGTTTTCTCTTCCGGGACCTTTCCGTGTCCCTGCTTCTTCATCCCGATTCTATCGCTTCTCGGGACGGCATACGGGGATTTAGTCACCCCGGTGCCAACGTTTATTGGGGTAACTGTGATGTTACCGGCCACCGTTATGCTTGTGACTGTGATGTCACTGTGAACCATAACGTATTATTCTTTTTTGGAAAGAAAACAAAGGGAAGATATCGATTGTGACTTGAAGTCACGTTAAGCATCGATTTATGTGACCATGATATATCTTGGCACTGTTCTAAAAGAACAATCAAACTTGATTAGTATTCAAACATACTAACGTCTCCCTGTTTGTGTTCTGTAGATGGCTGACACTCAGCGTCCAGAATTTGACATCTTGGATGTCCAAGGCAAGGAATACAAGAGGTGGGTCTCAGATGTTGAGAACACTTTCATTGGTAAAAGATTTACTGCCACCATCAACCCTCCTGAGGATGAAAGCTTACACGCTTCTCCTGAACAGAAAGCACAAGCCCTGATGTTTCTCAGGCGCCATATCCATCCAACGCTCAAGAAGCAATACCTGAGGAAAACTGATCCCAAAGAGCTATGGGATATCCTCAAGGACCGCTTCGACAATGTGCATGACGCACAACTCCCAGACCTCATGTCTGATTGGGAGCAAATCCGCTTACTGGATTTTGATTCCGTCCAGGAATATCATCAGACTATGCTAAACTTGCAATCTGATTTGAGCTTTTGTGGGGTCGAAAAGACCGATGATGATATGATGGAGAAGACTTTCACAACGTTCCCAGAATCTGCGTCCATGTTGTCGCATCAGTACCGCGATCTCCGCGAGAAAGGCACTATCAAAACCTTCAGTGATTTGATGAATGTCCTTCAAAGAAAGGAGAGGTACCATGAGTTGATTCTTACCACCAATAAGAGGCCTCGAGGACCGAAATTCATTGCGGAATCTCATCAAGCCCGTGGTAAAGCTTTTAAGCAGAAGCATCAACCTCATGAACGTCAAGCACCGCCACCACGTACGCCAAGAGCAATACGTGGCGGACGAGGAGGGAGAAGAGGCGTCGGCCGTGGCCGACCGCTTTCTTGGACAAGGGATGATGGCAGAGCCGCCGCTCCCAGAGGGAGGAACAGTTTTGGTTCCGGTCCCAGGCGTGGTGGCCATCCGCCGAACAATGCTTCGGCTCCTTGCTTCAAATGTGGTTCTATGAATCATCTCCAACGCGATTGCATAGCAAGCAGAGATATTCAAGCCGCTTACAAGAAACACAAACAATACATAGAACAAGAAGCACACTATGTAGGAGACTTTGAGGAAGAAGTATACGATGAGGAAAATACGAACTTCGCCATCGATGACTTCCAACCTACCAAGAAACGTAGGACTCAGGAGTATGATACTCCAGATTATGAATAAGTATTTGACCCAGGTCATGAGATACATGTTCAAGTTTGATTTTGATTGTTATTTTGACAGAATAGTCAATAAATCACGACTTTGTTCGATAAGTCGTTCTATTTAGAACAACCATGATGTATTTTTGAGTTGTCATCAATAAAATCTATCTTATTCTACGAATAATTTAAGATTTTTACATCCCTGAAAGCAAAATTGGTTCAATGCGTCCAATTCTCAATGGCATAATCATTTTGAGTTCACCAAAATTCTGGTGATGTTAACTCATATCCGAAAAATCACAAAAGACAAAAGGAGAGATCCGCGATACGCGATACACCATCCGCGATCCGCGATACGCCATCCGCGAACCGCGATACACGATCCGCGATCCGAGATCCGCGATCCGTGATCCGCGATCCGCTATCCGCCAACTTGGTCGCGATCCGCCAGGACTCGCTCGCCATGGCTATTCGCCAACTAATCCGCGATCCGCGATCAGCGATCCGCCAACTTGGTCGCGATCCGCCAGGACTCGCTCGCCATGTCTATTCGCCAACTAATCCGCGATCCGCGATCAGCGATCCGCCAACTTGGCTGCGATCCGCCAAACCTCGCTCGCCAAAGCCTAAGCGCTTGGCCGCGACTCGCTAGGCCTCACTCGCCATGGCCAATCGCCAGCTTGGCTCAGCACCGAATCCGGTTTTTGAAACCAACAATCGATAGCCTATCGAACAAATGCAACTTTTGCATCAATGGCTCGGCAACGAAGTGTCTTCGGACTCGCCATGCTTCGGATTTAGCTCAACCGTCGCATCGCATTGCCTCAATGCCTGACCGATTCTCACCACTCGCCTTGCTTCGGCTCGGCCTCTGGGTCGCTTTGGCCTTACCACAGCTTCGGCTTTGGCTTGGCTCCGGCCTTTGCCTTGGCCTCGGTCTTGGCTCGGCCACGCCACCTACGACGGTGTCCGGTCTCAATCTCTGACCTAGGCTATGATTATCAATGGTGATACTCGGTGATTAATATGCGGCTTATCTCTTTCTCTCAAGTTTTGTCGTTGCCATGGCTATGTTATTGGCCTTAATGCACTTCATTTTGTGATGATATATTGTTTCAGTACACTTACTTTAAAGTGTTCGCCAAAGTCTAAAGTAGACTATTGATTCAATTTACATTGTTTTTGTAGATGTATCAAGGCGAGATTGAGTGTTTGTTGGATTGTGCAACAACTCACACGATTCTGAGGAATCGGCAATTGTTTTCGGATTTTACGCCAAGAGAATCGTCGTTATCTACGATGACAGGAACTGGACCCGTAATTAAGGGTCGTGGCACTGCTCAATTCTTACTGCCAAATGGCACTGAGATTCGGGTAGAGGACGCCCTATATGCGCCTAAGGCGCCAAGAACCTTGCTAGCTTTCAAGGATGTGCGTGACAATGACTATCACCTCAGCACTTATGTTGAAGATGGAACTGAATATCTGTTGATCACCTCCACTCAATCTATGCGCACTCGCATTGTGGAGAAGTGTAAGCGAGTTCGCAATGGCATGTATTTCACAACCATTCGAGCCAACGAATCTCATGTTGTTATATTATGTGATTCTGATGCTTATAAGCTTTGGCATGATAGACTCGGTCATCCGGGTCGTGATCTGATGATCCGTATTTTGAAATGCTCCCACGGTCATCCATTTTTCCGATCACAAAAGCACAGAGGGCGCCTCGGCCTCGGTTCGGCCGTGCCGTCGATAGCCGCCTCTCGCTTCCAAGGAGAGGTTCGGTCCCCTCCTGCTTCTCATGCTTCTGTAGCGATGTCTAATGCTCATCGTTCGTTTTGTAAAGCTTGTTCACTAGCAAAACTTCAAGCAAGACCATCTTTTGCTATTGATAATAAACAGAATATTCCGTTTCTACAACGAATACAAGGTGATATTTGTGGACCTATAACACCAGAATGCGGACCATTTCGATATTTCATGGTTCTGGTTGATGCATCAACGCGTTGGTCACACGTAGCGTTGTTGTCCACGAGGAATGCTGCATTCGCTAAACTCCTAGCTCAGATTATTAAGCTTCGGGCTCACCACCCGGACAATCCGATTAAGTCCATCAGACTGGATAATGCTGGAGAGTTTACCTCAAAGTGTTTTGATGACTATTGCATGTCAGTTGGGATTGAAGTTGAACATCCCGTACCCCACGTTCATTCTCAGAACGGTCTTGCAGAAGCCGCTATCAAGAGACTACAGCTTGTAGCTAGGTCTCTTGTCATGGCCACAAACTTGCCAGTTTCGGCATGGGGATATGCAATATTACATGCAGCTATGCTTATTCGTCTACGACCCACAGATAGCCAACCATTTAGTGCGTACCAGTTGGTAACTGGTTACGAGCCTGATATTTCGCATCTGCGTACTTTTGGTTGTGCCGTATATGTGCCTATCACGCCTCCACTGCGTACCAAGATGGGTCCACAACGACGATCAGCTATTTATGTTGGATATGAAGCACCAACTATTGTCCGCTATATAGAGCCTATGACAGGTGATCTGTTTACTGCAAGATTTGCAGATTGTCACTTTGATGAGACATCCTTCCCGCCGTTAGGGGGAGATGGGGCCGCATCCGTCCCAAATGAACGTCAGGAATTGACGTGGTTCTCTCCCACTATGTCTCATTATGATCCCCGTACGTCTCAGTGTGAGACTGAAATACAACGCATATTAGAACTACAAAAGGTGGCGGATACGATGCCCGACTCCTTTACTGATATTGCGAAAGTGACAAGATCAACCATACCTGCTGCGAATGTACCTGCAAGGCTTAACATTCCTCGCCATGCGCGAGCACGCGCCGCCGGTCTCGGACCCGCAGCCCTAGGTGCCATCGGCAGCCTAGGCTCGGCACCTCCAAGTGGAGAGCCGGCGTCGACTTCGGATCCTCCTAGAAAGAGGGGGAGACCAATCGGTTCCAAAGACAATGTACCTAGAAAGAGGGCATGTGTCCAGGCACAAAGCGATCCGTTCATCATTGATACTGTGACGCCGTCACACGAGATTGTCTCCGACTATACCTATGTCCAAGAATCAACTCTGAATCATCTGGGGGACGCCTCAGACTCACTGTTGATGTTGGAGAACAAGGAAATCTCACTAAACTACTTATGCATGCACAATCTGATGGAAAGAAATTCCATGTATATCGATGATGCATTCGCCTACGCCGTTGCTCAAGAAGTTATTGACGACGACGATATGGAACCCCGCACTGTTGTTGAATGTCAACGTAGGGCGGATTGGCCGAAGTGGGAAGAAGCAATTCAGGCTGAACTAGACTCTCTAAAGAAAAGGCAAGTATTCGGACCGGTTGTGCCTATACCGCCGAACGTGAAGCCTGTTGGACATAAATGGGTCTTTGTCAGAAAGCGCAATGAGAATGGCGAAGTCCAGCGATATAAAGCTCGACTCGTGGCGCAAGGTTTTTCTCAACGCCCTGGAATTGATTATGAGGAGACGTATTCTCCTGTCATGGATACTATTACCTTCCGATACTTAATAAGTTTGGTAGTCTCAGAGAGACTCAATATGCAGCTTATGGATGTTGTAACTGCGTATCTTTATGGGGACCTAGATACGGAGATGTACATGAAAGTGCCAGAAGGACTTTCGTTACCCAAGTCAAGTGAGCAAAAACCACGAAGTTCATTTGCTATCAGGTTGAGACGATCTCTATATGGACTCCGACAATCTGGTAGGATGTGGTACACACGGTTAAGTGATTACTTGATTGGGAAAGGATACAAGAATGATGAGTTGTGCCCTTGTGTGTTCATAAAGAGAACAAGTTCAGGATTTGCCATTATAGCCGTCTATGTCGATGATATGAACATCATTGGAACTCTGAATGAGATCAATGAGACAGCTAGCTATTTGAAATCCGAATTCGAGATGAAAGATCTGGGAAGGACTCGGTTTTGCCTAGGCTTAGAACTAGAGCACCGAAGTGGTGGAATTTTTATACACCAGTCTGCATATGTCCGAAAGATGCTCAGGCGATTTAACATGGACAAAGTTATGCATCCTACAGGCACTCCCATGGTCGTTAGAAGTCTGGATATCAACAAAGATCCCTTTCGTCCGAAAGAAGATGACGAAGAGGTCTTGGGAGCTGAATATCCATATCTTAGTGCGATTGGAGCTTTGTTATACTTAGCTCAGTGTACTAGACCAGACATCGCTTTCTCTGTGAACTTGTTAGCTAGATTTAGCTCTGCGCCAACACAACGTCATTGGGTTGGAATCAAGAACATCTTCCGATACCTTAAAGGAACCCTTGACATGGGCTTGTACTATCGATACACTCATCAGGATTCGACACCTAGTCGATCTCTTGCATCTAACAGCACAAACCATGGCTCGGATTGCCATCCGCCAGCCATATCCGCCAGGACTGGCTTTGGTTCATCCATCCGCCATCCTGCAGCCATATCCGCCAACTTATCCGGACCCGCGGATGCTAAGTCGTGGTCCCGATACGGCTTTGGCGATACCCCCTCCTACTCAGATACACCAAATGATGTGATGGTAGGATTTGCTGATGCTGGATATTTGTCAGATCCACACAAAGGACGTTCCCAAACAGGTTATGTTTTTACCATTGGGAATACGGCGATATCTTGGAGATCAACCAAGCAAACCCTTGTTGCTACCTCCTCGAACCATGCTGAGATTATTGCACTACATGAAGCAGTCAAAGAATGTATTTGGCTTCGATCAGTTATATCTCACATCCGCGAGTCTAGTGGACTTGAGTCTACTACGATGGGACCAACTTGCATATTTGAAGATAATGCAGCATGCATTGAGCAGATGAAGTTGGGATACATTAAGGGTGACAATACTAAACACATTTCGCCTAAGTTCTTCTACAATCAGCAGCAGCAAGAGACTTTGAATATCCAGGTGAAGCAAGTCAGCTCAGAAGAAAATGCAGCGGATCTGTTCACCAAGTCTCTACCCAAATCTACATTTATGAAGCATGTAAAGCGCATTGGGATGTGTCGCTTATCCGAACTCAAAGACTGAATGACTATCAGGGGGAGTTCTCATCTAGACTTCAGGGGGAGCCTAGTTATGCATGTCTCACATACTTGTAGTTGGTGCGTTGTACTCTTTTTCCTTAGACCATGCTTTTATTTTTGCCCAAGAGGTTTTTGTTTGCTGGCAAAGGTTTTAACGAGGCAACGGTTCATGCACCATTGAGGACGCGACACAAGGGGGAGTGTTCAAGGAAGGTTAACTCCGTAACTTCCGTGGTGTGTCTTGTCCTAATAAGACTTGTAGTCTAGATACTCTATTAGATAGGGAATCCCTGTTCGCCAGGGATACTTGATGTAATGCCTATATAAAGGCCTCCTTATCAATGAATAAAGACAGAGAGATTTATCAATCTATTTCTCCTACAACACAAATGAAGTTAAATAAATTTGTGTTGTTGTTGTGTGTAATTTATTATGTTTTTGTTCCCAATCCAACGTCATTCATTCGAGTCTCAAGGAATCTCTCTGACCTTAAATTGTTTTTCTGAATTCGGCGAATTAATCCCGGCGAGTCGAGTAAGGTCAGATTTGGGTTCTGAATTCTTCCCTGGTTTCCTCGATTAATTGAAGCATGGACGCAAAAGCGAAGAACAAGGCGCTGTTTCGGGCCAAATTGAATGCCCAGAATAAAGAAAAGCGCATCAACTCTCCTCTTGTAAGGTCAGTCATTCAATAACACCCTTATGTTAGATTGTTATGAAATCATTCAACTGAAAATATAGATAATTTTGTTAGGTTGTATCTAATTCCTATTAACTGTATTTTGAATTCCGGAACCTGTTGAGAAGCAGTCAGTTTCAGATTGAGAGTTGATGTTAACCGTTGTTTCTTTTTTTGCGTGTGATTGTCACTTTTGCTGTATCTTCCATTTGATACAGTAATGCATATTTCTTTTTGTTCTTTTGATCAAGCTAATTGTAGTAGCTGATTATCTGAAAAGAGTTCCCGACTTCATTTTTGTCCTTTCTTGTGATACATGTAGGTATAATGACTCTGATCAGCCTGTATGCAAGATTTGCGAGACTGTTTTGAGATCTGAATCTGTTTGGGATGCACATCAACTCTCTCGTAAACATAAAGAGGTGACATATCAACTTTCCTAATACTGGGCTTCGAGAAACATCCTGTTACATTGAGCTCTTAAACTTTTCCCGACTCTTGTGTTCTGTAGCATTGGCCAATACCATCCTGAGAATGTTGGTAATACAGAATTTATTCGTTGCTTCTTGTATTTAGTTTAGACAGCAACTTGTATCTGGTTTAAGCAAGGAGGAAAGCTGATGCAATTATTGCTTATTCATGGTCAACAACCACTGACACTTTCCTAGGAGGGAATCAGGTGGCTTTACCACAGGGCTGTCATATGCATTGCTATACAAATTAGGGACCTACAGATGAAGGAAGTTGTATTTTCCAACCTATCGAGATTCCTCGAGCGGCTGTACTTTATTAGGAAGTTGCAATTTTGTAGCAGACTAGTAGATAATATGGGTCTTGTCCACCCCTGTCTATTGTCAAACTTGTTCCCCTTTCATGACTCAACTTACCTCCTGTTAACAGAGTTTCGACTATGTGCCTTTCCCATATGTTGATTCGTGGATTTGTTCGCTAAGCAGTATAGCTTATGGGGACTACTTCTTGTAGGACCATAAAAGGCATGTAGAGTGTCGTAGAGTTCAAGTTGGATATATTTGGAACATGGTAGTTAGTTTAATTGCAAGAGTTTAACATTGGTGATGAGTTTTCTCTAGACTGGGACACTTGCATAGAAGTTGACAAGTAATTTATCATGCGTCAGAACCTCATTGTTATTATCATTTTACATCTTCATGTTGTGACTCGAGGAAGAAGACTGATAATTGTAGAATTTGGGGGATGGGAGAAGCAGGTGACCTAACCAAGAAAGTACTTGATTGTTTGGATGAGTCAGATTTTTAAGGAGATCATGATAATGCTAAAAATATAATTTTCTCTTTTCAGATATTCTTTTTGTTGATCACGCATGGCATAATTGTGTATGCAGTGCCCTCAACTTGATTTTAACTAGCTGATGATCTATTACTTATGGATTTCTTCTTTTGCAATAGGCAATAAATAACCTCAGAGCTGCAGCAGGTGGAGTAAACAGAGTAAACAGTACAACCACTGAAGCCCATCCAGAATTGTCTAAACCTAATCATGGACATTCTTTGGAGCTGGAGGACCCTAAACCCGAGTTGCTTAGACCTCAGACATCCTCTGGTCTTCCTCCCGGATTTTTTGATAACCAGCCTCAAAACCAAAGAACTGGTGAGAACATGCTATTTTTTTTTATTACCATACTTCCACCCCTTGGTTTAGTATGATTTCCTAAGGACAAAATTCAAGCCGGTACATAAGAAGAAATTATGTAAGCCTTGATTATGGTTGTTTTATTGATTTCTTAATTATTATTTTCAGTTTGTAAGGCTTGTTTATACGTGGTTGCCTAGAAGAAATTATGTTCCTAAATTCCAGTGGACTTCTTTGCGTAGTTTCATATGCTGCTATTATTCTTGTGACTGAATTAGCACGGATTGTATTTGATCATCAATTCAGTCAATGATTGTATTTGATCATTAAATGATAATCAAATAAAGGGTTGAACTGGTTAAGAAATTTTCTGATAAAATCTAACTAGCGGATCTTCAGTCTGCCTGAATGGCATTATGTTGGACTTAAGTGTACACTGTCATTATAGGATGGGAGGACTATTCTTCTTATTTTAAATGCAGATATTGCACTTATCTTATCTATAATTTTCCCAACTTAATAAAATTATGTTTGAACTGTCATTAATTAATTCAAGTAATTTTAATCTAGTAGTATTTCTAACTTAGTAAGCTCATCTCAGGAACAGACTCTCACTCATTAGTGGAGACCGATACATACAAAAAAATGCAGAACAGAAGGATTGAGCCTTCTGGGTACCTTACACAGGCAGCATCACAGATTGCCAGTTCACAGGCTCAGCAAACAAAGGGAGCTCTTCCTGAGGGCTTCTTTGATAACAAGGAAGCGGATTTATCTGCACGGGGAATTAAGATTGTTAAGCCAGATGTCAAGTAAGAACACAATTTCCTCAACTTCTAGATTGTAAATCTGTTATGTTTCTAGATGATGTTTGCTTTCATTTTCTGCTCTAATATGTATACCCTTTGTCATTAAGGTTCATAATGTCATTTCTATATTAGTCATTCAAACGTTTTATTACTATAAACTTGTTCATGTTAACAGGACTGAAAAGATTTAAATATGCTTCTTGTTCTTGATTCATGTTAAACGGGTGAATCAAAAGGGAGAGATAGGAACAGTGTAATTTATCTAGGAACATGAAGTGATATTGAAATTTATTGTTTTTTGAGTTTAAGTCTGAAAATAATGGCAACATTTTTCGACCTCATGAGTATATCACGGTGGTGTAAAGAAGTTGACCAGATTTTATCTTATTTTATTTCGGAAAGAATACATATCTATATAGAAATTTAAGAGCGGGATTCTTTATCATTGTTACTGTATCCTGCAGTAATTTTTCCCTTGTGGTTTGAATATTGCACGATCAAGGGCACAACATAATAAAAAGGGACTTGGGAATCCAAAATATGACTTCATTCTAAAGGGCAACAAGCAACACTTAATAATGTACATGCTTTAGTTGAGCTAAAGTTTTTTTTTTTTTTTTTTTTCTGAACTGCATTACAGTTTCCATGGCTCTTTTTGAGTGGTTATTTCACAATGTCACCGTTCTTTTCCCTTCCTTTCATTGGAGATTTACATGGAAAAAATGTTAACATTTTAGATATCTTGAATTTTGGGTAGAGATGAGTACAAAGAATTTGAGAAGTTGATCCAAGAGGACTTAAAGGAGGTTGACAATCGTCTAGAAGAAGAGGAGGTGATGCCTTTATATCATTGCTTTGTTGATCCACATTCTTTCTCTTTTGTTTCTAAATCTATGAGGATGTATACATATAGAATTCTTATCATTACTTTGTTACTACAATTGGGCTGCAGATTGATGCTGCTGAAATGATAGAAGAGGCCGAATCTGTAGAGCAAAAGTATGTAAAATGCTGTAAACATTTTTACAACTCAGTTCTTTGCTTTAAATTCTGACCATAATTCTCCTTTTTTTCCAGAACATATAGGGAGAAAGTGCAACTGATGAGAAAGAGGAGAATGGAGTTGAAGGCCACCATTGCTGTCAAGCGTAGAAAAGCTTCGGATTCTGTCAAAAAAGAGGAGGCCAGTCATGAAGGGTCATCTAGCGATGGTGACAGTGACGAAGATTTTGCAATGGATTGGAGAGCTCAACATTTGTGAAGGCTCTTCTTGTGGAATTTTTTGTCCTGTAGGTTTGTTCTAGACATGTTCTTATCAAAAATGTAATGTGCGAAGTGACATTTTTGAAACCCTTGTGCTACTGTATGTCTAACTGCCATTAGCCAATTTGGTATACATGCATAAGCTTTTGCTAGAAAGTGGAAATATTGCGTGGCTTTGGGAATTAAAAAGGTAAATGTCACAGATTCAAAATGTTGTTTTGTCTAGCCCCATTGAATAGACTTGTAGAATGGAATATCATAGCCATCGCTGGATCCCCGGACCTGATAATAGAGAAGGTCGTTCATCCACCTCCCGAACTAATTGCAAAGCATTATCCAATTCAAATAAAAGGAAAGGGCATGCCCAAGATTTGCTTAGCCGGTTGTGTAGGAAAAAAATGCATAAGATTATGAGTAGGCTTGTGACAATCTTCAAGATAGTATTGACACATATTTTTGCGTATTAATGATGAACGGAAGAGAAGAGAGGAGGGTGCCTAAATAGTTTTTGTTGTTGTAGTATTTCCTTCCTAAAGAAAAAGAAGAAAAAAGAAAAATCACGTTGAGAAAGAAAGTTTATGATAGTGTTGAAGACTCGTGTAGTTAGTAGTCTAATACCGTCTAAATCTCTGTATAAATGTTGGTTTTCATATCCAATTTTCTCTACATAAATGTTGAATGCTAATCGTGTACACATGTGTCAAAGAAGAAAGGGGATCAAACAAGAGGTGAACAAAGATTTAGACTTCTTGTGGATTATAGTGAAATTTTGAATGAATGAAACGAATTATTGAATAAAGAGTTAGATACTATTAACAAGAATCAAGGGCTAGAATGATTTTGCTTGGATGAAGATGAAGAAAAGCTTCTAGAATTTCATTGCAAACAATAAGTCTTGGATGAAGATGAAGAAAAGCTTCTTGGATTTCATTGCAATCAAATACCTTAAAGAAAAGATTATATTAAATGGGTGTTAACGGGGTTATTAACCGGTGGTATAGAACTTAATAATTAGAATACTAATGTGATAGGTTCTTAATTGACACGTTCGACTATAGGTACTGTTTTGTCAATCTATAATACTCCAGAACTTACACTTTAGAGCACTGCAGCGTCTCGTATATTTGTGCAAAGCTAGTTAGACGAGAGAGAGAGAGAGAGAGAGAGAGTAAAGAAGAGGGTTGTGGAATAATGGATGCGGAAACTGCGGTGGAGGTAGCGAAGAAGGGGTCGACGCTTCTGCTACTGGACGTCCCTCAATACACACTCATCGGCGTTGATACTCAGATGGTCTCCGCCGGCCCGTCTTTCAAAGGCATCAAGATGATTCCTCCCGGTCCTCATTTTGTCTACTACTCCTCTTCCACCAGAGATGGAAAGGACTTTTCACCCATTACTGCCTTCTTTGTTTTCTCCGAGTCATCGCAGGTAATTGTCCGCAAGTGGGATCCACAACAGGAGAGACTTCTCAAACTACCTGAAGATGAGGTACCCTTGTTTCACTCTTATCACTTTTTATTATCTTTATTTCAATTTCTTCATTCTTTTGTCTCCTGTCTTTTTTGCCATTTAGGAAGAGAGATACTGCTCTGCCGTTAGGAATTGGGAGTTTGACAGCCATCTCGGTCCTTATAATCTAAGCCAGTACGCCCATTGGAAACGATTATCTAGCTACATTACAAAGACCACCATTGAACGCATAGGTATATATATTCATCATTTTCTGTTTATATCTTCTGCACAAGTGGTTTGAGTAAAGCTTGTTAGTGATTCTATGTTCAAGATATATGCAATTCTTTCTTAATTGGACAAACGCTTAACTTCATTAAACTTTTTTATAGTTTAACCCAAGGCCTACTAAGTAATAATAAACCTAATTGAACCACAATCAGCCTGTATGCTCCAACTCCACCTCTAGCGATAGACCATATCAATCATTTCCAGCGTGGTCGAAAGAGATCTGCGACAATATCCAATGATATGGAAGAGCAAGATGGTATCTAAAGCTGATGAGAAGATGAAATCTGAGATATCTTACCTGAAGAAATATACATGTTAGCTAGAGTAAAGCTATCAATTTTGTTTTGTGGCATATATTTTTCTTTTCTTTTTTTTTTTTTTTAAAAAAATGGAGTAAATTTTTTCCTTGGTCCAGATAGGGGAATCATTGTGTGTTAAGGTCCCATGAGCATACTTTCTTTGGTTCTGTCTTTGGAAACTACTGGATCCCAAAATCACAGCCTGTCGTGACAGAAAATAAAAAAATGCTAACCATTAGGAGATGTATCAAGAACATGTCATGTTTCAATCTCTCTATCTGCTGCCCCATCCTGCACATGGAGAGATAGATGTATATAAATACTATACCAATAAGTTGTTCAAAAAGATAACTGGGCGATGGAAGATGGACGTTTCAATCCAAGGACCCGTGAGCCAGAGATCTGATAGCATATAAAAAGAACTATTTATAAGTGATGTAAGAATCATCTTATTTTTTATTTTTTTTTATTATACCAGTAGATTGTTTGAGGATTTTTATATAGCGGACATAGAGACACAGATCCATTTTAAATATTCACCTTGAGTTAAGCTAATACCAGGTTAGACCTTCGTTTAGGTAATGGGCTATCTAGGCTAATTTCAACGTCTCAAAAATTGATCTAAACCACTCCACTTTCATTTGGAAAGTAGATATCAGTAAGTCCGACATTGCCACTTTGTTGAATGGAGCATAGAGATCGTGTCTAAAGTTTAGTGGGCATTGAGAGTTGCAACTTTTTGTTTAGTTGGTGGTCTATTTAGAACATTCTCGAGAAGAGAAAGAAATTCTTGCTTGTACTTTGTGCTTGGTGCTGATGAGAGTGAAGATCGTATTTTTATGTTATTCCCTTTTAAGTCTCAAATTTTCGGGTGGTTGCTTGGAGTTATTACTATTAAGGTTATATCATCACTCCTTGGTATTGTGCATACTTGGCCTTTACTGGTCTTGTTTCGATGGAGAGGTAGCAAATAATTTTCAAACATCAGAGGTATTGCTATTTTTTTTTTTTTTTTTTGTGGACTTTGTTGTGGGTATTCTGGAGAGGCTCCCCATAGTTTGTTCATCTGGGTTGGTGGTTCTCTTCGATGACAACTTATTTACCATTCTATGTATTGTTTTTTGTTAATAGAAATGTTTCTGATAAAAAAGAATTGATGAATGCAGTTATGGATCTTACTTTTGTTTCGGCCCATTAGTGGACTGGTCCACACGTTCTGATTTTATTGGACTTGATTTATTTTTTCATGTGCAAATTTAGTGATGAACTGCTTTTGTGATGACTGTACAAACAAGGAGCTTCTATTCTCTCGTTGAATTTAATTACAGTGTTTATGATTTATTTCCTGCGACCTTAACTGATTGGGGGTTTGTATAGAACCCATTGGAGGAGAAATTACTGTTGCCTCTGAATCTGCCCTGCATAAATTCACTCCTAAAACAGCCAAGGAGATTGTTCTAGATGAGCAGTTGAAGGCTAGCAGCTTCTCAACACCCAGTGATAAGTCTAATTCTAGAGGATGCTACTACACATCAATTCCACATGTTATCAAACAGAAAGGAATCGATGTCGAGCAGCTCACTTCTTTGAATCTTGACAAGGTGCCCCTTTTGTAGTAATATCAATATATCAGTAATTTTCTTTTTGTTCTGTTTTTTAAGCTTGTTTGTCATTTCCTTTACTGAGTTTTCATCTAATGTTTCCTGGTCTGGCAATTTCTGATCGGTTCAGACACAATTGTTAGAAAGTGTACTACAGAAAAAATATGGAGGTTCCGAGGACATGCTTCTTGGGGAGCTGCAATTTGCCTTTGTTGCCTTTTTGGTAAGTGCAGAATTCATGCTCGTACAGTCGGACATTGTCTCTGTTACTCGCTGTTATCAGGTCGTTAATATATTTAAACATATGCAGATGGGGCAATCACTTGAAGCATTTCTACAGTGGAAATCTTTGGTCAATCTTTTATTTGGATGTACTGAAGCTGTAAGTATTGATTTAGTTTCCGCGTTTTCACTTTACTTGCCTTTCAGTTCAGTAATGCAAATCAACATTAAAAGTAGGGTTGGTTATTTAGGATAATTGGGCAAGAAAGACAAGCGGTGCACACGATTTATGTAATTTGCCAAACCTATGATATTAGTTGCTCCCTAAGGGAAGATAAAGTTTTCCAAGATAGTGAGGTTAAGTTATAATCCACATTTCTAATACTCACAATACTTGTACTCATACTCTTTGTGTTTTCCCGTAGTATATCATCTAAGAACAACTATATTATTTATTTTTTCTTTTTTTGATCTCCACCCCATCCATCCCTGATGCCAGTTAGATCTGAACCTGTGACCTGTACTGGTGCTAGTAGGCCAGATAACCAACAACCCACAGTTATTTTCCCTCGGATGAGAAATGAATTTTCTGTTTTTACAACTGTTGTACTATTTCTATTTATCTATCTAAAGATTTTCTCCACTAATGGGACTGCATGAATAAACGCAGCAAAAACAATTTTCCTTCACAGTGAGGACCGTATAACAACAAATAGGTTTCGTCCTATTCTATGTATTGGCCAGAAAGGATGACTTTTGCATGTTACATGCCAACTGAAGACGAACGGCTTTAATCAAGAAAAGGTGCTAGTGCAACCAGCACTTTTCTTTATATTATCTTGCCTCACAGAATGGGGCATAAAGTCTATTGGAGGGCCAGCAAAAATGGCTTTAATCTTGGTTTTCCTAAATAAATTATTTTGTCCATCCCACTCTATATCTTATTCTTCGCAAACTTTTATGAGTTCATTTTTTTTTTTTTTTTTGCGACCTTGTTTCTGACTGATTTGGAACATATGCTAAGCTAGTGTTGGTGCCGTTTTGTTTTAGCAAGAGAATGAAAATAGGGCAGCCAAAAGAATACTTGCGCTATATGTATCTCTGTCTTAATAAACTGTGTCAAATTTAGTATTGTTTTCTGTCAACAAAATCCAATTGTTTTCTCTTTTAGGCTTCTTCACTGTGCAGTTCTGTTGTATATTCATTTAATCACTTCCATAATGGAAAGATATACATGTGTACCAGTATTATTCAAAGATATTGTCAATGTGAAACTAGCATAGGTTTTCCCTTGATTCTTACATCACATGAAATAGTTACAATACATTATATGTAACCAAGTTCATTGATGATTTCTATGTTTAAGTATCTAACAATTCTGGTATATCTTTAATGCAGCCTTTCCATACAAGGAGTCGGCTATTTGTAAAGGTAATCTAGACAGATGTCGCATTTATAACTTGCTGTGTAAGTCTTATCTATTTGGATTGATTTAAGCATCATTTGGAGTACATACTAGCTTTTCTGTTTCTACTCTTTTGAATGATTTTCTTTTATAACCCCAAAGTAGGTTACTTATTGCTCCGTTACATTTCTTGAAAAGATCTGACAGAAGTAGCATTATTTCACTGAATAGCATTCTAATAAAAAACCAGCAGGCAATCGATAGGGTAAGATAGGTGAAGGGTTCTATGGTGGTGGAAAGGGTTATTGGATAAATATGACAGTTTATTTTCAAAACTTATTCTAGTGATGCAATATCTAGCATAGGTTAGAGGTTTTGGATTGGAGCGGAACCCAATAAATTTTTCACAGAGGATAATTGTAGTAGTGGTCGACTCTTTTTGTGGGAATGCATATTGAAGCTAAAGTTTCTGGACCCATTGGTTTATCACTGAATTTGTTCAACTGGGATATCATGAACGGAATGGCAATCTTAGTTGCTTTCAAAAGAATGTTGATAAAATGCAATACAAATCGAACCGTTATCTGCCTTATCTGAAAAGGTCTCGGGTGAGTTAAGAATTTGAGTTCATAAGTTAGATTTTATATATGTTGCCAATGGTGTTGCCCTTCCAATTATAGATATATCATGAGATACAACATAGGCAATTTAACTGTCATGAAGCACTGATAGCTGATAAGAGGGTTGGGATTGCATGATACATTTTGATGCGGAATTGGACTATGTGTAGTCTATAAATTAAGGTTTTGGAGAAGATGACACGAGTGTAAAGGGAAATGCTTACGCATTACTGCAGAAGTTCTTATGCTGTTTTTAGCAGCTCAGTAGGAGTTATCCATTTTCATGGAAAATCTTATCAAATCATTCTCTTCTCATAAAAGTTAAATAAAACAGTAAAGTTTTTGTTTAGTTTCAGATGAGATAGCATGTTGTGATAGTTTTAATTTCATCTCACTTTAATTCCTGTAAACTACACGTAACAGAAGTAGCTTTCATCCTGCCCCTTGTTTATCTGCAATGATAATTTGATTCTGATGGAACTATAACAGTTCATTAAAGTCATCTATTATCAACTAAAACATGCTCTTAAGGACGGCACAGACACAAGTGGTGCATCAGCCTTGTTAGATGATTCATGGTTTTCTGCTGATAGCTTTTTGTATCATCTGTTTAAGGTAATGAAGTCACTCCATATTCTTCGTGCTTGATTCTGCTTATCATTATTTTTATTTATTATTCCCACGGTTGGTAAATCCATCAAGTTGATTCATTTTAATCTGTCATAGTTTCTATCATTCAGTTGAAAGAAAATAAAGTAAACAACTGTCATGTCAGGAAAGGAAATCTTGGGTAATTAAAGCCATTTTGACTAACTTATGATGGGATTCCAGGAATTTTTTTCACTGCTGCAAGATGCCTCAATTGTTGATGGAGATCTCCTGTCATGGGTATGCACTGTAGGCTTGGAGGTTTAATGAGCATCCGGATTTTATTGTTATTATTCTGTGAACATGTTTTTCAGCTTATATTTTATTTTAATTTCAAATCCATAATGGTTGTGTCATGAAAGGTCTTAAGTTCAAATTGTTTTCTTCTTGATTTGAACTTATGGTGTATGATGATATGATAAGACAGTTCAGTTTCTGCCAACAGCAGTGGTCATATTACGTAGGTGTGCTATTGGCGCACTGGTGATAGCTTGGAGTTGATTATACCGAGCTTCCCATCATTATCTTCTTCACTCCTTGCTTTACTATTCCGGCTTAGTCCTTTCCATCATTTATTCTTCTCTTCCTCCCTTTTATTTTCTTTTTCTATATCCTGCACTGGCAGGCTGGGTAACTGTCCAAACCTTCGAAATTAGTGTTGTTCCGTTTGCAGTCCCTTATATTAGTATACCGACACCTGATTTCTGCTGCAATGCGATTTTGAACTATGTGTTAAGTCTCGTGTTTTGTATTTGGCTTAGAAATTAACAGTGCTCATCTTGTGCTTCCTTGTGGCCTCAGATTCTCGGTGTTTGTTTTCTCCAACAAAAGATTCTGAGTGTTTTTTTGTTTCAACAAAAGATGGTCAGTGTTGTTTAGCCCGAGTCTTTCATTCTTCTTTAAATTAATTGGTTCATTCATCAATGAAGCACCCCTGAGTGGCTTCATATGGCATGCTGCATGTAATATCAAACTTTGTCCAAACCTGTTTTTAGACAAGACTTCAAATTTGTGTTATTTGAAGTGGATGTCTTTATTTGACTAGACTTGTAAATAGGAAATACTAACTACTTTACTGCTATTCTGAAAGACAAGGAAACTGAAGGCTTTGCTTGAAAGCAATTTTGGATGGGAATTCGAGCAGAACAGTGCAGTTGATGGGATACACTTTGAAGAGGATGATGAGGTCAGTGTTTGTATTCTTTTAAGTTTGATCTAATTGCATTTTCCCATTGCTTCTGCTTTCAGTCCCTGACGTCCGAATTTGCAGTTTGCTCCTGTTGTTGTGATGTTGGATAACGAGTTCGACTGAAGTACCAAGATTCTAAAAGTTGAGATGAGTTCTTGGCTGAAGCCCCGGTAGATTTAGACTTCAGAGTTCACTGATACATGTTACGTAAAGTTGATGGGTATAATCAGTTAACTTACTGTAGTTGAGGTAGAATTCCCATGTAATGTGTTGATGTTTTACCACATACCTTTAGAGGTGATAGAGTGCCGATAAAATTTGTACTGCATAGTTTAATGTAGCCGTCTCTGTATAGAATGTGACGAGTCTAATTTTAAGCATTTGAGAGTAAGAAGAAAATGCTAGACACCAAAATCTTATACCAAAAAAGGATACCAAATGTCATGGCACATGCCATATCATCACTCTATAGAATGTGATGAGTCTAATTTTAAGCATTTGAGAGTAAGAAGAAAATGCTAGACACCAAAATCTTATACCAAAAAAGGATACCAAATGACATGGCACATGCCATATCATCACTATATAAATTCCACGTCAAATAATTTGCAAAATTAGAATTTTCGTAAGAAAAAAAAAATTGATATAAAAAAAAAAATCAGATATCTAACTGTAGTTGCAAATCTCAACCTCTCTCCATTGTATCCCACCAATCCACCATTACCGGACCTTTATTTGTAGTTGATTGCATTAGCGTTTAGAGAAATGCCCAGATTTGTTTTTTTCTCCATTAGAGCAAAACTCTTGATGACACTGTTGCTCCATCAATCCCATCAAAAACCTAATATAAATTCAATTGGTATTAAGAACCCTAAGTTTGGGCTTGAGACTTTAGACCCAAGATCCGTCAAAACCGCACCGAAAATGATCGGTTCGATTCGATACCTAAAATACAAAATTGCAATTTTAGAAGAACAACACTGAACGTGACCTATTCAATTTGATTCTGGTTTCTAATATTTAAAACAATTATAAAACCGCCTGAATTCTAGCAACTATATAAAGCAAAAAAAAGTTATGGTTTTGCATCGTTTGCCACCGCCTCCCTCCTCACTTTTTTTTTCTTTTACTTCTCAGACTCTTTAGTAATTACTATATAAACTAAAAACCCTAAATTATTGCCTCACGCCTTCACTTCTGTTTCTGCACAAACCCTGGGGCCTAGTAGAGACAGGTAAATCTTCGTACTATCTCCTGCAAACCTGCTTACTAAGGGGAATACCGGGCGGGCCGGTCTTCTCCTCTCCGATGCCTAAGTTAGTATAGTTGGAATATATATAACTTAAGTACGTATATAAGCGGTAGGAAGGATCAGTTACCTATTAATGAGGGTAGTTGGGGCCCTTATATAGGTGGCCAGGGGTGAGGTCTGGCCTTACCCTTCGATGTGGGACTGGTTCCCTTCTGTTTGCATACCAAATGGCAGCTTTGGTGACCTCTTTGGCAGGCCGGCGCCCCCGGACCCCGGGCCCCTGGTAGCAGGATAGACTGCTGGACCCCGAGGCCGGGTGCTGGTGATCCGGTCCTGGGCCTCGGGCCGGCTCCTGGTACACTAGCTGCGGGTCTGTGGGCCTGCTGTAGCCCCTCTGTGGCTACTGTCAACAAGTCCCCCAAGTTCCCGGTCAAGTGCAATCTTGAATGGGGACTTAAACTGTCTTGCCCTTGTCCTGCAGACCCGAAAGGTTACCAACCCAACGGTGCCCAGTCCCCCAAGTCCGCGTTGAAGATTGGGCGTGACCGGGGTGAGTACCTGTTACCGATGATGTGCAATAGCTTATGAGTATGTTTGCAATATAAGTAGTACTGTGCTCAAGTGTTGTAGTGCTATGAGCATGGAGATGATAGTGGGGCGTTGAAATTCGCCATGCAATAGATGTGTGCATGGAATGATTATGGGGCGTTGAAATCCGCCATGCAGTAGATGTGTGCATGGAACCTGGACCCCGCGTTCTGCCATATCAGAGCGAGCCGGAGAGCATGGGATCTCGATCGGGCGTTCAGCCATATCGAGACGAGTCCCCCAAGTGAACTTGTGCACTAGACCTCGACCGGGCGTTATGCCGTATCGGTACGAGTCGGAGAGTATGGGACCTCGACCGGGCTTTCTGCCAAATCGCGACGAGTCCATATTGCTAGGCTGCGACCTCGACCGGGCGTTCTGCCAAATCGGTACGAGTCGGAGTATGGGACCTCGACCGGGCGTTCTGCCAAATCGTGACGAGTCCATATTGCTAGGCTGCGACCTCGACCGGGCGTTCTGCCAAATCGGTACGAGTCGGAGTATGGGACCTCGACCGGGCGTTCTGCCAAATCGCGACGAGTCCATATTGCTAGGCTGCGGGGTGGTGGCCCCGGTGTTGCGGTCTGCTGAGGCACCGATCAACACTTGCTAGTTCTTCTCAGCTTGTGTTGGGATAAGCGTTGAGGCAATGGGGTGGCGTTGAGGTGACAAGTCTCGCCGTAGAGCCCCAGATTGATCGCAGTTCAGTGAGATGCAGGGTTTTTATCCTGCTAGACAAGAGTACATGTGTTAGATGTAAACTCACCCGGGTGTATAAATCCCATGCCAGTCGAATGTTCTCATGACCGGGGTCGTGCCATGGAGCCGGGTGGACCTCGACCGGGCGTCCTGCCATATCGAGACGAGTCCCCCAGTGAGATGCCATGGGGCCGGGTGGATCTCGTTCCCAGAAAAGATGCTCTCGAGCCGGTTGGATGATCATAACCGGTGAGATGGTCTCGAGTCGGTTGAATGTTCTCTAACCGGTGAGATGCCATGCAGCCGGTTGAATGATACCTAATCGAGAACTGGCATGGTGCCGGATGGATGGCTCGTACCCGGAACAATGCTCTCTAAGCGGTTGAAAAGCTCATAACCGGTGAGAGGTCTTCAAGCCGGTTGAATGATCATAACCGGTGACTTGCAGTGAAGATGCCATGCAGCCGGTTGAATGATACCTAACCGTGAACTGCCATGGTACCGGATGGATAGCTCGTACCCGGAACAATGCTCTCGAAGCGGTTGGATGATCATAACCGGTGAGATGCCATGCAGCCGGTTGAATGATACCTAACCGTGAACTGTCATGGTACCGGATGGATGGCTCGTACCCGGAACAATGCTCTCGAAGCGGTTGGATGATCATAACCAGTGAGATGCCATACAGCCGTGGAGCCTAGGGAAGTGGAGGGGGGGGGGGGGGGGGGGGGGACGCCTCGGTTCCCGCTCCTAACTCCCTTACCTGTCGCTAGCAGGCGGGACAAGTGGCTGACATGCATTTAAGGAGGAAGTCCATCAGTCCCATCAGTTATGATGGCGTGGGCAGTTTACTGATGCTGGGACACGTGCTGATAGGGAGCGGTCTGAGATGGAAGTCTGGATTCGCGAGCGTTTGAGTTGCTTTGATTGCGTGTTTTGGGGGGATTACAAGCGCCTAGGGCACCGAACCTCTCTATAAAAAGGGCCTCCTCTGCCTTCTTGTGGTGGAGGCCCTATTTAGTTGCTAACAGACTAGCGTGTAAGCTATTAAATTAACCACCTAATTTAGGCTATCCAGTGTACCTAGTTTAGTTTAGATGATGAAATACAACATAGTGTAAGGTCATCAATTGAGCTAAAACTAGTATGGTGTTTACTAGCTTGGAATTGAGTAAAATAAATCAAGGCCACTGCCATACCTTTTCAAATCCTCAGGGATCCGGAGAAGTCGGGTTGAGTTTTTAATGATCCGGACTCTTAGAATGGGCCTTTGGTCTTTTAGGTTTTAGTTGGCTTGGACTTTTTTCGTTCAGGTCTTTTCTTTTTTCTTTTTTGTTTTGTTAGTTTTGTTGGGTTTAGTCGTCTCTCCTTTTTAAAAGAGGGTTTAGGTTCCCTCCTCTTTAAGTAAGGGTTTAGGGTTTGGTAGGGTGGTTTTTGGGTCGTCCCGCGGAGTGTGTCATAGTTATGGTTACGGTGCAGTTTTCATGAATTTTTTAAAAATTGGTTAATTTTTGTTGTCAATGTAATTGAGAGGTTACCTATACATATTTGCTGGTAATTTTGACATGTAGTGTTAGAAATTGATTGTTTTTTTTAGGTTGGCTGTAAGGATATATCAATATTTTTGGAATACGTCAGCTTGCAGTTGAATCCTATCGGTTTTTGTCAATTATAATAATTATTCTTTAAGTAGGGAGGCGAGTAAGAATACGTCAGCTTACTTATTCTTTAAGTAAGTAGGGGTTTTAAATACAGTTCATCACCGATTTCCCCCCAAATGAAATGTGACGTCCATGGTTTCAATAAAAATACACAGTATAAAAAATAAATAAAAAACCATTAAACCCCCCAAAACCCCTGAACCTTTCAAAGCCTTTCCTTTTTCTTTGTTCTTTTGAGAAGAGAGAGGTGTGGAAATAAAACCCCTCTCATTTATTTCGTCCTGCTATTTCATGACACGCCCAGTTTAGTTGATCGGTAATCAATCGAGGAATGATAATATGGCTCGGACGCTCTGCTCCCTTCTTCCCCTCAGTTGTTGTCTCTGCAAACTCCCAAAACCCCAAATGCTTCCCAGGTCAGTCTTTCTCTTTTTTGTTATACATTTCCAACCCTTAATTCAGCGTCGACAATTGCTTCCTGTATATGACTGCTTGTGTTTATTGTTTCACCAATGCTGCTGCGCTTTGGGGCTGTATTTAATTTTAGTATTTTAGCTTCTGCAGTCCAGCCATAGGTGTAGGAATGCGTTTTTGTTTCCTGCTTTCAGGATAATCTACTTATATCTGTTTGTAATATGCGGAAAAAGTAACTGTCTCTATGTTTCTTGTTTCAGATTAGAATATCTGTCTGATTCTGCTTTAAGCACTTCCACAAGTCGCTATGGTTTACCTTCAAGTTTTCAAGGTTAACTTCCATTCCATTCCTTCCTTGAACCTAATCTTACGCATATTTGTGCCATATGTACTAGTTTGTTGGTCTGCACTCCAACTTATTACTTGCTCATTTTCCACATATCTGCAAGGTATAGCAGGCTTTGGTTGAAACAGTATATATCTACCGAAACTTCTATTGTCATTCTCTTTGAGTCCTACTTCTTTTCCCTTTTGTTTTGCATCCTCTCATATTTAGACCGTTTCATATTCATTTCAACTTCTTTATATGGATTCTGTCTTCAATAGAAAAGAGGGCTTCTTGATATACAACTTCTTTTGCTAGGCTTCCCTGATTGTGCACTTTGGATTTCTGTCATCTGCAAACCTTTAGCTTGATGACTCATTTCATTAGTAATTTTAAAGGAAACTATTTAGTTTCACATTCTCATGTTTTAATTATAACTATTTGTTCTGTCACAGATGAATTAGATTTATATTCGGTATGTAGAAGTTCTACAGTAGAACCCGTACGTTGCCATAAGCTCATTGTACTCTTGTTTGAAATACAAACAACACTAATTTCATTCTAACGTACAGATGAGTCATTGCTTGAAAAATACATATATAGTAAGTACACTGGGACAAATCATATTCGATTAGAAGTCCACAATAGATTATTGTTGTACAAAATGCACATTTTTACGGCATCAATATGCAGATTTGAAGTACTATTATCAATGAATTACTAGAAAATAAGGAAATAGGAGCTGGGGGAATATTTCAACCAGTGTTTTGTAATGTTGAAACGATTGTTTTTTGTGGAATACATTTTACTTACTTTTGACTCGAGTTATGTAGAGATATCACGAGTTGCGCTGATTAAACACACTCATAATCAATGTCTTGAGGAAAGAGTTGCAAATTACAGGAACAATGAAACTGCTGGCAAACTATCATTAATCCGATTGTACCTCCAAGTCACTATTTATCACTACATAATTTACATTTAGGGTAAATTGCTTGCTTCTATTGCAACTAGGGTTATTCCCATCCAATGCAGTCTCCAAGTTATCATGCACTACATAATTTACATTTAGGCTAGGGGAACATGTACGTAGTTGGAATTGCTTGCTTCTTTCGAAACTATATTTCCTAGCCTTTCAGCCGACCAAAAAGTTACCAGCCTCAAATATTCATCATGATCATACGCAGATTTGACACACATTAAATAAAGAAGTCCAAAGATGCATTTACCATTCCGGTTGTGGAGCTGGTTGAGGATGAGTCTTATCAAATGTCTAGGGCACTGCTTAACCACGTACTCATGCAATAGTAAGCAGTCAGCTGCCCACAAAACTCCAAGCACTGCAAAAACAATAATAGATAGATTAGGAGACGGATGAAAATTTAAGTTCAACAATAGCGTACGAAAAGACTTGCTTAATTTCACCACGTACTAACCCTGGATTAAGAATCCCTCGGTTGTCCTGGTGACGGTGACGGTGACGCTGAAGGAGGGTTACCACTTACCGGGATGAATCTTCTCAATTTGGACAATGGTGTTTGGGCCTAAATTAACATTTACTTGAGATCATGGATCGAGGCCCAAGAGGTTATTTATTAGTGAATAATCTGATATATTTTAGATTGTATTCCTTTTAGGAATAGATTTGGAGTTTCTCTAGGAATCCGAATTGAAGGTGGTTTAAGATAATTCAATCATACTCGATCTCAGAATCTATTATGCTTGATATGCAAGTATTAGGGTTCTGCATTCTTTATATAAAGAATTCTTATACAATTTGAAAAAAGGGGGTTCTCAACCATCTTACAAACACAAGGTTTTGCGCACCGCAAATCTTGCAAAGCCTCTTCGGAGCAATCTTATGCGAACTGCCTCCACCAATTGCAAACAACCACCATTCCAACCCTGCCGCAACTTTACACCCACATAGGTCGCTGTATACCTTCCGCGGTTGTCGAAGTGTGCCTTACATTCGTGTGAGCGTCGCTAAGACCTATCGCTTCCAGCATCCGTACGTCCACACACCTGCACCAACCTGAGTCGCACACCTGCGCTGGTCAGAGCTGCAAACTTGCCTCGTATCTACGTTCGCTGAAGCACCCAGTGTCAGTCGCTATGCCAGTAGCAAACCGAGTCGTTACTCCGGTAACAAAACCCGAACCCAATCTATAAGGGGTTGGACAACGGACAATCTGCAAGCTAATCTGCAATAGCTTGGAAGCAAACCGTTTGCCGCGGTCTTGATAGTAGCTCTGCTTTGCATCTCAGGATCGAAGTAAGATTACTCAATCTGCAATAGGTTGAGAGAAAATCCTAGTAGAAAGTTTATTAGGTCTTGTTCGAGCCCTTTACGCCGGCCTAGTCAACTCCTGCGTAACAATAGCTTGATCTAGAAGTCAGGTATAGGGAGCAGACAAACACGCTCGTCAGAGTTATCCGCTCGTCAGAGTTCGTCCGCGCCGAGGTTGTACTTAACCCAAGAGTACTGGCACGCTCGCGCACATCGATGAAGGACTGAAATCTACGTCTGCCACCCCCACGTGTTGACTGTTCGTCAGGTGCGAAATCCGACACGAACATTTTGGCACGCTCAGTGGGACCAGTGTCAAGATAGCGGGATCTAATCCATATCAACGAGCTATGCCTTCGTGCAATAAACCAGAACACAGGTCGAGTGCCCCGCACAATTCGGCGCAGTGTAAAAGTTTATCGGAGGAAGAAGCATGTCACAAGTTCGGCGACAAAATGCCTATTATTGAGGATCAGACAGGGGTCCTCAATAGCAATGAGGAGAATCTTGGAGGCCCAGTAGGTGTTGGCGACCAGCAAGACACAACCAACATCTTGGACAATGAAGCGACTGGTGCTTCGGGTGTTCCAGAGATTTCTGAAGGGAATAACGTTCCAATTCTTCCGGATCGATCTCCTAAAGAGTTGATGGATTCGTTTTACATGGTGCTAGCCAAATCTACATCAACAGATGCTGCTCTTCATAGGATTAAAGCTAGCCTGAAGGAGCTGAAGACTGAGCAGATCGGGCATTCGACAAACATCAATTGGTTGGCGGATCAGCAAACAAAAGCTGCTAACCAGGCTGCTACTTATACTAAGAACCTTAATGCACAGATGAAGGAGCAACATGCGAACTTCAGTGCGCAAATGAAGCACCAACAAGAGCAGTTGAATAAAGCTTTAGCCACCGTCAAGCAGTTATCCATACTGTTCCAACAGCGGATGGAGTTTGAGGAAAAGGAAACAAAGTTGCCAACTTCGCCTGTGAAGGTGGGAGGAACGACGAAAAAGGTTCGCCCCAACATGTCTAAGCCACGTAATCAGGGGCTTAGCATGTCTAGATCTTCGAAGCGGCACAGAAAAGGTGGGCAGCTAGATAATTCTCCATTTGAAGAAGAAAACGATGAGCCAGAAGAAGGAGAAGAAGTTTGCTTTCTCACTCTTGGTGAGGCGGATAGACTGTTCGAAAAAAAGATGAGGGTTATGCATGGATTACCAGACGCCAACATAACTTATGCTAATCTACTTACTCGAGAGGTGAATGCTCTTCCATGGCCGAATAACTTTAAACATATCTGCTTCACCCAGTTCTCAAGTGAATACTCGGAAGATGCAGAAACTCATATCACCCAGTTCTCAGGCGAATACTCGGACCATGTTTGGGGTTGTCGAAGCTAAAGTCACCGTAAAGGTCCTCGCTGAAACCGAACAACAGCCTGATGAGTCCACCATAGCCTATTTGAAGCGTTTCAAATTGCAGTTGGCCAAATGCAAAGATAGGCTTCTAGAGAACACCATTGTGGACATGGCGATTGCGGGACTCGATGAGGAGATCCAAGCTCACTTCCAACAGGTCCATGTCACTAATATGACTGACCTGACTAATAGGTTGGCCAAGCAGCAACATTATGTCGACCGAATGAGGAATCAGAGAGAAAGGAAGAAGGGTGTCCCATTATCTTATCATCCAGGAACTTTGAAACCTAAGACGGGCATCCCTCCCATTTCAAAGACAGTGGCGACTATACAAGTAGAGTCATCTCCAACCGTAACTTGGGTTTAAGATGACGAAGAAGAAGAAATAACGGTTGTAGAAGTAGTTGGTCGCCAGCCACTACAATCGAAAAACGCAAGATTTCTCAAGGAGCCCATTAAGATTGTGATTTCTCTACCAACTAAATCTGCCTTTGAGAAATATACATATAATGCGCTACAAGCTCCTGAGATTTTATCTGAGCTTTTCAAGCAAGGACGGCTTCAGCATGAAGGAGTTTTCATCCCCAAGCCAGACTACATGGTGGGTAAGAAGTATTGTAGCTTCCACAACATGACTAACCACTATACCAAGGATTGTCTCAAGCTTAAAGATCAAATCCAAACCTGGATTAACGAGGGTGTTATGAAGATGGAGGCCGCTAAGGAACCTACCTGGACAGAAACTAGGCCGTTTCCTGGAGTTAGCATGGTAGCATTAGTTCCCAATTCGGGCCAGGAACTAGACCCTTGCAAACAGACTTCTAAGTTTACGAATTATAAGTATGATGCACGCAAGGCATCAAAGATCTGGAATTTCCTGGTCCAGGAGGGGATGCCTATTCCCAATTGCACCCGTCAGCAGTAACAGGAGATAACATTTGGCGGATCCCATTGTGCATTTCATCATTCTGATGACCATTATACTTCCGGGTGTATAGAGCTGAAGGATCAAATTCAGGAGTGGCTAAATGATGGAACTCTAAGGTTTGCTACAAAAGCGGTGGTTTCTACCCCTCAGTTTTAGGTCAATGCCATCGAGGGAGATAAATCGGGCGGAACAAAGCAAACTACCAATGAGACGAATCCGCCAAGCGAGGACGAGATGGTGCTAGTACCAAGATCTCAGTTATGTCTCAATTGTAAAATAGGATGTCGTGTGCCCATTACGCATGACGAACTGATGATGGCACTTAAGGAGGCAACACAAAAGGCCCTTGAAACGGTCAAGCACACTCATCCAGCTCCTGAGCGATCCAGATCTGGCGATCTCAAGCGGACAAAATACCATCACAAGGAGCAAGGGACTTACGCTAGTAAGGTAAGGTCTTGGCAAGATCCAAGATCTTCTGGAACTTATGGTCCTTCCAAGGAACTAGAATCAGATACTACTGCCAAGCCGTATATTCCACCAGCGTCGAGATCAGAACTCAAGCTGATAGTTGGTATCGACAGCAGAATGGTAAGGCTGTAGAGGTACTTCCTGCTCCGACTAGGAATATGCAGAAGCGGTACGGCAAGGCAAAACGCACCTTGGATGCTTTGGACAAGGGTGAGATAACCCTGGAAAAGCTCTCAATGTCGGTTGAACACATACGGGAAACTTACAAATGTTATAAGGCTAAGACATATGTGGATTCTCGGCGACTACGAAATAGGGAGGTGTCACCACCTCAGACAAGAAGTGTTCACAAGAGGCTTTCAAAGCCGGCTCGAGTAGTGGGTGCACCCAGGAATGCACCGAGAAGGAAAGTAGTTTGCTCTCTGGAACGAACTCATGTTTGGTCTGTCGTGTCACACCAGCCGGAGACAGAGGGGAAGAAAGATTCCACTACCTTAAGGTGGAAACCCAAAGAGGCGAGCGCTACTACCGTGAAGGGCGCGACAGAGGTTCCTGAAGCTCAGGCAGTTGCCAAGGAATCTAAACAAGCAAGGACAGAGCCAGCCAAGCCTGTCACGATCTTAACTTGTTCAAGGTCTTCGGATCTTCCTCTCGGTATGTCCTTACCCCAGTACGTGGCGCAAAGGCTTGGTATTGAGCCCCCTTCAAAGAAAGCGGAGGGCGCATTTACTTCCCAGCCTTCAGACCCAGTGGCGGACGGAGAGTTACCAAGAGCGGATGATGAGATTTTGGAGGACGATGAGGAGTTTTTAGATGAAGATGAAACTATTTTGGATTGTAATATGGCCTTTATTTTGTCTTCTTCTTATGCTTTACCAACACCGATGCCTACGTCTCAATTCATCCAAGAGGAGGTGGGGGACACGCCAATTTGCCACATACAACAGCCTCAGGAGGTGGCAGTCATGATCTTGGAAGGAAATAGGTCTCAATCCACCCACGATCCTCGAGAGGTGTTCTCAAAGCCTACACCATGTCTTAGTATCTCAAACCTCTTTATATTTCGGCAGAGGTGGCAGGCTTCTCGGTTAACAAAATTCTAGTCGACACAGGAGCGGCGGTGAGTGTTATCACGCTCAGTACTTTGGAGAAGCTCCAGATTCCTAAGAAGAAGATCATCACAACCACGATGAAGGTTAGAGGTTTTGCCGGGGCAATTACCCCAACCAACGGTATCGTAATGCTTAAAGTCAAGCTTGGACCTTCTGACACTTTTCACGGACTCTTTGTTACGAAAACTGTTGTTCTATATAATATGATCCTTGGGCGAGATTGGATCCACAAGACATTTTCCGCTCCATCTTCATTACATCAAGAGATGATCATGTGGGACCTCAACGCTGATGTTCCAGTACGGATCAGGGCGGATGAACACCCCAATTCAGTAGCAGCCTGCTCGCTTGAGGCTGACTACTACTATTGTTCCATTAGACCTCTCAGGGTTGATGGGATAGATAATAAAGGGCATCCACTGGGGGTGACCTCAATTGATCTCGCTCGGTGGGGATTGACTCAGGCCAAATTAAACACTTCCCGGCTAGTTTCCATCGACTTCCAACCAAATAATATCAATGAGTGACAACCTCACCATTAAGGAAACAGAAGCCTTTGCTTCTCTGATGCAACGTTTAGCTATTTTTAGGGAGGAGCAATTGGCCTTAGACGCGATCGCTCTAGTTGAGTGTATCGAGGAAGACGAGACAATGATTGCAGAAGAGGTGGAGGCGATACAACCAGCCCCGACAGTGTTAGATGACACTCCACCTAAGGTACGTGATCCGGTAGAGAAAGTTAACTTAGGGACGACGGAGGAGCCTATGGAAGTTGGGATCAGTCAGTACCTAGAACCAAAATTACCGGGACTAATTGAGAAAGTTAACAACTAATTGAGTTGTTGCAAGAGTTTAGGGACTACTTTGCAGAAAAATATCAAGATATGTCGGGCCTGTCAAAAGAGTTGGTCTGCCATCATTTACCCATCAAAGAGGGATCCAGACCAGCCCGACAGGAGTAGAGGCGAATGAACGCTGAAACTGGGATAGCAGTCAAGAAAGAGGTTCAGAGCATGATTGATGCAGGAATCATTAGGCGAGCACAATACGCTCAATGGCTGGCGAATGTGGTCCCTGTCAAGAAAAAGAATGGCAAAATCAGGGTCTGTGTTGATTATAGAGATCTCAATGCTGCCTCGCCAAAGGATATCTACCCTATGCCTATCGCAGACGTACTGGTGGATGTAGTGGCAGGACACGAGATGCTGTCTTTCATGGATGGAACGGCGAGCTATCATCAAATCCCAATTTATAAGCCTGACATCCATAAGACTGCCTTTCGTTGTCCAGGCTTTACATGAGCTTTTGAATATCTCAGCATGCCATTTGGCTTAACCAATGCAGGGGCGACATATCAGTGTGCTATGAATCTAATTTTCCATGATATCCTGAGACGTATTTTGGAAGTATATATTGATGATGTGGTGGTCAAGTCCAAGAATGGACAGATCACATCACCCACCTTTGAGACGTCTTTACTCAAATGAGGAGGCACCAACTCAAAATGAATCGAGCAAAGTGTGTCTTTGGGGTTCGTGCAGAAGATTTCCTAGGGTTCGTGGTGCACGAAAGGGGCATCGAGGTGTCTGGGGACAAAACACAAGCTGTTTTGGACGCTCCAGCACCGCGAAATAAGAAAGAACTTCAAAGTTTGTTGGGTAAGATCAATTTTCTCAGATGTTTCATATCTAACTCAGCTGGTAAGATTGCTCCTTTTTCATCTCTTTTGAAGCTCAAGAAGGGAGAAAACTTCAAGTGGGGTCCTGAACATCAAGCAGCGTTTGATAAAATTAAGGAGTATCTAGCGAGTCCGCCAGTATTACGTCCGCCACAACCAGGAATCTCACTCAAATTATATATTTATGCTTCTAATAGTTCTATCACAGGGTTGTTAGCTCAGGATGAAACAACTAGCGAAGGGAAGAAAGTCGAATATGCGGTTTCTTACCTTAGCAGGACTCTGTTAGACGCAGAAACGAGGTACTCGCCAATAGAGCGATTGTGCTTGGCATTATACTTCGCCGATATCAAACTCCGCCATTACATGCTATCCTTTACTACTACTGTGATGGCTCAGACCGATCTGGTGAAGTATATGCTTTACTCGTTCTATCTTAAAAGGTATGATTGGCAAGTGGATTTTGGCCTTATCCGAGTTTTCTTTGCAATACGCTCCTTTGAAGGCAATGACGGGCCAAGCAGTTGCTGATTTCTTACTCCATCGTCCTCTCGAAGAGGAGATTTTAGATCTTGTTCCATTTGTCAACATGATCCGAACCCAGCCTTGGATACTATACTTTGACGGTAGCAGTACTGACACCTTGGCCGGTGCAGGCATTTGTATCCAGAGCCCAACTGGAACTCGGCACTCGTATTCTTTCCAGCTAGAATGGACTTGCACAAACAACCAAGCAGAGTATGAGGCGCTAATTATTGGTTTGGAGTTATTGTTGGATATGGACGCTAAGGAAATCGAGGTTTATGGTGATTCATTATTAGTCATCAAACAGCTTACCAGGGAATACAAGTGCCTTTCTTTCCATCTGGTACATTATTGGAAACGAGCATCAGAATTACTTGATCAGTTCACTGATGTGGTGCTTGATTATGTTCCTTGCGAGCTGAATTTCGCAACTAATGAGTTGGCGCAATTGGCCACCGGCATTAGTTTAGCCAATGGTGTTCAAGAGCGAATCTTGAAGGTAGAACGAAGGACATTACCATCCTTTGCTACTCGACGGGAACAACGAGGCGAGTGGTTGGTTGCCACACTTGAGCCTATTGATACAGACTGGCGGCAACCAATTATCCAATATTTACAGAATCCCTCTTCCCCATCAGAAAGGCGAATCAGGTACCTTGCTACGAATTATTTGCTTAAGGGCGACGAGTTACTTCGCCGAGGTGAGGATGGGGTTGATCTTACGTGTGTCTATGGAGCGGAGGCCAAAAGGCTCATGCGAGAGGTACATCTTGGTGTTTGTGGTTCGCATCAAAGCAGATCAAAGATGAGATGGCTCATTCAATGATACAGATACTATTGGCCATCTATTGTTAAAGACTGTATCAGTTTTGCCCAGGGTTGCATCAATTGCCAAATTCATGGGCCAGTTCAGCGAATTCTCAATATTCCCATGCAACCTATTATTAAGTCTTGGCCCGCCAGAGGCTGGGCACTAGACTTTGTTGGAGAGATACATCCTAACTCTTCCCTCCAACACAAATACTTATTGATTGGTACAGACTTCTTCACTAAATGGGTTGAAGCAATACCTGTCTGGAATTGTGACGCCGCTAAATGGGTTGGAGATCAATGTGCGAGCAGCATCAGTTAATTGGTGATGATTATGTCCAGGCTATGTTTTAGGAGCATGAAGACCTTGATGATAGACGACTCGAAGCTTTGGGAAACATAGTCATGGAAAAGAAGAAGGTGGCGCGCGCTTACGATAAAAGGACTAAAGGTAAATCGTATGGCGAGGGCGACTTAGTTTGGAAGGCTGTGCTTCCTTTTGGCTAACGCGATTGGGTCATGGTAAGTGGTCTCCCAAATAGGAGGGTCCCTTTACCATCGATCGAATTATTGGTAAGGGCGCTTATCAACTCAAAGATATTGACGGTGAGGTCCACAGAAATCTTATCAATGGTCGTCATCTCAAGAAATATTTTCTGAGTGTATGGGAATTTGAGGAGCCGCTAGCCATGGTTGAGGCTGGGGGGCAATCTTATTCTTAAGTTTTCCATACTTAGGTTGTCCGCCACGGGGGGCAATCTTTTCTTAGTTTTCTTTGGCTTTCGTCTCAAGATCTTTATATTCGCTTCAGCTAAAGTAAACTGGGGGGCAACATAGGGCAATATAAATATCAACATTTTTAAGCCAGAGATTGCATCAGTTAGAATTGGTGTTGTTTCCCCGAAATTTTTTAACCTTTGGACCAATTCCTGTGGTCCTCAATCTCTTATTTTGTATCTTGATTCATGCAATTTATAGTTACAAAGGAAGACAATACACATGTTTTTGTGAAATTTTCTTTATTTTAATTTCTTTTTATTGCATGACTTGGCAGTCAAAGCTTTACATAGTATAGAAATTACACTACAGAGAGCTATTAACTAGCTCTGAAACCATGCCTATACTAAAATCTTTGATCGATCTAGAGGAAGGACGCGAACAGGCGGCCTTGAATTGTAATCATCATTCCCCAATCTTCAAATTGACCACAGGAAGATGGGATGGTTTCTGAGCATTTCAGGAGAATATTGAGGCTAGGAGCCTCTATCCCTTAGGTCCTAGAGTTACAGATATTACCATCTTTATTTCCGGATCTGACGAGACGGGAGATGTCAGCCGAAAGTTGCTCATATTCTGTCCTTCAATGCTGAAGTACAATAGTTGGAGCGGAGCGACGCGGCTGACAGGTGACACTTAGGTCGCTTGTCGGGTTTATACCAATAGAGAACATGTGGGATTTGCCCAAACTCTAGCCAACCCTTTTCAGATCAGGTTGTCTAGAGGCATAATACCAGATTATGAGACTTAGGATGTGTTTAATACCGGATTACACGACTTAAGGAGTGTTCATAAGAACATCTGAATGTAATCTGGGGGAAAGGATTGTGGTAGCCATAAGGGCTTTGAGGTAAAACCGGAGAAGAGAACAGGAAACATGCTGAAAAATGAGTGAGCGATCAATCTCAACAAAGGGGTTTCTTTATATAGCATGTTGGGTGAGAAATCTAACGGTTGAGATATATTAGGGTTTTCATCCAATCAGCCGATATTTATGGGGTAGTTATCATTTTCACCCGTTTGGAGATAAGGACAGGCAAGAGGTTTGAAAGTTTCAAATCTATCAGATCATTGGAATTGACATATGCAATTACTGAACATTTAATCGGTGCGTTGATTCGATGATCAACGAAACGGTTTGAAATGCATATTGGGCCAAATTAAGTTTCGGCTTAAATTGGTATATCGGGCTGCTTTATAATCAAAGGACTATGGACTGATCCGAAATAAAACAAATATTAATTAGGCCCAATTCAATTTGGGGGCATGTTTTTAAGTTCATACAGCTCCATTCCTAGTCTCCCTATTTTGGCTTTCAAATAATTAATAAGACGTTTGAGCCTTTCTTCTTCAGCCAGATTTTTCTGAGTTTCTACTTGGAGAGTTGTTAGAAGCGCCCTTTTTCTCGGTCGCGTGACCGAGATGTTCTTGCTGTCTGGCTTTAACCATTACAATTCCTTCTCCCTCTCTAGGCAGTTGATCTCGTTTGCGTCGTCCTCGTTAACGGCGGATATGATGGCAGAGTAAGAGTTCATGGCGCTTGTAAGTGCCACAGTACTGCCTTCATTCTTGGCTTGCCGAGTCAGAAATTCACCCGCGCTACCATGAAGCGATTCTAGAAGCTCCGGGAGGTCCACCAAGATATCTTTAGCTCTTGTTTGAGCTGTGGCGGGTAGACGATCAACCTGGCCTTGTAGTGTCTGAAGGGCATTCTGAATTCGGGATGTCACCCTTACGTCTGCTGGGTCTTCTTTCCATAACTGCTGCATAATCTCCCAAGCCTCCATTTCTTCGGGGAGTTCTTTGCTCAGGGTTGGCAGCTTCATGAGAGGATCTTCGTCCAGCGGGGGGATGGCCAGGAACTTCTTTGTAGGTTGGGGAGTTGAGACTTGGACGGTTGGCTCCTCAATCTAAACAATTTGGCGGGGCGAAGATGTAAACAAGCTTTGTTCGCCAGCAGCCTCATCATTCCTAGTCGAAATAGGAGGCTCGTTTACCTATGTAAACATCAGTGTGGTGAGGATTAATGTGAAAATCTTGAGAGTACAAAGGATAAAGATGTTTAGAAGAGGTACCTCTGATTCAAGGGGGGTATCTGCCGGAAGTTCGACTCGCGGTTGCTCTGGCGGTTCCAAAGGGTCTGCCAAGGAGGAATCGTGGGGCATGGCTGAGCTTACTCCAACATCTACATTGATTTCAGGAGGGAGGCGAGTATCACTTCCTCCTCCTCCTCCAATATGATAGGCTCGGAGTCTGGAGGTAGCTCTTCCCCACCAGCAGCTACTTGGGCTTCTGGTTCATGTTCCGTTTGTGGAGGTACGATCTCTGGAAGGTGTACTTCATCCGCCGGCACTCCAGGAGCATTTTCAGCTGCCATCTCTTCCACCACTTGCTCTGCATAAGGAGTTGAAGCGGTCAGAGAAACAGTTTCTACAGCGGATGGAGTAATGGCCAGAGGAGTGCTAGTAGTACATGTATCAGCAGGAAGATAGCTTAGAGGCGCCACGTTCAAAACAACATTCTGGAGTACCCATTGCATTTTTTCCTCGAGTTTCTGCCAAGTTCTTTGGACTTTGACAAAATTCCGAGGAACATCATCTCCCAATTCAGTGCTGCTTGGGGATGGTAAACTAAGAGGTGATTCAGAGGACTCACCTGAAGATATTTCGATCATAGGGACAGTAGTGGTCGAAATTGGCTTTCTCTTTTTCCTTTGCAACTGCACCAGATGTGATATCTGAATTTGTTATGGATCAGTGGTGCAGCGACATCAATAATTAATAAGCACAAGGTTCAGATCACTTACTAGTACGTTGTCTTCAGGTTCTTCTTCTTCTTCTTCTATGACAGTTGGGGTAGCTCTTAGCCTTTTTTGGGCAGGTCTGGCGGAAGAAGTTTGAACAACCTTCTTTCTTTTACTTTTGCTTATCTTACCAGAAGTCTGTAATAAAGGAAATCAGTTAGTGGTTTTCTGTCAGAGGATAAGTCAGGATCCCATGAAGAACTAGGAAGTACCTGTTCAGGATCTAATTCTGGAGAAAGAGGTCCTCCATCTAGCACTTGGACGTCATCCACGGTGACGTATTGACGTTGATTGTCAAAGAGAGCCCGAAAGTAATGGAGGGACTCTTTCTGGTAGAATCTTCCTCCGAGATGAGACCACCAGGCTTGGTACTCATTGGTTGCCTCTTCAGAGATTACCAATTCAGGACATTGCCCCAAATTTGGAAAATTGGCGGGTCTAAAGGTGGAAGTGAGACTGGCATTTCCATCCGCATGGGTTTTTCTACTCGGTCGCCATGTTAAAAACATGTTCAGACTCTGGACCGGGGGATAAGGCAGAAGCTGCATCAGGCCAAACTGTCTGGCGAATAGCTGGGGGGCATAGACTTCAACTCCTTGCTCGCCCCTGTCTGAAGAAAAGAGGGGAAGGTCCGCCATGGAAATACACTGAAGAAACAGCCGCCGACCATCTTCACGCTGGTTGGCGGAAGGTAGAAATTCATTCTTCAAAGCTTTGGGGTGTCTCCTATGAAGAAGGGCCTGTGCTTCTGAATAAAAACCTTTGGCATCAGTGTTGTAGATTACATCAAAGCACACCGCATAGCCTTGCCCATAATTAGGCTTGCAGCCAGCATAAGCAATGCCTAGTACTCTCTCTTCACCTATCTTAAGAAAGTCTGGAGGTGCTAGTCTGGGGAAGTACATCTGCGACCAAATTTCCAAGATCCAAAGTGGTCCAGCGACTCTGCAGTTTAATGGTGTGGCGGATAGAGTATGGAGACATCTATAAAGGTGGGCCAGGACTATCTGGGTGAGGCCAATCTCTTTGCGAGCATATAAAATCTCGGCCATTCTGTGGTAGGTTTTAGTCATTTTGTTGGCATTTGAGTAAAATAAAAATTTATTTAGCCAAAGGGCTAAGAAGGCTATCCCACCTATATCATCTTCATAGGGGCGAAATTCAGATATCCAGGCTTGATAGCTCCAGGTAGGGTGGTCTGGAAAGGTGATAGAGGGCACATCCGCCTCAGAATAATCATCTACATTAAAAGGTTTTTGGCCTAGGGGGAATCGTAAACCAGCATGCAAATCTAGTAGGGTGACACTTGCTTGCCCAAATCTGAAATCGAAAGTATTGGAAGAGGGATTCCAGAAGGTTATCAATGGCATGAGAGCGCACATGTTACCTCTTTTGGGGTTAAGGGAAAAGCTGATTTGAACGGCTTCATCAATTCCAGCCGCTCGCCATCTTTGTTCATCAAGTTTTCTCCTTACTTGATACCACTTTACCATCTGTTGGGACCGCAGTGGCCAGGAGCCGGAGGCTATTGGAATCTCATAATGATTTGTGGATTGCCAATCTCCACAGGAAATGCCATTTTCACGGAATGCCACTGGGCGAGGCCGCGTTTGATCGACAAACGAGAAGGAGGAACCTGGTGGAGGTGGTTGTTGCCGAGGACCTAACCTGACACGGCCATAGTCGTCGGGTAATGTAAGAGAGGTCTGATAAGAACTTCCGATCTCGACAAGGGTCGAGGTTATCTGTCCTTTCCTTCTGAGTGCCGTAGCAAAGTCAATCTCAAAAGAGGCCATTGATTTGGTTTATGGAAGTAGTGAGAGGATTGAAATTTGGATGAGAATTGGTGATCCTCGATCGGGGTTTTATAGAATCCGAAAGGGGTTTTCAGAATTTTGGAGAGGTACAATTGGCAGCGATCGAGGGTTTAGGAATAGTTCTCTGAGCTCGATTTGGTAAAGTTATGCTGGTTAGAGGGAACGACACGAGGTTTCAAAAATTTTAAATGGGTTTGGATGGGCTTCCTAACCTTTATCAATTTCACTGGCCTTTCAATTTCAAAGGCTGGGGGGCAATGTTTGGGCCTAAATTAACATTTACCCGAGATCATGGATCGAGGCCCAAGAGGTTATTCATTAGTGAATAATCTGATATATTTTAGATTGTTTTTCCTTTTAGGAATAGATTTGGAGTTCCTCTAGGAATCCGAATTGGAGATGGTTTAAGGTAATTCAATCATACTCGATCTCAGAATCTATTATGCTTGATATGCAAGTATTAGGGTTCTGCATTCTCTATATAAAGAATTCTTATACAATTTGAAAAAGGGGGGTTCTCAACCATCTTGCAAACACAAGCTTTTGCGCACAGCAATTCTTGCAAAGCCTCTCCGGAGCAATCTTACGCGAACTGCCTCCACCAATTGCAAACAACCACCGTTCCAACTCTGCCGCAACTTTACACCCACATCGGTCGTTGTATACCTGCCGCGGTTGTCGAAGTGTGTCTTGCATTTGTGTGAGCGTCGCTAAGACCTATCGCTTCCAGCATCCGTACGTCCACACACCTGCACCAACCTGAGTCGCACACATGCGCTGGTCAGAGCTGCAAACTTGCGTCGTATCTGCGTTCTCTGAAGCACCCAGTATCAGTCGCTACGCCAGTAGCAAATCGGGTCGTTACTCTGGTAACAAAACCCGAACCTAATCTGCAAAGGGTTGGACGACGAACAATCTGCAAGCCAATCTACAATAGGTTGGAAGCAAACCGTTTCCCGCGGTCTTGATGGTAGCTCTGCTTTGCATCTCAGGATCGAAGTAAGATTACTCAATCTGCAATAGGTTGAGAGAAAATCCTAATATAAAGTTTATTAGGTCTTGTTCGAGCCCTTTACGCCGGCTTAGTCAATGCCCGCGTAACAGTCGCTTGATCCAGAAGTCAGGTATAGGGAGCAGACGAACACGCTCGACAGAGGTCTTCTGCGCCGAGGTTGTACTTAACCCAAGAGTATTGGCACGCTCACGTACATCGCTGAAGGATTAAAATCTACGTCCACCACCCCCACGTGTTGACTGTTCGTCAGGTGCGAAATCCGACGTGAAACAAACAGACTCTTCAGGATTGTTCGGAGGCGACGGACATGGAACTCTCCATAATTATATTGAAGCACATCTGTACCAGACAAAACAAATTTATATGTTAGCGAAGAACACCATAATCAATAATGACTTAAAGAGATTGAAACCTAGCTAGGAAGTGAGGGGTAATTACACATCAAAACATAAAGGGTTCTTCGATTTGAATCTCTTAACTTCTCAGGTTCTCTCTCGTAATCACTACATGACATAGAGCTAGCTAATTAAGAAAGATGGAGTTTTAAATAAACTGGTTGAGCTTCTCCTGCTCGTATTGATAGCAAGATCGAGTAACGAGTCGGCCGGTGGAAGGCACATGATCGGAGAGACCGAACCTGAATTGGAGGCTGGCTTTGACTCTTTGAGAATTGCCCAGTGTGGAAGAGACGTGGTTTCTGCTAACTCACCCATTTCACATTTTCACGTTTCTGTTTGTGTTTTTCTATTACCACTAATAAGTTTCCATCCATTTTAACTAACAAAGTCTGTTAACAAATAAAAAACTAAATTGCCCTTTTATTTGTTAATGATAATACTGAGGGCCAATAGCATTATGTGTTTTGAGGCTCAATAGCATTATACTACTTTTAAGGGTCAGTAGATTTATGATAAATGCAAATATATGAGTCCTTATTGACCGACAATAATGTAATATATTGAGGATTAGTAAGATTAAAAAACTATTATATATACCTTATAACAGTACATAAAAAACTAATTAAATTTTTTTATAGTTGACTATCGGTAGTATGTCATTTATTTACGAGGATCAGTTGACAGGACCCGCCCCGAATAACAACACTGTTATCCAGGATAAGTCCTGCGGGGACCACTTTAAGAGAAGTTCTACCGAACAAGAGAAAATTTCGACATAACCTCTCTTAAAATGGACGACCCAAAACCTGTAGCAAAATCACCAAACACTTCTTAAAAGCACCCAACCTGACTCAAGGAGCCTCCTGCTCCCCCAAATCAAACAACTTCTCACTAACAACAAACAAAAATAACACAATTCTCAAAGGTGCACAGAAAATGTATTAATATCTACGACCAAACGTCAAGTTACAACCAAAGTTAAACATTCGAGATTTATAACGAAAACAAGTATCAGAGCGACTAGACAATGAAAATAATTTACAGGTAGGTTAATCGAATAACCTACGGATTTCAGACAGCGGAAGGAACTTTAAGTCTTGCCTCCTACTAGTGTCGAACAGCTCTGCACACTGGGTATTTTAAAAACAAAGGGCCCAGGGAAAGTAACTCAAAATATTAGCGTGAGTGGACAAAAAGTTCTACAAATAAATATAATACTCTAATAAACATTTATATATTACTTTCCACATTTTTCATAATGTAAAGAAAATCACGATGCATGCTTTCATAACAAAATGTTATTTTAAAATATTCTTTACACGAAAACATATCCCAGCCCCGCTGGTTCGGGAATTATATAAATAAAAGAAATCTCAAAGGTTCCCGAATACCAAGTAAAATAAGGAATTTAACAACCGGCCAATCCCCTTGGCCCAAATAAGTCGAATAAAACAGGGGAATGTCGAACCACCATAATATATCTGGAGCCTCGTCAGGCTCCGGGTCCGAGAGTCCTATTGACTCCCCCCGTGTCTAAGTCTACCACCTAGACACGTCACCGCCTCAATATATACAATCCTACGTCGACCACCGAGCGTGAATCTGACCTATATGGTCAAGTCGTCACCTCGCGTGGGATGAGGCCTCGCTAGCTAGCATCAATATCATAATACCGTGGACCCTCGTATGGTGAAAATCTCCAAAATCAAATAAAAATACATTTCCCCTATTTAATCATAAAATAATACGGTCCCCGACCGTATCCAAGGCCCATAATTATAATCAACGTAAAGCATGGGCTCAAGAATAATTAAAACCAACGTCAACGATAAATTATAATGTCCAAATAATTCAAAGTATATAACCACGGAAATTCCCATTCCGGCTAAATATCAATAAATAATAACTTCAAGATATCAAGATACTTTGCTTACTTCAAATCATTTATAACAATTCGATATAAATAGTTTATTCGTTTAAATCACAATATCCAACAATTAAAATCATATAGTCCACGGAAATCCCATTTCCTATTACATATAAATAAACACAAAATTTCTATAATGTCAAGTTAATTTATGTAATTTATAACCCTTTGAAAATCGACACCGAAAAATCATAATTTCAAATAACTTATTGTTCTTCGAAAACCCAAATATTTCCACACATATATATATGTATATAAACCCACAAAATCAATTAATCATGCATGCATCAATTTTAAAACAAAAGTCCACTCACTATACTTAGCCGGTCTTCGACTCGCGTCCTCTTGCTGAGTCTCTCCTCGGCCTGAAAAGAAGCATATTTCCAATATCTCAGACTCGATAGCAAAATCAGAACTCAAAACAAATCGCCCTCACTCGTACGATTCCTCCGATTACACTCAATTAATTATATGAACATAGTCCATATATCCGAACTAACTCCAACTCTCCTTTTCTTTATTTTTTTCTCAACCTTCGTAATCCTACCGCCACCACCACCGCCGCTGCCACAGCAGCAGCTCCGCCTAGACTCATACCACCTCCTCCGGCACCAAAGTGCCTCCTTCCCCCTCTCTCCGCCGCCCTCCTCCGCTACAGCCGCCGCACATGGCGGCTGTCATGGCGGCCCTTCATCTCCCAACACTAAAATTCACCAATTATTCAAAAGAACTTCTAACTACTTCAATTCCAATCCTAACAACACTACACAACTGAATTTCACCTCCAAAACACAAACTCAACAAAAAAAAATCATCAAAAATTTCATAAACGCTAAAATTCCAAAACTTGAAATCTCCTTACCCAAAACGAATTGGCTCGATTCCTTTGGTGAGATTGCTACCCACACCGAGCCCAAGCTTTCCCCCTTCAATTTGGGCCAAGAAATGGTCGGCCAAGCGACAAAAGACAAACTTCACCAAGGGGCAGTCGGCCTCTTCTCGGCGGCACGGCGGCGGAGACGCCAAGCAGCGGCTGCAGGCGGGTGGCGTGCGTCGTCCGGCGCCGGTGGGGTTCGTGGCGGTGGCCGGACGGCAGGTGGTGGCGAAGGAGGGAGCTCGGCAGAAGAAGAAAACAGAGAAGAGGAGAAAAAGAAAGGCACAGGGGAGAAGAGAGAGAAAAGGGAGAAAAGAAGAAGAAAGAAAAAAAAAAAAAAAAGTGTTTCCAAAAAAAGGAAACTTCCTTCTACTTAAACTTGCCCAAATCGGAAAGAATTTGGTTTCCGACACCACCTATTACTTTTCTTCGACGAAACGAAATTCTCCCCGCGATTTAATTTAACGTTTCTCCCTCTTGTCGCAAACAAAGTCCGCTCAACCACAAAAATGAAGCAATACTTACGAGCGTAATATTTTAATAAAATTACTCAAAATTTAGACAGGATTCGGGACGTATCATCAGTAATATTACGATAAATAAATATATATAAATATTTACCGACTCTCGGTTGCAATACATGAGTGAAGCCCACCCAGTCTTCCCACCAGGGACATCAGCCAATCACAACGTGTCAATCCCCACATCAAAAATCAAAGCTAGATACGAAGATAACTCCAACAAAGGTGCCAAATGCGTCACCAAATCTCTAAAACAACCTAACCCCAAATCAAACCAGACCCAAGATCATGGCCAACTCCAACGCACCACCTTCGACCTCCAAATCAGATCTGAACTCAAGACGAACATGCCGCTGGGATGATCCGAGGCGCGTCGACAATTGAAGAGATCAGTGACGAAGTCGGAATTGCCGGCTTCGTCGGAGAATCAGTCTTTGTCAGAGTTTTGAGAAAGGTGTTGAAGTTGTGATGTGTTCCAGTGGCTGAGAGAGAGAGAGAGAGAGAGAGAGAGAGAGAGAGTTTGGGACAGACGGCACGTTAATTCTCCCGTTAGTAAATCCTGCGTTTGAGAAACTATCTTAAGGCCCTGTTGGTGGTAATTTTAGTTCAAAAGTATTGGTAAAAACTCTTTAAATTTATACAAAGCAAAGGCCAAATAAGAATCAATTGCAATATTTTGTTTCATAGTGAAAACTCTGCAATCAGTGGCGGAGCTAGGATTTTGGGAGGAGGGGGGCGGAAATTGGTTGCCCAAGCATTCTAAAAAAAATTAAAAGATCTAAATATCATAGAATTTAAATAACACAAATGTCATTAATACAAATGTCATCAATAACATTAAATGCATGAAATAAAATTACAAAAGTGGTAGCTTGCGGTTTCTCATATCATGAAAACGTTGCATAATAAGTTCATTACTGACAGAAGCAAAAACATCTCTTTCAATATAAACCACCAAGCTATCATTCAACCATTGATTTTCCATTTTGTTGCGCAAGGGTGTTTTCACAATATTCATAGCAGAAAATGCTCTTTCCACCGAAGCAGTTGCAACTGGTAAAACCAAAACCAGTGTAATAAGCAAATACACATAATTGTATATTCGACTCCTCCTCGTGCTCACTAAATTCTCTGCAAGCTCACCAATGGTTGTTAATGATAAAAACTCATGACTTGCATGCTTTCATATCAATAATATAAAGGTCAAGTTTATCTTTAAGCTTCAAAAGATCTATCTCTTTGAATTCTTGAGGATAAAATGTAGCAAACTTAAGAACTTTCTCTTTGTCAAAGTGTGCAAACCTCATTTCAGGGCTCAAGCATGCCATACATAAAAGCAACTCCGTGTTTTGCTCATTGAAGCGATTATCCAATTCCGTTCTTTGTTGGTCAATTACATGAAAGAAGAGATCCACTCGGTAATGGGACGATAACATAGTGCTCCCAATGATTAACTGAAAGTATTAAAGAGCACAAACAAAACAAAAACTTATGGAGGAAAACACTAGCTCGGCGCTAATCTACAAACTGTTCTTACCCTTCTCCTAAGCAGAACGATTTCCTGAACATTTTCATTGTCCACCTGGAACTTGACACTGTTCTCTTTAACGGTGATATGAACTGAAATAATGGACCAATTAGCAGCATATACAACAGGAGATTTCTACACAAGAGGTATTGCAGCCACGTACTAATTAACAACGCACATTGTAAAGAAATTGAGCACATAACATGACTCTTCAATGAGGAAATTGGATATACAAAAGCACATAACATGGGGGCATTTTACAAATCTATAACCATTCCCTGAGAAAATAAAAAAAATATCCTCTACAGATGCGATAGCCTGATCAAGACTAGTCGAAAAATACACCCTAGAAAGAAAACCAAATAAGACCTAGCTTCATATAGCAACAAATCAGCAGAGCAGCTAGCAGCTTCCACATCAAATTATTGAGCTAACAATTTATTGCCTCATCTACAATATATTAGAATCACATTTCGATCACCACAAATTAACCACTTGCAGAGAGTAATGTCAAGACATTAAGGTACCTGGTGATCCAGCCAAGCCCAGTACTGTGTTGAAATGCTGAAGCGGAATCTGCAAGCTCAGAACAAAGTTATCTTCGAGTTGAGACCAGTCCAATCCCATCCGACCCCCAACATATGAATATATGACTGGAATCACTGAGCTGTGCACCACATCATCATTCTCTTTAAAACAAATTAAAGCACAGTATTAGAAATCATCCTAATCAAAGCACAATTTCACAGTATATATTAAAGCACAAATTGAAAAGTTGAAACCTAATCCCCAAATTCTAAGGCATAACAAAACCTATATCATATTTTGGCCTAAAGAAAATTAATTACCAAATCGAACATGAATAAATTTCTTGATTGATCAAAAAAGAAAAAGAAGATGAATTTCTTGAAATTCTTTACCTTGTTTCAAAGAATAGATGAGTTCATCCACCTTCTCTCCCTTGAAGCACAGAGTTAGACCTTCGCCGTCGCCGACGACGCTCCGCTCCGCGCCTCTGCCGCTCGCCGCTCTTCAAATTCCGGCGGACATGGGGAGCGGAATCAGCACAGATCCGCTCCCAGTCCATTGATTTCCGGCGGACATGGGGAGCGGTTGCTGACCACCGCGCTGTGCTGGCTCCGCCACTGTCTGCAATAACATCTTTTTCTTGGCATACTTGTTCAACACTCCATACATAATAGCAGACGAGGAAATAGATTGCTTGTTGTTTCCCTGAACCAGAGAAATTGGACCCATCAAGATGCCATGCCAAGGAAAGGGACCGGCACCTTACACATATATTCCGTTATGTGTTCATAATATTGCTCGTAAACTGCATATTAACGTCCACATTACAATTGGAACATCTTTGTAGTCTTACAATTGGTTGTCACCAGCTGAGAGAACTTGTGGTGGAGTTTGGGTATTTTTTAAGCATAGGTGTTGTTCCAGCACAATTTTGTCAAGGCTGTTGACTCAAATCATCCTACATGATAAACAAAAACAAAGGTTGTATCTATTCCCTGCATGGCCCGACACTCCTTTTATCCAAAGAATTAAAAATAGATATTATCGGCGATATTTTCGTTTTTCCGTTGAATCGATATTTCAACTCAATTCTTTTAGTTTCTCGTCGAAATTTCCGATATTTTCTGATATTTTCCAGAAATTTTTTATCTTACCTTCAAAAACTAATTTTCAACAATTTAAAACACATAATTTTAATTTCTAACTTATCTTCAAAAGCTAATTTTATCATACTTATGTTTTGATTTCCTAATAAGTTTCTTACTCATGCATGCTTAATAGTAATGTGTCTTACACTATATATTTTACTATAATGTATATTTTTGTAACATATAATTAAAATAGTAATGTGTAATCATTTTACATGATAATGTATGTAATTACAATTTTATTGACATGATTTTTCTATGATGTTCTAATAAGCTAGTTTTTTTTTTTTTTTATGTAGCGATTCAACGACTATATAATGGTTAGTGGCAACGGGTCAACGACTATATAATATCAATTTTTGTATGGTTTTAAAAAAACTTCATGTAGTTGCTTTTGTGAAATATTATGTACAAATAATGTTAAAAGGGTGTGATAGTCTAGCCTCATTTTAAGTTTTAAGCATAAATTATATATATTAAATCATATTTCAATAAATATCAACTCTATTCATATAGTAATTCATATAACATTTCAATAAATTGATATGTACTTGAGTTTATTAATATTTTCTTTTCTTCTCACATATGATCGATAACATATCATAAAACAACCTTAGAAAGTTTCAATACAAATTTCCATGTATTTCTTATAGTTTCCGTCGTTTTTGTCAAAATTTCTAATGGATCGATATTTTATCGATATTTCCGTCAAAATATCTGTATTTAAAAACACCGATATTTTCTCGATATCCGATATTTTACTCCTTGCTTTTACTATATATTAGACTTTTTCTGCCATAGGATATGTACACATATTGTAGCTCCGTGTAGGCATCGCAATACAGAACGGAACCAGGCAACAATAGTTGAATTCTCTATGCTCACCTAAGAAAATTTCATACAAGTAATGCTATTCACACTGTTCAAAATTCGAGTGAACTGCAACTACAATATTTGGTACATTGGGTAAAGTTGAAGAATAAATCTACAAATTGTAAGCAACGATGCAGCTCCTAATACGGCAGACCCTACCCTGCAAATAACAAAAGCTGATTTTTCATCAATCACGCTTTAAAGCCTTTGTTAAAAAGGCCCTTGTAATCACTATGGCAAGGTAAGCCAAGACTGTAATGGCAATGCTCCCAAGTAAAACTATATTATCGAAAGAAGAATTTTGGACAGAGTAGACTCGGAGACCAATTGTATTCCAGTTACTTTCTGTCCAAACGGCATCCAACAACCCCATGGGATCAGAGTTATTTGGAGGCAATACAGTCCAGGATCCAGATTCAAATTTCAACCGTGTTGAGTAAGCTGGAACATATCTGTGTGATCAATTTCAACCATTAAAATTCAGAGTCTGAATCAGCAAAATTCATATTAGTCTATAGCTATGGACTTCCACAAAGACTCAACAAGAACCTGCCTGCTTGGCAGGCCAACTACGCAATGATAGTGGATCAAAGGTTGTTATGTCTATCGTACTAATGTCTCCAGAGGGACAAAGAATGTTATGCCTGTTGATCCAAACTCTTAACAAAAATCATAAAGTATGCTTTTTCTCCATAGAAAGTGAGGTACCTGGTTGTGGAGACGACACAGACTCCCTTTCCATCTGTCTCTTCTCTAATGCAGACTTTACCATCATTGCTGCAATCTTTAGAACAAATGGAGGTAGCATTTTCCTTTGAAATAGAAGTTTTTTCAGCCAGGAAGTTCCAAACAAACCTTGAAATATCACTAACATATCCAATATATGGGGTGGATGAAGGTTCATCAAGGATAACGCCAACATAATTGCTCGGGCAGGAGTTCGCTGGTGTTATATAATTTTTTACCAGCTCACAAGAAAGACCTGGCTCACAGTCTAATAGGCAACTCATTAATTCTTCAACCAGTGAAACATTCACATTGATAGACGTTAAAGCAGAACTGCTTGTATTATTATTTCCACTAGCAAGAATGTAAAGGGTGCGTGCTACAAGGGAAGCAGCTGCCACGATAGCTGAAGAGTTTATATTTGCTGCAACGATTAGGGATAAAATAGATTTCGGATCAGTGGATAGTCTTGTGATATTAAATAACAAAAGCAAAAGAGCATACAAAGAAACTCACATAAATCATCAAGGTGACTGTGGTAGAACTTGTTTGTGAATACAGTATCAAAGTCTTCCACAACAACACCAGAGGTTAGAGGGTCCTGTTAAACGCAAAGGCGTTATTGCTGGAGTTTCACGAACTCAATCATGAAAGGAAGGCTCTGACAGATCTTTTGAACATGTTAAAATATCTTTCTTAATCTCGTTAGATGTATTCATCTTAATGAGACATGAAAGAATCAACAGTGTGGTCCTAGAAGCTTTCCCTTCACATCTCTCTTGGGAAAAAAAATATATTCTTATTCAAGTACAGAATTAACACCTCCAGAAAGAAGATACACATACCTGAGATGCGAGGAAATAATGCAATCTACCTACAGTATACTTCATACTGAATGCACTACTCCTGTTTGATTAAGTAGTTCTTCTCTATGTTTCAAAGTTAAATACTTAAAAGTAGACTGAAGAAAGAACTTCCTTCTCTGCCTATCCGTTATGGGGAACAAAGAAACATTTCTGAAATGCAAGAGTAATATCTATAAAAGGAAGAAACACAGCTGAACTGAGAGGATTGCTTAATTTTTTTTTTTTTTGTTTAACAAGAGAGAGGGTTGCTTCTAAAGCAATTTTTTTTCTTAAATAATTTTTTTTTTTTCATTTTCTGCACTTGTGATACTGTTTTCTGTTAAGTTTAAGCCAACTGATTCTATAAATTACTGGACCCCCAAAACAAACCACATTCTTTTACTCAAGACAGTACATAGGACCATAAAAGATAAAATGAGACTCAGGAGCAGAGAGCTATACAAGAAGGTTTTTCATTTATAATGGCAGCATTTCATCATTTTCTTTGGTCAGTCACAAAGCTTTGGATAGGAATGATTCTAACCAACATTGTAGAAGAGCGGTGTGCACACAAACTGTGCCTAAGTGACACAACAAAGCATCATGTTGTTTCCTTTTTTATATTCAAGCAATCATGTGATGACCATACACATAAACAAAATTACAAGAATTACTGTAGCAAGGCTAAGAATTTCGTCCAATGTAGTGCAACAAACCTTTCTCAAAAAAGCCATCAAGGAAGATGGAGGTATCCCAGGATTTGAAGCATTTGCAGACAAGACAGCAATGTGGCCAGACTTGACTGAATCTTGGGCGGTCCTCAAAGCATCTAGTGTCTCATTTGTGGCAGAGGAAGTCTACGAAATAACATATTAAGAATATAAATATACTGAATGCAACCACTATTTGCAGATAAAATGGCAGACAGATTCTTTCTTAATCGTCCCAGGAGCTTCTACTTTGATGAAGTTATTTGGGGAGGGATATAGATTTTTCACAAGGCATATTTGGTCTTTGGTATTTTTTGCTGCACTGATTTGATCTAATATGCTTGATTATGAAATGAACGTTAATTTTCATCAATCACAAGATAACCAAATCTTCATTTGTTTCTATTTCAACATTTTCAAGCAGTAAGAGTGAGTTGACCAACTGAGATTTAACCTTCTTCAATTACTGTGTAGAGATTGAAAAGAAACTGAAACTTAGATGTTTAAAAAGGGTAGTAATGTGCAGTGTCATTTGATTGTTGGGTACTTGTCACTGTACTCAGGCAATCTATCACAACTTAAGATGATTATGGCTATACCATTTCTCACCATCACACAATTGTGATCACCCACAACAACCAACTGCTACCACCAAAAGAGCCTCCTGCACCCAGCATGGCATACTGGAAATGCATCACACTTCCCAGATTTGGAAGTAGTCATACACAAAAGTGAAAAAACAATCAACCAGGCTTGAAAGAAATACAAAGTTGAGGCACAGTTGCAGAAGTAAAAAAGGATGTCACCAAAATTTGAATAATGAATTCCTCACCCCAGTTGTATGAACAAATAAATTATTATCTTCTTGGTTGCGGGCCTTCCCAATGGAACCAATTTCGACAACCTACAAATATGCACTCAATTAGCCAATAATTAGAATATAAGATATATTTAATGATACAGAGAGAGATCCATGTGAAGTTGTTTGCACCTAAATTTGGAGCGAACAAATGTATAAAACAACAGAACATATAACTTGACATAAACCGCAAGCATATGTAACATATATTTAATTAGAATATAACATATATTTAATGATACAGACAGAGATCCATGTGAAGTTGATTGCACCTAAATTTGGAGCGAACTGTATAAAACAACAGACCATATAACGTGACATAAACCGCAAGTATATGTAACATATGCACTCTTGGCCCATTGGGGAGCAGAACAGAAAAAAGACATTCAACATGACACCTAACTAAGGAGAACTTCTTCCAAAACTGAAAGGGGAAAGGTGAGTGCCAAACTCAGGTTTTTTCCAGCTTGATGTGTTTGAAGATTCTTAGGGAGGATCTTGTAGGTTTGTGTCTCATGTGTGTGGCCAAGAATAACACTTTAATTTAGTAGTATTAAAATAATACCTTCCCAAATTACAGTATTTGATTTCAATATATATAAAGAACAAAAGTAAACCCACCGTTTCGATCAATGAGTAGTTAAGGCCACTAACAGCATCAGACTGAAGATCCAGTTCCAGCAAAAATCTCCTGCTACCAAGGTAACCCCAGGCCTCTCCGGTGAAAACAGTAAATACAAGCTGGAATAAACTTTAGGTTCAGAAAGGATGGCATTTATTCATGTGCAACAGCAATACAAGGTGAAAATACCAATGATAATAATAATTATAAACTTCCAAAATACAAAGAACAAAAAAGAATCAGAAAAAAATTAAAAGCTAAATTATATGAACACAAAAAACAAAACACCATAGTACAAATATTGGACCAGATGACTACACAAAAAGGATGGCACAATTCACAACATGTTAATTGAGTATGTAACACTGCAGTACAACAGAAGGTTGGATCATGTCGGCTTGGTGTGAGAGAAATTGTCAGTAATGTGAAGACCAAACGACAGCAAAAAAAATTGAGCAATAAATGACTAGGCACGGAGAAAGAGCAACTGAGCAGACAACTAGAACCATGTGCTACAATTTTAATAAATAGATTTTAAGCTTTAGAATGGTGAAATAACCACAGAAACTTGAATGTGTTGCATCGCTAAACAAAATCCACAGATATAAACTGCAAATTCTTCAAGGGAGTTTGACTTTTTTATACAGGAGTGTCTAGACTTTGGATTGAGGGTGTTTCACTCGATCATTTCTCATTATTTTCCTTCAGGCCCCAATCTGTAAATGTATTATCTTGCTACTTCTTGCAAATGATTTTTGTTTCTACTGGCAGAGATTGGAGCTTTTATTTACACAAGAAAACAATTTCATTTGCCGGTTTACCAAAGCAGCATGCAATCCAAAGATAGGAAAATCATTCGGTGTGCAGGTTTTTTTTTTTTTTTACTTTTTTCTGAAAAGAAACAGCTTTTTACAAAAATGAAAAGCAAAGTACAAGGAGGCGGACAAGGAGGCGGACAAGGAGTCCGCTTTAAAAAGCTAATGAGGGCACCTAGGACTAGAGTCTAGGTAGCTCAACTACTAATACTTAGGGGCTTATACTACAACTGCTTGCCAGTTGAGAATAATACACGAAAGATTTTGATTCTTAAAATCTTTATAAGTATGAGCCCAAAATTTAAATCTCTTCCACATGACCTTCCTTCTCTACCCTGGCACAGGTTTCATATAAATCTTATTTTCTTTCAATCCACATTACCCAAACTACTGCTAGCAACCAAAGCTAAAGGATTTTGAATTAGCAAGTCTCTCCTCTCTAATGGAGTTGTCCAGTCCATTCTTGCCTCCCTAAGTAGCTTCTTCCATAAGAAATTTGCCACTTCAGAGTGCAGAAAGGCATGATCAACACTTTCCATTGAGCTTTGCAAAAAATGCACCAGGGAGAAGAAAAACTACATCCCGGTCTTCTCCTTTGAAGAACATTAGATGTGTGCGTCCTCCCGTGTGCCACAAGCCATCCAAAAATCTTCACCTTACTAGGGGCCTTGCCTTTCCAATTAAACTTTGCAGGAGCAAATATTGGATATGATCCACCACTAATCAAGAACCTATGGTAAGAACTGCAAGAGAAGTTCCCAGCAGGCTCAAGCTTCCACCTCCTTACATCTGGTATGGACTCCGTTAATCTGACATTCTCTAATTTAACCATCAGCGAGGCAAACTCCTCAGTTTCTTGGTCATTTAAGTTTCTTCTGAACCCGAAATCCCAACACACTAATTCTCACAACGAACCTGCAAGTTCTAATGTAGCTTAACTCTTGAATAATTAGCTTACTTAACACTTGTAAATGCAGCTAAGGTGCTCCATGCTCATGGTTCAGTTACACTAAGGGCATAACACGCTCAGCTGAGCTCAAATCTCTGCTCAACTTACACATTGAATATAATACCTCACATCCCCTATTTGTTTTCTTCTTCTTTCTTTACCCAAAAAAAAATAAAAAAATCCATGAAAAAAGGGAAAAGATACACAGTACAGGACTTGGAAGTAACAGCATTAGACAGGCTCAAGTGAAATCTGTTTTATAAAAACCTTGTAGTAGTCTAGAGTTAATGTAAACCCGTTTCCCAGATTTATTCAAAAAATATACAAGAGAGTAAGTTCTCGTGGCTGACATCCAACTTAAGACTGACCAAAAAAGCATATCCATCTTCAGACAACGAATGCATTCCTGACTAGACTATGGTATAAGTGGAAATCTAGAAGGACCGTGCAACTGTACCAGTAACTAAATAACTATTAAGATTAAAGAGAAAACCATGTTCATGCGGGAAAAGAGTGTATAACAAGAAGAGGAGTGGTGTTGTCTAGTAAAAGCAGACAGGTCAGTCCAAACCGCATGACTCAATACCCACCTTTCAGGAAGCAATATTTAAAAAGGAAATGCACTCTTGGGATGGTCTGTCATACACAGAAGACTAATATATATGACACTGGCAATTCTAAATCGGAAATTGCAAAATACATCTCAGTATGATTTTATAGCTGTAACATGATATAGAGAAATCAGCACGGCTACCATACTTGCACTGTACCTGTTTATTGAAGTCATCCAAAATATCCACTTTAGAGAGCGCATCAACTGCTGCCAGCAATGAAATCAGTCCCTATAAGTAGTTTCAAATGTCATTTAGTAGGCCTTATTTTAGGCAGTGTAGACATTACAAGGATTGATAAAAAAAAGACATTACAAGGAAATAAAGACAATCTTACAGATATTGGGGAGTCAGCACCAAGGTTTTTATCACGAAAAAAGGATGCTGAATCCATTGATGCTACTGCAAGTATTATGGGCTTGGACTGCTCGGTTGATGAGATATTGATTGGGGGAAACGAAGACCAAACACTGCCCTTAATAATGAAAATGAACGTATTACACTTCATATAAACTTAAGAAAACTGCAACAACAAAAAAATAGTAATAACCCTTTTGGTTTTTTCAGTAAATTAACTTTTAACAGGAATCCAGCACTAGATATAAGTTTCCGGAATACATTTGCCTGTGACCAACAAAGCCAGAAGGAAAAGAAAAACTCAAAAAGCAAGACCAAATGTTAATTGAAAAAAACCATAGTAATGTAAACCCCAAACCCCGGATTTTAACAGTTGAAAAGCAGCTGTGCAGATTTTAAATTTGGGAGTTTTAAAAAGTCCCACCCAAGATTTTTTTTCAACAGCTAAACAAATCCCCTCACAAATTGTTTCAAAAAGAAACCAAATGCTAATTGAAAAAAACATAGTAGTACAAACCGTCAATCCCAGCTTTTAACAATTGAAAAGCAGCTGTGCAGATTTTTTATTAGGGAATTTTTAAAACCCCACCCAAGATTTTCTCAACAGCTAAACTATTCCCCTCACTGATCAGGAAACCAATCCTACTTTAGCCTTTTGTTGTAACTTCAGACATAGAAACCAATCATTGATCAGGAAACAAATACAGTTCAGTGGTCGCTTATCAAACACTCAAAAAACGTAAATTTATGAATCCAGTGCGCAACCACCGAATACTATAAATAGTATCTGGTAGAGGCTACCACGCACTTGAAATTGAAGAGGGGTCTCCATAAAGAATCTTTATATTGATAATTACTGTTTTATGCAACTACATCAACTTGTTTCTAAATTGCTTTGCCAGCTTGATCAGGGGCTTGTCCCTGCGTTATACCTCTTTCTCTTCTATTTTAAAGTGTGTTTTTTTCTAAAAATGATTAGGCATAAAAGATATCTAGTAGTGAAGATAAATTTTTGACAAATAGATAACCACATTATTGTTTTTTTAAAGGTCTTTCAAATTTCAAAGTAAAATGTTTATGATATGTTTGTCATACTACAATGAATACAATAGTATATAACCCAGTGAAACTCACCTGTATCCACCTAAAGGAAGACAAGTATTTTCCTCTAAGCAAGACTCTGAATCATGAGTGCTAGCTTTCATTGTCTGATCCAAGTCAAGTTATACAGGTCAGTTTTTTATATTATGTGAATCTAATTTTAACAACAAAATGTGGTACATAAAAGCAAGCTGATATAGATGATACCTGCATCACCAAATCAAACTCAGCCACATCAGCAGTAAAAGATTTCTCGCTCTTCTCATTGTTTAAGGCAGCCTGAATATAAGTGACAGCACAAATAAAGAAATCAATCAAACTGACCCAGAAAGTATACTAAAAATTATATCCAGAACTCAAGATCAACAGTAGTATGCATCTAAAAAAGATTAATGACTCGACGATGGAACTGACAGAAAATTAACTTTATCCAATGGAATGTGATACATAAGGAAATGGTGAACTATAGATCAACTAGTGTTACCACATTTATCTCCTCCTTCGTCCTCGCATTCAGACTTTATTCTCCATGAACTCAACTGAGTCCAAATGCATGGTATAGCTAATTCTTAATATGTAACTATTTTTTAACTTGAGCTATAGCTTTTAAATCTTACATTCCTACACTCTATGTACCTGTATAAATTCCTATTGGAGAGAAGAATATATAACAGAAATTCATTAAACTTTTTCATACAGGAATAAATTTCATAAAGTTGGCTCTAATTATAGCCATGTGGCATCGGCGAATGAGTAACAAAGCAACCAAAAGAATGATTTGAGGAAAGCTGAAGAGATTGTTAGTTCAATCAGTCATAATGGCTGAAAGTTTTCTAAATACTGTGGACATCTAAATTAATTCTTCATCTAGCTGGTTCACAGTATTATAATCTTAACTTACATAGAAGAGGTAAAGGCAAGCAGCAATAAATTGATCTATTTGCACTAAGGTCACTAGACGCTTTAGTACCTAGACTAAAAAGTAACATGATGGTACCTACATCCTGTGTGTGTCAAATGACTAAAAAATACTCGGAAAAATTGCATCTGGCCCAATTTTCAGGAGTGAAACCAAATCATCTCGAGGTCCTGAAGTGTTTAATTGTTATCTAACCAGATCTGTGAGAGGGCTTGCATGACAAGGAGTCAAAGGAGTTTCTAATTTCTTTCATCTGGCTTCGAACCCTCCAAGCTGACTCTCTCAAGGATACCTTAAAGAACAAAGTTGATGGGAAGAGGGAAAATGTGAGGGAGCAAAGCACGGGAAGGTGACGCCTTATCAAATGACAATAAAAAACCAGAGAACCCATCATACTGTATGAGGTACGGAGGACAGCAGTGGAGGCTTCTTATTTTCTTTTTTTCTTTAATTTGTTTTGATAGGTAGGAGGAAAGACCTATCAATACCATCAGAGACAAGGGATTGTACATGGACCAATATATCCAAAAATGTCTCAGTGCCTAGTTTAGGGTTTAGCCCACAATTTTACAACAAATAGACAGAGGAACTATAGGGGTCTTTTCAAATGGTACCAATGTGGTTAATTTTGTCGTCCACGTAATAAAGTGTCCGGCAACCGTAAGTCCAAGAATATCATCGGATAATGTATTATATGGTACAAACTTTGGCAGCTGCAAAATCACTCTTATGAGAAACTTGAACCTATGGTTTAATCATTACACCGTCACATCATTGCTTTTACTGCTGCACCAATAGTTTATCTTTGCAGGAATAAAAATACCAAAACTTCACCAAGTTTCAGGGCAGAACACACATAAACCTACAACGCCAAGGGAAAAGAGAAAGAAAAAAAAAAAGGTTTCAGGTCCCACTAGAATCACTTCTGGCCAAAATTTTATAGGTGGAAGCTTACACCCTTGTATCAACGTAAACAGCCTATAGTTTTCCTTGAGTACTGTGTATCAAATTAAACATACCACTTTTTATCACGTCAAGGTCCTCAAGGATGAGAGAAGTGCATGTAGCAGTTTGGCACAAATATTCACTACACATGTATCTACACTCAGACTGTAAATTTTCCCAGGATTGATCAACCACTCCTTCAGAGGCTTATAACACAGTTTATCTAATACAAATAATGGTTCCTCTCACAACTTAATATAGATTCAAAAGATTATCTGGGTCAAACTTTCTGGTCTCTTAGGACTTTTTTAACCCCAATAAATGACACGACCGTAGAGATAGCTGTATCTGTTGAAATAGTCATCAGGGACCAGCCATCTCACATGCCATGACAAAGAAATATCTAGCCCTTTGAAAAAAAAAAAAATCTAGCCATTTTATAGTTTTACAAGAATCTTAAGAACTTGAATTACCTCTTGCAGGGTCAATGTGCTACTCTTGGACAGTAAGAATACTGGAAAGTTATACGTGTTCCACATTAAACCAGATCCCTGCCAATTATGAATTTCAAGACCTCTCTTTGTCAGAAAATCAAATCGAAACAAAGGCATCATACCAAATATTATTATTACTTATTTCTTGAATTAGACTTCATTATTTTCATAAATGTTCAAAGAGTGCATCCTGGAGATGGTTTCATCTTGATATCTTCTTGTTTACAACAATTATCATCAACTAACTATAAGCATTCATTCACAATAAAGCAAGTCAAGCAGTTTATTATCATTTGTCATATTATTGATTTAAAAACAGTTCAAATAACAGTATTCATCTTAGCAGCAGATATACAACAAAGTTTCTCACAATTGGGTTCCATTCGTAGTTGATGCTTTTGTAAGGAGCAAAATCTGATTGTGGGAACTTTAGAGCTGGAGAGAATCCTACACACAAGAAAGGCCACTGTCAGGAGCACTGGTGAGGATGCTGAGGGTTATCAGACCTTAGCTTTTTAAAGAAAAATAAAAAAGATGATGTTGTGGCTTCATGCAGTTAACAGAGCTTAGGTTCAAATGAACTGGCAGCAATTAAAAGTTGTTATGTAGTAGATAACTGCACTTTACCTTTTAACTTGTTTTGAATCTCAGGCCCTGATTCAACCAATACACCAGCAACATTGCTACCAAAGGTCGTATCATTCAAAATTCTGTAACAGGCAGATATCTTCTCAGTAAGCATTGTTCAAGTTTGAAGAGTAACAGAAGGAACAAAGGGATTAGTGAAGCTTACAAAACTCAGGAATCAGTAATATATTGACACCAATGCAGGACAGAAATCTTTTACATTAATTAAGAAACCCAAAAACAGTGACGCATATTGGACCATGGCCTACATTATAAAGCCGAGAAATGATGGTATTATAAGCAAATGACTAGTTAATTCCACCACAGAATCACAAGCAGATGAAAATAATTATCATTCATATAACTTATAACATCATAATTCCATTAGGAGCCACTAGAAGCCACATGGGTCTTTCTACCTCACAAAACCTCTTCTATAAGTTTCTGATTGACGTTTGTGTGACACAAAAATTAGTAGAATATCAAGTCAGCGGCCAATTCCTTATGCAGTAATTGAAAGGCAGAAATTTTGTTGGGTTTTACTTACCATCTTGCTGTTTGTACCAGCTGATAGCCTACCGACAGGGACAGTAATACTAGGGGATTACTGATTTAGTGTGTGTGTGTGTGTGTGTATATACATATATGAAGAGAGAAACTGCATGCCGCTGGATTTGGCTCAACAGAAATACATTTAATTGTTAAGAGAATTAGCCTCAGAAATAAAAAAAAATCTTTTCATTCTATAAGATGAGGTGGTTTCCAATTTTTTTGCAAGTGCTTTCCAGTCACAGTTTACATAACGATGTAGCAATCAAAATTATGCGGTGCATAAAAGCTTTAATCTTTGTTTTTTTTTTTTTCTTCTTTTTTTGAGAAAATATAAAAGGTTTTATCTTAACAAAAAAATTAAAAAATTAAAAAAAAAATGTAGCTTTGTTCCAAAAGAACATGTACCAGAGCACCTCCAATGACATCCCTAATACAGCTCCAAAGCTAGAATCTATGGTGAGTTAAACAAATATAAAAAATTGCTCCAATCAAGCTCCTAAAATAGCAAACCTCTACAAGCTTCTAAATGTAATGACAGACCTAATGAGTGATATTAAAGCACACCATGGTCTAACTTAGCAACCAATATAAGAGACCTCATGAGTGAAGCAGAATATCTATGTTGTAAAGTGAAATTTTATATACATATATGAAGCTTATATACATGCCTGGCAAAAAAGCTTTCAATTTCATCAACTGCAAGCAAAACTGCAGATAATTGAGACAGCTCATTGGAATTGTTTAGTCTTATAATTGGAGCAACAACCTTCTCTCTTCCAGGATCTGGGAATATAAACAAAAAGATAAAAGAAAACCAGAGGTTCATTAGAAGGATATCTGATTACATGTAAAAACCAAATACCATGATAACAAAACAAAGACCGTATAGAACTTACTCGAACAGCCAATCTCCCCAGAAAGATTGAGTAACCGAACACAAGGGTATCCATCAAGCATCATGTACATGGAACTCTGGAGATCAGGAACTGACTCCATCATGCTAATCTGTCCTGAAGTTTATAAAATAAAGAACAGAAATAAAATTAAAAAAATTAATTACATTATAAGCTAATGAATATTACACACTTATGCCTTATACATGAAAAAGAAGAAGTTACTAGTACAAATAGAGTGCAACTGCCTTAAGAAAAAGGGCATTGTAAGACATAGGACAGAATTTGTACCAAAAAAGGGTCATGAAAAGAAGTCTTTCCTAAAGAAAAAGTTAGAAACTCAGTAATATGATAACCCGGAATACCATTTTACAGTCTGTGTACTCCATTTCTATCCAGACGCACTAAGATAAAGAGTAACTGTAATGCATAACATGAAACGGGTTTTGACACTGTATTTTACTGGCCAAAAAATTTAGAAGTGCCCTTGCCCTTTAGACCTAATCAGTAGGCGGCCAGTGGCGGACAAGGATCATGTTATCTTCACTAGATTATCAATTCTTATGCACGACATGACCGAAAAGTAATAATACTCGCCCTCTTGCACCTAATAAACTCTGTCGAATATTACCATTTCCTTTCTACCAATTCTCAATTTGACAGGAAAATGGTCAAAGATCTTGAATAACAGTAGCTGTCTTTCTTGTCTTGTCTGCTTTGGAATTAAAACAAGCCTTCTCCAAAAACCCCAAGGTATCACTTGCGACCTAGGGACCCAATTTATTCATTATAAGGGATTTATTTATAGTGCTGCCAAGACTTTTAACAAACTGATTAGTCGAAAACCATTCAACACTTAATTGAAATTCTAATTGTTTCTACGAAATCATTACCCATTCTCTTTCTATAACCTAAGCCCGTAGCACAGAAACCGGTGAGAACTTGAAAAATGATATGAATCAATTTATAAGGTGCTAGCTACTCTACTCATATTGACATTGCAATTCAACATAGCAAAAACGAAACAAGTTAAATTTGATCAAGAACTGCTTTAGATTTTCTACGAAAGCAAGCAAACGGAGCAAGAATCAGAAATTGCAGAATGAAATGAATGAGAGAAAGCGGTCACCGGAGAAAGATGGATGAAGCTGAAAGCTCAGGAGCAAAAGCAGCTGAAGGAATTTAGTGGTCATAGCTGGAGCTAGTTGTGCTCTTTGCTTAAAAAAGAAGAAGAAGAAGAAGAAGAAGAAACCCTAGAGCATCGTCGCCGTAGTCCTTCTCTGCTTCAAAGTCATACCGAGCATTTTGACGGGGATGTTATTTAGGCGTCCGCTTTCATTTTTGTTTATTTTGCTAGTGGCTTCCTAAATTTGCCAATTTCTTTTTTGCACAAATGATAATAGTCAATTAGAAATGATAATATAAAAAATACTTAAAAAATTTCACACGATAAAAATGAAGTGTCGCTTTTGGAGCCTCTGATTTTACCTATTTTGAGCAAAGTTCATTTTTTTTCTTCTTACATGAGCAAAGTTCTTTTTTTTTTCTTTTCTTCTTATAAGAAAATGATACACTTACTTCTTATAAAAATAATAAAATAGTCAATTTTCACATTTTGGTTGTGACGATTATACCCTCCCATTGTCGGTGTGCTTTTGGAGGAGCTTATAAGCTCCTCTACTTATAAGTATAAGTCAATTTTATGTTTGGTAATGTTTCTGCACAAACCCTGGGGCCTGGTAGATACAGATGAATCCAACTTGATCTCCTGCAAACCTGTTTACTAAGGGGAATACCGGGCGGGCCGGTCTTCTCCTCTCCGATGCCTAAGTCAGTATAGTTGGAATATATAACTTGAGCACGTATGTAAGCGGTGAGAGAGATAAGTTACCTATTAATGAGGGTAGTTGGGGCCCTTATATAGGTGGCTAGGGGTGAGGGCTGGCCTTACCCTTCGATGTGGGACTGGTTCCCTTCAAAGGGCAGTTCTGGTGACCTCTTTGGCAGGCTGGCGCCCCCGGTCCCAGGGTCCCTGGCAGCCGGATAGACTGCTGGACCCCGAGGCCGGGTGCTGGTGGTTCGGTCCTGGGCCTCGGGCCGGGTCCTGGGCCTCGGGCCGGGCCCTGGTGCACTTGCTGCGGGTCTGTGGGCCTGATGTAGCCCCTCTGCGGCTACTGTCAACAAGTCCCCCAAGTTCCCGGTCAAGTGCAATCTTGAATGGGGACTTAAGTCTGTCTTGCTCTTGTCCCGCAGACCCGTAGGGTTACCAACCCAACGGTGCCCAGTCCCCCAAGTCCGCGTTGAAGATTGGGCGTGACCGGGGTGAGTACCTGTTTACCGATGGCAAGCAACAGTTTATAAGTACGTTTGTAATATAAGTAGTACTGTGCTCAAGTGTTGTGGTGCTATGAGCATGGAGTGGGGTGAAACCCGGAGTGTATGAGATGATGATGCCATGCAAAAGATGTGTGCATGGGATGATAATGGAGCGTTGAAATCCGCCATGCAATAGATGTGTGCATGGAATGATAATGGAGCGTTGAAATCCGCCATGCAATAGATGTGTGCATGAAATCTCGACCGGGCACTCTGCCATATCGGTACGGAGCGGAGTTCACTGGGCCACTACCGGGCGCTCTGCCATATCGGTACGGAGCGGAGTTCACTGGGCCACTACCGGGCGTTCTGCCATATCGGTACGGAGCGGAGTTCACTGGGCCACTACCGGGCGTTCTACCATATCGAGACGAGTCCCGGGTGAACTTAAGTACTGGACCTTGACCGGGCGTTCTGCCATAACGAGACGAGGTGGAGTAAAGGACCTCGACCGGGCGTTCTGCCATATCGAGATGAGTCCATATTGCTAGGCTGTGGGGAGATTACCCCGGTGTTGCGGGCTGTTTGAAGCGCCGGTGAACACTTGCTAGTTCTTCTCAGCTTGTGTTGAATAAGCGTTGAGGTAAGAGGGGGGGGGGGGGGGGGGGGGGTGGCGTTGAGGTGACAAGGCTCGCCGTGCATCCCCACGTTGATCGCGGTTCAATGCGATGCAGGGTTTTTATCCTGCTGGACAAGAGTACATGGGTTAGATGTAAACTCACCCGGGTGTATAAAGCCCATGCCGGTCGAATGTTCTCATGACCGGGGTCATGCCATGGAGCCGGGCGAGACTCGACCGGGCGTCCTGCTATATCGAGACGAGTCCCCCAGTGAAATGCCATGGGGCCGGGTGGATCGCGTTCCCGGAAAATGCTCTCGTGCCGGTTGGATGTTACGCAACCGGTGGGTGGAGCTCGACCGGGCGTCCTGCCATATCGAGACGAGTCCCCCAAGAGAGATGCAGCTGGGTGGACCTCGGCCGGACGTTCTGCCATATCGAGACGAGTCCCCTAGTGAAATGGCGTGCAGCCGGTTGAATGATCATAACCGTGAACTGCTATGGTACCGGGCGGATGGCTCATACCCGGAACGATGCTCTCGAAGCGGTTGAAAAAATCATAACCGGTGAGAGGTCTTCAAGATATGCAGCGAAGAAGCCATGCAGCCGGTTGAATGATCATAACCGCGAACTGCCATGGTGCCGGGCGGATGGCTCATACCCGGGGCAATGTTCTCGAAGTGGTTTGGGAAACCATAACCGATAAGAGGTCTTCAAGACATGCAGCGAAGAAGCCATGCAGCCGGTTGAATGATCATAACCGCGAACTGCCATGGTGCCGGGCGGATGGCTCATACTCGGGACAACGCTCTCGAAGCGGTTTGGGAAACCATAACCGATAAGAGGTCTTCAAGACATGCAGCGAAGAAGCCATGCAGCCGGTTGAATGATCATAACCGCGAACTGCCATGGTGCCGGGCGGATGGCTCATACCCGGGACAATGCTCTCGAAGCGGTTTGGGAAACCATAACCGATAAGAGGTCTTCAAGACATGCAGCGAAGAAGCCATGCAGCCGGTTGAATGATCATAACCGCGAACTGCCATGGTGCCGGGCGGATGGCTCATACCCGGGGCAATGCTCTCGAAGCGGTTTGGGAAACCATAACCGATAAGAGGTCTTCAAGACATGCAGCGAAGAAGCCATGCAGCCGGTTGAATGATCATAACCGCGAACTGCCATGGTGCCGGGCGGATGGCTCATACTCGGGACAACGCTCTCGAAGCGGTTTGGGAAACCATAACCGATAAGAGGTCTTCAAGACATGCAGCGAAGAAGCCATGCAGCCGGTTGAATGATCATAACCGCGAACTGCCATGGTGCCGGGCGGATGGCTCATACCCGGGACAATGCTCTCGAAGCGGTTTGGGAAACCATAACCGATAAGAGGTCTTCAAGACATGCAGCGAAGAAGCCATGCAGCCGGTTGAATGATCATAACCGCGAACTGCCATGGTGCCGGGCGGACCTCGACCGGGCGTTCTGCCATAACGAGACGAGTCCCCCAGTGAAATGGCGTGCGACCGTGGAGCCTGGGGAAGTGTGGGAGGGCCTGAAGCCTCGGTTCCCGCTCCTACCTTCATGTCGCCAGCGTGTGGGACAAGTGGCTGACATGCATTTTAAGGAGGAAGTCCATCAGTCCCGTCAGTTATGATGGCATGGGCAGTTTACCAATGCTGGGACACGTGCCTGTAGGGAGCGGTCTTGAGATGGAGGGCCTGGATTCGCAGGCGTTTGAGTTGTCCGGACTGGGTGTTTTGGAGGGATTTCAAATGCCTAGGGCACCGACCCCCCCTATAAAAAGGCCTCTTCTGCTCTTCTTCCTGTTGTTGCTTCTTGCTTTAGAGAAACTAAGAGAAAGAGAGAAATCCGGCGAAAGCTCTGATCCCCTTGCCCCACGAGATCCGTTTTCTCGAGCGCTCCCTACTCTCTTCCTACCATTGCTCGCTGCTTTCGCAGGGCGGACTGTCCTCGGTTGAGCATATTAATTGGTAAGTTTGTTGATTTCTTTGCCCCGGTGGTTGTTCTTTTTTTTGGGGGGGGGGGGGGGGGGGGAGGGATCTCTGTCGCTGACTGAATTGCTCTGCGACAAACTTGGGGAGAGGCCGTAGAAGGCGCTGTTGTAGCCTGTTGCTGATGAGCGCTAGGGTTTTGTTTTCTTCTCCTAGGTTAAGATGTCTTCTTCAAGTTCTGACCGGGCTTCCGAATCGGCTGCCAGGGGTCCCATCGTGGACGATGCGGAGAGGCTGGAGGACTGGCTCGGTTCGGAATCCCCGGAGACCGAAGTCGCTGACTGCTCCGGGAGCAGGGCTTCGTCTCCGTCTTTGTCTTCATCTTCCGGGGCTGAATCCTCGGAGACTGAAATACCGCACGGGGTGCGCCTTGCGGGTGCTCCGGCCGTGAGCTACACCATTGGCAGAGGGAAGGATGCCGTGGTGTGTGATGAACCGGAGGGTAGCATGACCCCTGGAGAGATAGCTGCGCTTCGGGAATCGTGGAGTATCCCGGATGAGGTTCTGCTGCGGCCCCTGAATCCTAGAGAGTCAGCTGCAACCCGGAGGCAGGTTGGGTTGCCGTGCATCAGGATCAGTTCCGGAATGGATTCTCGCTCCCGCTGCCAGATTTCGTGCAGTATATGCTCAGTGCGCTGCAAGTGTCGCCCGCGCAGCTTCCTGGGCTCCAGTGGAGGCGACTACTGAGCCTCGGCTGCCTATATGAGATGTCCGGAATGAGTATGCCAACGGTAAACGAATTCCGGGCCTTGTATAGGTTGTCCTACTCAAGGAAGCAAGGGTCCCGGGGTTGCCTGTCCTTCAACGCCCGGAACCATCAACCGATCATCACCAATATGCCTACATGGGTAGACAACAACTGGAGAAAGAAGGTGGTGATGGTGGGCGGGAGGTGGCAGGCGAGGAGGAAGATGTACCGGGTTCCTGGCGCCTTCCAACCTATTGGCGACCAGTCGTTCGAGCTATCCGATCTGGAGCACGAGAGGATCTCGACCATACTCGGATGTTGGGACGATCTGGAACGGAGTTCCTACAACTTCATCCGGCGAGAAGTGCTGGAATACTGTTGTCTCGGGCGGGATCCCGCTGCGTAACAAGCTTTAGCGGTGATACTTGTGCTAGCTCTTGTAAAATACTAATTGTTCGCCTTTCTTGCAGGTGCATCTTCCCGGGCGGTCATCAAGCCCGAAACCACTCTCTCAATGGACGGAGAAGACCTCCTTAACAAGCTGAAGGAGAAAGGCGAGACCGTCTCGTGGACCTCGGTGGACGAGGAGTCCGGCCGGCTCACGACTCATCTGGAACCGAGGGCCATGGATGTTGATGACGGCGCCTACATCCTGAGGCGAGTGAAGAGCCATCCTGCTGCGCCCAAAGCGGTGCCCGGAAAGGGCAAGACTACCGGGGGGCCAGTGAGGATTCCCGGTGGAGTGAGCAGGATCCCCAACCGCCCGGTGTCTGTGCCGCTGGTGACCCGTGCCGCCCGGGTAGGCGCACGATCTTCTTCTCCGGAAGGCCGGGGAGAGAAACGGAGGGGCGTGGACATTCCTCCCTCCGCGCTGGTGACGCTCACCGGCGAGTCGTCACGGGAGAACCTGGCCAAACGACTCAGGGTTACCAGCGGTGCACAACCTAACTCCGCTGGGGAGAAGGCTGCCGCTACCCGGCAGAGTAGCCCCGCACCTGCGGAGGCACCAAGGGGAAGCCCGGACAGTGCATTCGTCCGGCAGGTAGCGGCGGACCTGGCTGGCCTCGGCCTGGACAGGCCCGGGGTCGCCGGAGTCTTGGCGGGTAGGAGCCGGCCAAAATGCAAGGAATCCGTCCTCCGGGTAAGCACTAATCGGTGCCACTACGCCGCTTGTAGTTTGTTTTATGTTGCTGCTTGACTAACTGTTTCTGTTGCTGTGCAGTTACTGTACAGTCTGTACCAACCGGACCAGAGAGAGGAGCTGCCGGAGCTGAAGAGGCAGATAGCTGCTTTAACAGAGTCCCGGGAACGCCTAGAGGTGGAGAAGTCCCGGGCGGAGCGGGAGAGGGCCAGATCGGAGGAGAGGGCCAAGAAGCTGGAGGAGCAGAACCGGAGCCTGGAGAAGGAGAAGGAGCGGGCCAAAGCTGAGAGGGCCGAGCTGGAAGCCAAGGTAGATGAGCTCCGGGTGGGAGCCACCGCTCTGCGCGCGGCTACCGCTGTTGCTGCCGGGGAAGAGGGCCCATGACAATATGAGCGGTTCGTTCTCCGATACCATGAGAGCGACGAGTTCCTGGAGTTCCTGGAGAAGGCCAGGGAAGAGGGCATCTCGGATGCGTACACGGAATGAGCGGGGAAGGGGTGGTTAGACACTTCCCTGATGCCGGATGCCGCTGCTGAAGGAGGCATCCATGAACAATCGGACATCCATCAGTAGGCGGTGGAGAGACAGCCGAAAGAAGTGACTCGCTCGGACTTGGATTCTTTTACCAACGGTACCAACTCTCCCCGAGCCAGAGTCGGCGCCGGAACCGAGGTCGATGACGAGAGTACCGCAGGAGAGGCCGGCGGATTGCCTGTTGAGGGTGGAGTCGTGGCTCCTTAGGATTTTCCTTGCTCTTCTCCTTGTAATCTTTCCGGAACGGTTACTGCTTGTATACTTGCTTGATTATGAATATACTTGAACTGGCGGAGCCGGTAGAATTTTCTCAAAAGTAGTTTGCATATATTTGTGACATTTTTTACAACGGTAGAACTGGTGATATGCCAAACTAACCGCTCGGAGACTTGGCGGGTTCACCAGGCCTGGTTATGCTCCCGGTCGGGGTCTGCTCTTCTTTCCCCCACGTACCGCTGGAGCTGGCCGTCATTAATCAAGCCCTGCACCGCTGTCTTGAGAGCACAGCACTGGCTCGTCCGATGAGTAGCCTCATCATGATAGGAGTAGTACTTGCCCATCTGCGCCGTTGTAAGTTTCCCCTTCGGGTACCTTCTCTTGGGCGGTGGGGGGATGACGCTCCCGTTCTCAAGTAAAATATCCTCGTAGGAAGTGGTGAGAGCGGTGAAGACTTCTTGACCGGCCGGTGGTGCTGGCATGATTGCCAGGGGGCGTTCTTTGCGGTAAGACGCCGGCTTGTGCTCGCTCTGGGGCTTGTCAGAATAAGGCCTCTGCTGCCTTTGTGCCCAGTTTTTATTGGGCCGGCTCGGCCGGGCGGCGCGGTTCTCGGTCCGCTGACTGGGCTTGTCCTCTTAACTGGGCGGGGGGTTCTCTTCCCGGGGATGGTCTTCCTGCTGCTCATCCCGCTTCCTCTTCAGCAGGTGGTGCCCATATGTCTCGTGATCGGCCTGAGCATGCCGGATGGTCATTGCCATCAACTCATCATACCCCTGCGGGAGTTCTACCTGGACGGCGTAGGAAAACTTCCCTGGCCGGAGCCCTTGCTTGAACGCCATCTCGGCGATGCCCTTGTCTAGGTTCCGGACCCCGGCAGTGGCTGTCTGCCATCGGTTGACAAAGGTCCTCAGTTCCTCTCCGGGTGCCTGCATACAGTTGAAGAGGATGGTCGACGTCCGGGCTCCCTCGACCCGGAGGATGAAGCGGCCTACAAACCGGTCGGCTAACTGTTCGAAAGCCTCGATCGAGTTCGCCGGAAGCTCATAAAACCAGCTGAGCGCTTCTCCAGACAGAGTTTCCTGGAAGATGTTGCAGCATACTGCATCAGAGTAACCCTTGGCGCAGGTCTGGGACCGGAAACTGTCCAGATGCTGGTACGGGTAGCCGGACCCTGAATAGGTGAGCTTGAGGGACTTCTGGTTGCCAGACTTTCCCGACTTTATGACCCGGTGCGAGAAAGGGCCCATACGCTCATTAAACCGGGCGCCCTCCGTCGGCCGCGCGGCTCTTCTCTGGTTGGCCTCCATTTGGGCCTTCAAGTCTGACACAGTGTCGGCTAACATCTGCAATGCCCGTGCGGTTGGGGTCTCAACTTCATCCACAGACGAAGTGCGGAGCTGGCTGGAGGTTGGCGTGCTCTTCGGCGGACCTGCACCGCCCGGTGACTTCTCTCGCACGGTACCACCGGGCCGACCGCCCGATGACTGCCCTGCCTCGTACTGCTGAGGTTGGACTGGCGTGGTTGCCGCTTGCGCCTTGACCATAGCGGCATTACGTCATTACGCTGTTGTCCTCTCTCTAGGGCGGCTACCAGGGCAGCATTCACCGATTCCATCTCTTCGTACCGGGCGTTGGACTTGGCTCTGTCCCTGTCGCCCTCCTCTCTTAGACGATTGACCTCTGCGGCCATTGCCCGTATCTTTCCCGCCATACCGCTCTGGTCGGGGCTTTACGTAGTGTCCCGGTCGCTGTCACAGAGCGGGCTCTCAGATCGGTCGCTCGGCTCATCCGAGAATATCAAGGAGAAGCCCCGGAGCACTGGACTGTCTTCATCCTCTGCCGGGTCTTTCCCGCGCGAGCTGTCGTGGTGTCCCGGTCCCGGCATGCCGGACGGCCTACCACAGCTTCCTCCTTCCTGGCCGTTGCCCTATGCGCCATGCGGCTCCCGCGTGACGACCGGGGTGGAGGTGAGCGTTTGCACTAATGCAACACGTCCCTCCTCGGTGGTACCTCTCTCTTGCCTTGCTTCCGAACTCTCGGCCATGGGTGATGCTTACACGGTTTCTTGTCCAAGATTCCCACAGACGGCGCCAATTGTTTATGCACAAACCCTGGGGCCTGGTAGATACAGATGAATCCAACTTGATCTCCTACAAACCTGCTTACTAAGGAGAATACCGGGCGGGCCGGTCTTCTCCTCTCCGATGCCTAAGTCAGTATAGTTGGAATATATAACTTGAGCACGTATGTAAGCGGTGAGAGAGATAAGTTACCTATTAATGAGGGTAGTTGGGGCCCTTATATAGGTGGCTGGGGGTGAGGGCTGGCCTCACCCTTCGATGTGGGACTGGTTCCCTTCAAATGGCAGTTCTGGTGACCTCTTTGGCAGGCTGGCGCCCCCGGTCCCAGGGTCCCTGGCAGCCGAATAGACTGCTGGACCCCGAGGCCGGGTGCTGGTGGTTCGGTCCTGGGCCTCGGGCCGGGCCCTGGTGCACTTGCTGCGGGTCTGTGGGCCTGATTTAGCCCCTCTGCGGCTACTGTCAACAAGTAACACAACATGTTAGTAGTTTTTTGAAAAAATATGGGTCATTTTCAATAGAAAATGAGAACCTGCCCCCACCCACCTTATACTTATATAAGTCAGTTTTTACTTAAAAGTCCAGCTGCACCAAACCCACAACCAACTCTCAGGATCTTTTTCTCTCAATTTTTCGTTTCACTTTCATCATTTTCTCCATAAAAGCTAGAGGAGGGTCTCATAGACCAAACAAACCACCACCGAGCTCTAACAATGGCGTCCTATACGGTTTTATTCTGCTTCTCCTTATTCACCGCTCTCTACTTCACTACGATCCACGCCAATAAAGTAACATACACAATTCACAGCTTGATCTTTTGATTTATTTGTTTCCATTTGATTACCAACAAAACCGGGCTTATTTTCAACCATTTTGGTTGTCGCAAATTGATACGACCCGAATCTTGAGTTACCTTTTGACCGGTTTATCTTTTATTTTTACGTTCCGGTAATTGTTTTTACGATTCGAAAGTTCTAAATCTTGACTTTTTTTTAAGTTGACCCGACCGAGATTTTTTTTTCTCGACGAGATAGAAGACGTTGAAACGAGTTCGTGGACATGTGGCACGTCTAATTTGGAGTTCGTGTGAAAGAGTTACGACGTAAAAATCAGAAAATTTCCGTTTTTGGACGAGTATAAATAGCGGGGATGAAATTTTCCGAAAAGGAAACTTTCTTTTTCTTCTTTTTTTTCTTTCCTTTTCTTTTCTCTCCTTTCTCCCCGACTCGGCTCGAGCACGCGACCCGACGCCGCCCTTCACCGAACTTCGTCGTCCGGCCACCAATCGGCTTGTGGCGGGTGTCGCTCAACTCGTCTCCTCCTCCTCTTCGCGTCTGTGGCAGCAGCCGAAAAAAGCTGGAGAAGGTGCGACTGTGTCGAACCTCTTTCTCCCTCCGCCGGCCACCAATTGCTGCGATTCTTGAGGGGAATTGAAGGTCTAGACTTGTGCAACAAGTCCGTACAGGGGATTGAACCAATTTGTAACAGGTAAGAGAAAATTAGGATTTGAAATTTTTAGGGTTTTGTGAATTTTGGTGGAGGTTGTGATTTTGAAGTTTTTTGTGTAATTGGAGGCTAGAATTGAGTTCAGGACATTGATTTGAGTCGAATAAGTGTAATTTGGTATTCGATTGGTGGAAATTGGGAAAAATTGGAGGTGGAGGAGGTCCGGCCGCCGTTTGCGGCGGCTGGGGCTGTTTTTGGCGGCGGGGACGACGGGGATAAGGTCCTGAAGTGGTGGCGATGATGTTGGGTGATTTTAGAACTGATTGGAGGTGTTTTTGGCCTCCTGTGGCGGAGCTGCCGGCGGCGGCGCTACTGTTCCGGCGGCGAGAGGTTGAAGATGGTGAATAGTGAAACAGTAAAAAGTAAAAGTAAAACGGTAAAACAGTAAATGGTAAAAGTAAAAGTTAAACAGTAAAAATAAATGGTAAATAGCAATTATGACTTTGACCATTTACTGTTGACTTTCCAAATTACTGTTTGACTAGTAATTTTTACTGTTGACGTACTGTAAAAAGGTTAAAAGCTGATTTAAAGGGTTTTACGACGAAATAATCAGTAAAAGAATGGATCGGACTCGGGATGGGTGTCCTGAGTAATTTTGGGACGTAAATTGTTTCGGTATTTGAGACGTAATTTCAATACCGATAACAATAATTTAAAAATTGGATTATTCGAACGAGTGAGGACGTACGTGGATTTAATTTCTATAATCCAATTCCGAGTTTTGAAATATGTTGTTAAACCTGTCTCTGTTTCAGGTCGATAAGTTACTCGACGGGACGAGAGCGCGGATTTCGGCACCCTCGACCGTATAGTGAGTGAATTTTTATTTTAAATAAATGCATGCATAATTATTTTAATGAAATACAGTTTATTTTAAATAAATTATTGAGAAGCATGAGAATTTATATAATTAAAATGATATTGATATTTAAAAGAAATGTGGTTTTGGGTTTTACATTTACTACTGTTTTAATAGTACGTATTTTAACCGGAAATAAGATTTTCGGAAATGCTAAGATTTGATAAATCATACTTAATTGTTTTTATTGTATTTTATATTTGAAAGACCGGAAAAGATATTTCCGAGGAGTTTATGATTTCATTATTTATGATTTCACGACATGTGAGACATGTCGATATTATATAATCTTTTCGATATTATTTTTATGACATTGAGGCATGTCGGATATATATATATGTTCCTTCGAGGCTATGATTCTATTTTATTATACATATATATAAACCTCAGATGTGCAGTCGGAGACCGTACTGATTATAATATATAAGGGGAAGCGTGCTTTCGGTTTTGTTTTCGGATTTTCACCATATCAGGGTCCAGATATATATATTGATGCTAGCTAGCTTAGTCGCCTGATCTCATGCGAGGTGACGACTTGACCACATAGGTCAGATTCACGCTCGGTGGTCGACGTGTACAGGCATAGCGTGGGACGCTATAGAGTCTTGGAGGCTCGACCCTTAGCCTGAGAGGCTTAATAGTAAATGGTGGTAATAACGTTCCCCTGTTTATTATATGACCAATGTGATTGGTCATGATTTTTATATTATTTGGTCTTCGGGAATATTTTCTCTATGAGACTTTCTGTTATTTAATAAATTCCCGAACCAGCGGGGCTTGGGTTTTTATGTGACCAATGAGATTGGTCGAGAAATATTATGAATTAATTTCAAAGGTATATTGTTTTGAATATATATAAACAGAAAAATTATTTATTTATTTGATTTTATATCAGCGGGGCTGATTTTTAAATATGATTTTCTTAAAACGTGGGACGTTTTATTTATAAGGCATGCATTGTGGTTTTTATTTCTAAAACATTGGGAAAGTAATATGACACTTTCAGATAAAGTATTATATTAAATTATTTTATTTTATTTTATCCACTCACTCTAACGTTTTTAATTTACTTTCCCCTGAGCCCTTCGTTTTAAATCGCCTAGGTTGCAGACTAGTTTATTTGAGGTCAAGAGTACTCGGAGTCGAGGCATAGTCGTCGTCTTTGCTTCCTCTTGGTAGGATCTGTTGATCCTTTTACCTTTTTTGATTCTTGTATCCCCAATTCTTTATTAGATTGCTCTGATGACTTGTGAATCAATTGGAATTGGTCTTATATTTATTTGTGGAAGTTGTTTAATTTTGGGGGAGCAGGTGGCTCCTGGAGTCAGTATGGTTTTGTTGAAGTGTTTTATGTTTTGTTTGGCAGGTTTGGGTAGTCCATTTTAAGAGAGGTCATGCTGATTTTTCGGTAAAATCTCTCTTAAGGTGGTCCCCGCAGGCCCTTACCAGAGTTTCAGAGTGAAATCCGGTTCGGGTCCTATCACAAATCACATCACCTCTTTTGACTTTTTCTTTATCAATTCAACTCATCAGAGCAACTATTTTCTAGGAACCTCCTAACCTTATTCCATACATCACACAATATAGTAAAAGCACCTTCTCTAATTCATTAATTTGGTATTGCCTTGTTCTCTAGATTTTGATTTAATAGTTCTTCTTTAAATCTAATAGCTTTCTCTCATAAACTTGAATAAGCATCCCATCTTCAACAGTTTATGTACTTCTTGCTAGAGTACATTCATCACAACAAACCTCTCACCACAACAAGCATCCCATCTTCAGCAGTTTATGTACTTCTTGCTCCCACACCTCATGTCTTCTTGCAAGCTCTTTTATGTACTTTGTTAATCCATCAAACTGTTGAAGCTATAAGAAGTTTCTGCCTACATACACAAGAAACATGCAACCGCAGAAGGCCAACAAAACTACGGAGACTTCTGAGAAAGACACTAATAAGACCCTTAAAACTTTGGGCCCAGTTCATGAACTCATAATGAAAGTAGAGAAAATCATGTCATTCAAGCAATGAAAGCAACCTTTGTACAAAATGACCCCAACAAACGTAATATTTTCATCTTTCTATAATATGTGTTCAAATCACTTTCGGACCAAACACTTCTCAACTCATCCTTATGATCAACATTTTTCATGTCAGACTGTTTGAGCGCACCTTTGGATGTTGTTCAACTTTTTAGATCCCTTCTTCAACATGACTAATTTCATCCTTAGATCAAATTAATGATATAAATTCAATATGCGCAAAATAGGCATATAAACTTTACAAAAAGTGGTGAAAGTTCATATAAACATTATGATTGTATGTCATACGTGTTATAATTTGAGCCCCTACTATGCATAATCAAAACCACAACATTGATGATTTAAGAAACTTGCTATAGCAAATGAGGCAGAAAAACATATATAGTCATTGAATATATATTGAAGTAGAACTTTTGAGCATCTGTTTCTCAAATCTAGAATTCATAAAGATCAAAACTATATCTCTTCCCTATATTGTAATGACCTGGGAATAAAGTAATTAACAAAATATTTATAAAGCAAACTAATTAACTAAAATATAACTATATTTTAGTAATAAAATATACTATATTTTAGCTACAAAATATCTAGCTAGTTGTGAGTGGAGAAAACCATAAGGAAACCTAAGCCCATTTCCAAGAGGTAATTTTCAATACGGGAGGACCACGTGGCAGGGCCTAGTGGTCCTCTCTACTAATAAAATTTTGACACATGAGATTTTGTGATAGAAAATTATTTCAGTTATTTTGTCAAATATCATTTTACATTTATTATTGTTTTTCTAAACTCTACACCCTAAACCCTAAACCATTAACCCTTAACCCTTAACCCTTAACCCTCTACCCTAAAACCTAAACCCTTAACCCTTAACCCTTAAAGATTGATTAAAGTCATTTTGCAAAAAGTAAAATACATAAATTAATAATTTCTGTGATAAAATTTCACGTGTTGAAATTTAATTGGAAGGGAGTACCACTAGTCATTGTCACATGGTCCTCCCGTCATATTTAAACATTTCTCCATTTCCAACCCATATTCTATTTTGCCACAAATCTCACATTGTAGCACACTTGGTCTCCAACCCATGTTCAAGTGTGCTACACTACCAGAAAAAATATCATTCGTGGCACACAAAGTGCGCCATAAAAGAAAAACTAAATAAACGCGTCATAAAAGACAAATATCTTTTACGACACATAACACGCATGTCGTAAAAGACTATCTAAGTACGTAGTGAAAGACTTAAAATCGGGCCATAAAAGGGTTTCTGAGATCCAAAATTACCGTTTTGAAATACAAAAGTGGGTTGTTATTAATACCTAAGCGCATCATAATTGATATCATATGTGTGTCATGAATGATATCACAAGCACATCGTAAATGATATAACAAGCATGTCGTAAATGCAGCTAGGACAGCGTGTAATATTACTGCCAATTTTTCTATCATGTACATTTGCAATACCATTTAACAATCTAATCTTAAAACATAACAAAAAAAATTGACTACAAAATGTAAATCAATATGCCAACATCAATTCAGTGCTACATAAAGACAACTTATACCAAAGTTTGTCTCATAACCATGCTAAAACATTCTAGATTAATAGAGCATCTTAGATTAGTTGTCTCTGCTCATTGCAAAAGATAAATTTATATTATGTGGTCCATGCTTTGGCTTTCTAAACATCTTCATATTATTTATACTGCCATCTTTTGCTTGCTGCTATCTTTTGCCTGCATAACCAGAACAAACACAAAAATAGCAAAAAGTAGTGCATCGATTATAACCATTTTCATTCAAGCTAGGAAAACACATGCATCTAAAGCTCTAATTCAGCAATATAGTATATATGTAACATAACCAAATAGAAACAATTAGCTCTGAAATGCTTAATCTACTTTAATTTCCTATATATATTAAGCGTGCTACAGTAGGATTTATTACGGAATTGCCACCAGTTAATGTTCATTTTTATTACAAAATTACCATTGGTTGTATGGGCCGGGCTGGGCTGGGCTTCTTGCTTCCTGCTGGTGACGCGTGTGCTTCTACGTGTCTCTGTAGTGTTTTCTCCACGTTTTCACAAATATGGCAAAGAGAGAGGCAGTGGAACAAACGGAGTGAGCGATTACTGGAGTTTGTTGGGTTATCGACGAAAAGAGAGATGGGCTTCGTTTGTTAACGGTGCGGGAGTGATTTCTCTGTGTTGGCTTCTTTTCAGCAGCTCCGTCGTGGCTGAGAGCGGGAGGAGGTGGTGAGGGATTTGGTTCTTTGGCGAGGGAGATTGACGTGGTGACGAGTTGGGTTCTTTTGGTGAGGGAGGTGGTGTTTCTCAGAGATGGGTTCTTTTGGTGACGAGTTGGGTCCTACGTTGGCTGGTAGTCTTCTCCTGTGTTGTTGTTGGTCTTTAGGTGATTGGGTTGTTTTTTAGTTGGTTTATTTTTGGTTTTTTTCGTATCTATTTGTCTGTTGTTTTGTTCTATCTCATTATGCTCTTTGTCTGATTTTCTTTCTGTTGTCTATTTGGGTCATGAATATGCTGATTTTGCATGTTATGCCTAGGATTTCATTCGGTTTGAGGTTGAGATATAATATTTTGGGTCGGTGTGCTTTATTTGTTATGGAGATAAATTTTAGGTTTTAATGAGAAAGGGGGTTAGTGAACGATGGATGACCTTATTTTCAATGAGAACCAATTAGTCTTGAATCAGTAGTGAAAATATGTTTGGAAGTTTTTCATAACTTAGAGCAGATTTTGTAGATGATATGTTCTGTTTTTTCATAGACTTTTCCATCTCTTTCCGGTGATCTATAGAGTTCCCTGTCGTCCCTTCTAGCAGCTTTGTTTTTGTTCATCAGGCTTTCATCAACTGAACTAATCAGGTAGTTTTCTTTTTAACTTGGTTTGTTATGTTTCTTATGTTTCTTATGTTTTTTGTTTCTTGATAGTAATTGTTCGATAATTCAAATTCAACGTAGCATTGTTGTTAAGTTTCAATTGTTGTTTTTGAACTTGATGCTATTGTTTCAGGAGAATATGTATTATGTATTTGGTTCATGAATTTCTTATGATTTAGCTTCCAATGGGAGGGCTTTTTGGGTTAATCTGACATTGCAAATTCTTTGTTTGTGAACGATTATAATCACAAATTACATTTTTTGGTTCTTTCATTTTGCCCTGTGTGATTGTGTAGCTTCTATATCTGATTGAGCTCTCCCATCTGTTATTTCTTTTCCACTGAATATAGTTCACATGTTGAATTTATTTTGTTAAATGTGGTAGTTAAAAACAAAGCTACTATAGAACTTATCCCAGTTGATTGATTACTCTGTGGTTAATGTAGATTGTGAATCATGTAGTTGGCTACTATATAATTTACGTTATGTTTTCTGTAGGTTGGCATAGACGGTGGTTGGACAGAGTGGTGGTGGAGGTATAACAAAATTGAGTTTTTATGATAATTTTGGTTGGATTATATCCTTAACTTATTTATGTTCTCTCTGGTTTATATTTATTTTCTGCTCTATCATGTGCAGGTGTTATACAAAATGTTGTTCGTGTTAATCTTCTTCTTATGTTCCTCAGTCATCAAAATCAAACTCTTTGTTCTCAAATTTTCTGGTGAAAATGTCTGACAGTTGCTCATTAAGTAATTCTCCTAAATTTGCATATCCTAATCTTTCATTTTTTTTCCTCTCTGCTTTAGACGTTTGGTTAATATGGTATAATATATTGTTTGTTAACTTGATTTGTACTGAACCAATCTATACTGACTTTCAGATGAAAGGAAATGTTGTTTTACTAATGTGTTCTTACACTATTGGATTACTTAGAAATTGGCTCTGGAACATGCAAACGTCAAAGCTACGGCAGAGGTTTGACAGAGAAATCAAATGTTTGCACCAAATGTTTTTAAATAAGTATTTATGTTTTTGTTAGGTTGTGATGAATTTACTATATAACATTCACACGAGGTCGGTCGAGTGCACGTCTACAGTGATGGGCCGAATTGTATTTTCTGGGCTTTTGAATCAGTTAGGTTGCCATTTGTTGTTTTCTTCTACTTCCATGTTACCAAAAGAGAGCCACGCATGGCGCTCTTTCTCCCTCCATATGTTTCTACTCCCCTCTTCTTGCAAAAGGCAAAATCAATGTTTATTGACAGATAGTAGTAGAGACAGAGACGGAGAACGATGGAGGCAACAATCCAATTCCTCGCGTTGCGCCTTTTGCATTAAAGATTTTCTAGGCCAAGTTTTTTTGTAAGTATTTGTTGATTTTCCTCATTTAGTTGGATAATTCAGAACACATTCTACACTAAACTATTTCGGTCTTAGTGGGTAATTCTGCTTCTCTTCTTGGATATCTACTTACTTTATTCAATTCGATTATAGCATAACAAGTTAGGGATTGAGTTTAGCGTATTTGACTTGGCTTTTTCAGAGGGCAAAACAATTTGGGTTTAGCCAGCGAAGTTGTTTCATACCTGCTATGGATTGTGGTTTTGGGGTTTGTTTTTACATGCGACTTTTGTTATGATTAAAATTGGTGAGGGCTTGTCTGTTTAATGCTTCAGCCACATATCTGAGAATTGTTGGTATCAGAAGTCATGTTGGGTTCAGGAGTTGTATTGCTCTTCCATGCGGGGTCTTTTTAAGACCTCAAAAGTGACTTTGTTTAACAACTATACAACTAGGGCCGTACAACAGAATAAGAAAAGAAAAGGTTTCTTAAAAGGGGCAGATCGGAAAAAATATATATTAATTTAAAGACTAAAAAATTCTCATTTATCCATGTTAAGAAGCTATATGAATGCTTGTATCATCCTTCTTTAATTTTATTTGGTTTTGTAGTTATTATAAACTTTCCCAGATAATGTCTACTTCAATCACCATCCATTTGACATTTTTTAAGATGATTAAAGGTTCCAAGTCCAAAGTTCAAACTAATTTAGGGGTTTTACTTTTCAGTCTTCTGGTGTGAGCTTTTAGGGGTTTTCCCCAGGTAATTTTATATGTAACTTTGTTTTAAAAGGTTGTTAAAAGTACTAGGGATTGGTTTTAACTGAAAGTTTGTGGATGTGGTTATATATGAATTTATGTTGTTAAGTAGTAAATGATGAAATTATAATATGATAGAAGTCATAGAACTATAAAAGACATAATACTGAATGACTTCAACCAAGTTGGCTTCTATTTTACTGTTTTTAAGTAGTATAATTTGTTGTATTTGTGAACCAGAGCGAGTAGAACTCATTTTGGCGTTTTTTGGTTATTATTCCGAGAAGAGTGAAATATTTGAGGGGATATAATGATTAAGAGATGCTATTTCCCTATGCAGGATAAAATCTTGGTTTTGAGAGAAGGAAGGAAGAAGGGAGTTAACACAGGAAGTAGGACCTGGGAGAGTAGTAAATATGGCAAGGATCTATATAATCTTTCAACAAGCAACAAAGATGATTATAGTTTGTGGTTAAATTTATGTTTTACTTTGTTTGATCTGTCTTCATTAGGTTTGAGCGTACTGAATAGTCTGATTTAGATTTTATGTTCTGATTGTATGATTCTGTTAGAGGTTTGTATGAATTTTGAATCTCTGAAGATGTCATGTTGTCGTTGTAGGTATGAAAGTAAACCGATGTTAAAAGTAAATAAAGCCAATCTTCTAACTTTATGTGCTCTTTTCCTTGAAAATTATTTGAGAGAATTTTGGTTTCTTTCTTTTTCATCTAAAGTTTATTTAGGTAAGTTGTGTAAATATCTACTTTTTAAATGTATTTAGGTTCTTCCATACTGTATCATTCCAATATGGAGACGGTAACCTTTTTTTAATGTTTGTAGGAATTATACCATGTGTGTCATCGAGTCAAGTGGTCTGAACATGATTATAGACGAAAGTTGAAGGAGGCTTTACCAATAATAAAATTACCCACAACAAACCGCATGAATGTAGAAGGTTGTTAGTCAGTAAAGAATGATATCACAAATAAATTAGACTTCTATATCTCTTAGTAGAGTTATTTTGTATGTTCTTTGTTATTGAGTTTTAATTGTTAATGTGAATGTATTAGTAAATCATATTCTGAGTGATATTTTACTTTGGCAGTAGGCACGATGAATGACTTAAAATCTCTGCATTTGAAACTTGGAACTCACCTTTAGTGTCCAGATTGTTGAAAATCAGTAAAAACAAAAATATTATTTGAGAATTTGTTAATAATTACAAAGCTATTTGATAGCATTATAGAAGCAAATATCGTCATTACAAAACTATGTAATAGGACGAATAGTGCCTTCCACACTCCCAGAATTTGAACATCAGTAAGGTTATGCTGAAATACCAGATATGCAATCCAAAAATAGTACTTTATTTACTTATATTATGTATAGAACATTAAGTTGTTATAATTAGACAAAGTTAAAAAGAACTCTAGTATGTTTAGCTGCATCGCTAAGGTGGGAGTAAATGACTTCTTTCTTAATGACTACTTTATTGTAGCCTGTGATGGTGAAAATGGACCTAATTTTGGCAGCGCTTACTGTGTGATGGGATTCGGTTAATTTGTTACATATTTGCAGTTAACTAAGTTAATCTTTTATTATTGGAAAACAAGAGTGGGAATTCTATAAAAGGTAGAGTAGGACATGAGGTATCAGTACCCAGTGTGGCTTGAAGGGACTCCCTGTTGTTGGCTCATAATAAGAGACTGCAAACTTGGATTTGGATAATAATGTGATCTTACTATGATTAGATCTAAAGGTTAATTGCCGGAACTGATGTTTTTGTTCTGTAAATTTACTTCTTTATTGGGAAAAAAATTTCTTACTATAATTGTTTTTTATGATGTCTTATTTATTGGTCTTTGAAGAATCTCAATTTGCAAGGAAACCTATTGTTGAGAAGTATAATTTAGCGAAGAAGGTATTATCAGTTTGTTTCCTTTTTGTTTTTTTTTTGTTCAATTAGTTTTGACTGGAGCCTATGTGCACTATTTTGTGTGGGATTATGGTTGATCTCAGAGTTCTGCAACCTGTGGTGCTTTGATTTTTTAGTTCAATTGCATTTCTAAATTGATGGTATAAGTGAATGCCATCACGGAGAAAAAAATTTCTCAGCTTTCATTGAAGGGGTCAAGTGGGGTTGCATATCTTGGTTCATGTTTTTTTGGGCTTATTTATGGAGCATGAAATGGTTTAAGGATATTCTGTGTGATGGCTTAATGAACTTACTATTTTCTGTTGTATAATGTCTCTAAGTCTATGGAAGTCATTAATTTCTTTTTCTTTTTTTGCACGTGTTAATTAGGTGAAGAATAACATTGCTAATGAACTTTTGAAGTTAAAGGGTATGTTAGTTGCATGCCTTTTCTCTTTCTTAGTGTGTTTCTGTTTTATTGTTATTTAATATGTAGTTACAGTTTTGTCATGCTCATTCATTAATCAATAAAGTATTTGTAAGTAGTCTCAGAGTAGATAATGTCCAGTTCTGGAATTACATTTTTAATCAGAAAAAGAATACAGGGCTTGAGAGTAGATAGTGATTAATTTTTTGTATTTTGTACAATTCACAATCTTATGTTATGCTAGCCTTTTTCAATGTTTTGAAGCATATTCCCAATTACAGGGAGATTGAAGAAAAATGAACATCTTCCTTGACAGTACAAGTATGTAGCATCTTCTGTAGCATTCTTGGTTGTTCACCATGGGGATTAACTATTTGAGAAATAAGAAAGGTATCATCACGACTACATTTGCGAATCCGAGTTTGCTGCTCCAACCATTACCAAACTAATACCTATTCCCTTTTTATGTTCCTTCTGAGAGTTGCAAGAGACAAATAGAGAGAAATAATGTAATTAAGTATAGTCAATATTGCCACTATCTTGAATGTGTTTGTTACATTTGTTTTTGAGGAATTTTATGCAGAGTAGATACTAGATTTCTAAACGATGTCAAAAGATATTACTCTGTGCTTTATGGTTGTATTAAAAGTATATGAATGTGTGTTCATCAATACTAAGGTTAATGAATGATTGCACTTTGGTTTTCCAACCCATAAATAGACATAACCAGTCTTTTTATTTAACAAAATCATCAGTATCAACATATCACTGTTATAACCAACAAATATCAACTTTTACAGTACATTAACAAAGGATCGAGAGAGTATAAAAAGCCGATGCAACGCGAGGCCTCCAACCTAGTGTACTTTATAGGCTATGCAATCATACTTCCGGTGGATGCATAAAGTTTAGCAAACTCGCTTGTTGGGCGATGCAAGGCTATGTCTTGAAACGCTTCATGCACCATTACTTTCCAACAATCATGGCCATGAGGCACATGATGCACCTCAACTTGTGGATCCTTTGATATAATGTTAGCACTTGCAACAACTACTTCTTTTTTCGCAAATCAACTTAACAACTGAACTTTGTTTCCCATATTTCTCTTGTGGACCTGTTTTAGGTTATCTTGTCCAGAGAGTTGCTTCTTTACATTAATACTATTGTCTTGTGGACTGTTTTTTATCTATCTTGTCCCGAGAATTGCTTGTTTTCACTACAGTAAAACCCCTCTAAAGTGATAACCTCTATAAACTGATAAAAAGTCTCAGTCCCAAGTTGGGACCAGTATTAAAATTTAATAACCCCTCTATCGTGATAATTAATATTTTTTTAGAAAATCGTAATGCTAAATTCCAGTCCCAACTTTCGTATAAAGTGATATTTTCGATTAAATACATATTTTTTTATATACTTTACGAATTTGAAAAATATTTCATGATACTAGTTTGTGCTAGGTTTGTTTGTCTAATAACTTTTACATCATCTTTTATCTTTTGAATTATCTTCAATTAGTCCTTGCGATCCCCGTCTTGTTGTAGTAGAAATATCTCAACGGATTGTAGCATTTGAATACCGCTAGATGCCGAGACTTTAGGTATGTCATGGCTATCATCATCATCCACTTATGTTGCATTTTCATTTGATTGATTTAGAATTGTATCAACAATATCTTGTTCCGTTAGAGTGTAGTAGATCTCTTGCTCGGCTGGAAAATCAAGTAATTGATTAGCATCCATAGGATTTTTATAGTGCAAGCTCCAAATTAGGTCATTCAGTTCTTGCACAACAATATGCATTTCATTATTTTCCTCAATGACCTCATGTTCTATTCGGAATGTACGAATTTGGCAATGAAGGAACCAATTTGTTATGCTTTGGGGTTTGACATCCAAAGTCCATGATGCCACAGCCATGCGAATTGCTTCTAAGATATCAATCTTTTCAGGATCGGGTGTGTTAGATTCCAAACGTTCAAGGAGCTTGCGAGTGAAGCGACGACGATAATTTGCCTTAAAGTTACGAATAATTCCAACATCACATGGTTGTAATTTTGATGTCATATTTGGTGGCAGATAATGCAATGTAGTGTTCCTAAGATTGATTTGATTATGAATCTCTCCAACCGGTATATGTGCACTGCAATTGTAAAGGATAAGCAACACCTTTCGATCTTTTACATGTTGATCAAATGCTTGAAGCCATTGCAGAAAGAGAGTTTGTGTTATCCAAGCCTTTTGATTTGCTCGATATTGACACCCATGATTGTCTCGATTGATATGCTTAAAACATCGCGGATTCAAGTATTTTCCAATCACCCACAAGGGGAATTTGTCACTGCCATCTCCATTAGTGCATACAACCACAATCATTCTTTCTTTATTTTGCTTGCGACCTTCCAGTTGTTTTGTTGCCAAAGAGTTATTAGCCTAGTTAAACAACTTTCAGTTAAATACAACCATGCAAATTCATGCAAATGAATTTGAAATTAACAAATGAATTTTACCTGTAACCTATAAAAGAGTCTGGTTTCATCCATATTGTAGATGTCTTTCCAGTCATATTGATCAAGAACATTTCTCAAACTAGGAATGACATCTTCAACTACTTACATATCTACTGCTCCACTTTCCTCAAAACGTCGGAAAGATTTTATTCCATGACGCTGCTTAAATCTCTCCAACCATCCGTTTGAGAAATCAAATGATTTTGCATCGGGATACAATTGATTTAGGAAGAACGCATCTTTTTCTTTCATGAGATCACCATTGATGTTTATCTTAGTTTGATAGGTGTGAACCCACTCAAGCAGCGCTGTTTCCATGAGCGGGAAGGTGACTGTTTTTTGGCGTTTTGAACTCTCGTTTAAGTTATCAACACTGAGTAATTCTGCACTACGATGAAGAGTGTTGGATATGGTAGATTGGGTGACTTTGCGATTATGCTTCTCCTGTAGCCATTATTGAAGACTTTTTTGAGTAACACCAGGGTTTTTTTTTTTGTATTGACATATTTCTTTGCGAATCTTGTCGATCATTGTAACATGGGGAGATTGCTTCGGAGCCATACCTATGGAAAGTGTTGATAAAGTTAGAGAATGTTACCTAATTTATAAGTAATTTCTTGGGGTGAAAATGTTAACATACATGAATGTTAGTAAATTTTTTGGAAATCCAAGAAACTATTGAAATTTTGGTGAGTTGAATATAGATAAAGAAATAACTACGTACATGAATGTTCAATTTTGGTGAGTTGAATATAGACAAAGAAATATGTATATGTATTTAGTGGCTAAAAACACAATTTTAATCATTTTGGAGAAAAAATTATAAACCCCTCTTATGTGATAACCTCTCTAAAGTGATATTTGGACCCGGGTCCCAAGAGTATCACTTTAGAGGGGTTTACTGCAACACTGTGATGCATTGGGCTGTTTTCTTCTATCTCATTACAAGAACCTTTAACGGTTGTATACTTCTGTTTCATATGTGCTACTTCAGTACTGGTACTCCTAACACTCGAATTTGCTTTTCGTTATTCGTGTCCAATTTCAGTACTAGATTGTTGTGCACTAGTTTGTTCCTTTAGTGAAAAAGGGCAATCAGATATGGTATAAAAAAAAAATGAGGTAAGATATGTACCATATTAGCAAACTAATAAATGTCTAAATTTACAAGGTTATATCCATTTTGTCGTAGCTGAGCACAAAATGATTTCACAATGTCTTGCAGGCTGGCTACTGCTTGTTTTTGAGCTGCAAGATCAGCCTCCAACACTGTCACTTTATTAGCCATATGTGATTGGGCATCAATTTTTGAAGGTAGGGCACGAGACCCATACCCAAGGAATAAAATATCGGTATCGGCAAATCTATCGGTCTTTTGGAAAAAAAAAATATCGGAAATATCAGAGATATATCGGGGATACTCTAGGAATTTTTTTTTTGTGCTAAAATATGAAATTTATTCATTTATGACGAGTCGTCGAAGCAACACGCAAGTAATAACCCTACAATAAATGTTAGTAGTATAGTAATAAGTAGGGATCATTCTAGCCGAGGATTAAGGTAACTGAAACATGAGAATGTTAGACAAATATTCACATATATACACATCAAAATCGTCACTTTGGGGGATGAAAAGGGATCGGCAGCAAAGCTGCCCCTAAAATACCTAGACACGAAATTTAAATCTTATTTCTATTATATACATGTGATCAACATCTTTCCACACAAAGTTTGGCACAAAAGGCAATCAAAACACATAAAAAAAAATAGCAAATAAGAGACATGGCAGCAAGTAAACATGTTATAGACTCAACTTAGTTCCAACCTAACTAGTTCCGAAAGAGGTTACACTACACCAATAAGTTCATCAGATAACACTATACAGACAACGGTTTTACAGCGTAACGTTGTGTGACAAGAGAAAATGAATCACATAACAGTTTTTAAAAGCAGTTAATTGTGTGATCCCATAAAAAATTTGAAAGTTGATTTTACAAAAGATATTGCACAACAGTTTTGACCATATTTATTGTGCGTATCATACAAAAAAAGAAGACAACCTCCCCTCATAAGAATACTGAAATATGGGGTTGTAATCATACAACAGAAAATAAAAATACGTTGTGTGAACCAAGCTTTTCAGAGATTCACACAACATTTTTTCATTATCTGTTGTGTTATAAATCTTTCATATAGCGCTCTGCCGATCGTTTCCTCGATTTGGTACTCATATTCTCCGCAACCATAAACCTTTGGGGAAGATAGCATATAAGTTTTTAATCCAACATAGCAACGAAAAAACTGATGTTTGAAATTAGGAGAGAAAAACATACAAACAACAGTTTTTATTTCACCGTTGTGGGAATACAATTCTTATGTTTTAGGATGATCAAAACATTTCCTCCATTTGACACTCACATTCCCAAAAATCAACAAGTTTTGTGTAAAATAGCCTCTGTGTTTAATCACCCCACATATTTTTCATAATACCGTTGTATAAATATAAAACAAAAACGTATATGTGCTTATGCTTCCCTATGGAGACCTAACTCATTGAGGGATAAATGACCCAATTTTTTTTGCATGATCTCATACACCACATCTTTGTGAGAGTGTGAGAGTTGACGGATTGAAAAAATAAGGTACAAGAATGAAGTTAAAAATATTTTTCTTTTTTATAAATATCGTCTATTTATGATTGATCCATACGATCAAGACTCAAACGTTATAAAAAATTCAAGAATTTCGTACCATGACATTATTTCAATACAGTGATCACTTTCAACGGTCGAATATTTGTTTAATCGAGTTTAGTCAGGTGTCTCGTTTGAATCATGGTTATGTCTACTAATGTCATATAACTTATTTGTTAGGTTATACATAAGTGTGTATCTTTCTAACTAACTATATGAAGAAAATGAAAACTATAGAAAACATGCCATACGATGTGATCACGATAGTGAAATATGGATATGGTACGAAACTCACTCATTTTCGATAATTTTTTAGTCTCGATCGCATGGGTCAACTATAATTATACCTATTTAATTGACCATATTCATACAATAGTAATATTTACATACATTGTGTGACTATAAATTTAGAGTTTAGAGTTTAGAGTTTAGAGTTTAGGATTTTTGGTATTTGTGTTTAGAGTTTAGGGTTTTTGACATTTATGTTTAGAGTTTAGGGTTTAGGGTTAAAATTCTAGAGGGAAAAATTCCCTTTTTTTTGTACTTTTCTTTTTTAGGATGAAGGGGTTTTGGACACTTTGGTTTTAGAGGGAAAAAGCCCTCTCATTGTGCTTATTTCCCTCTCTTTTAGTCAGAGTACAAATATGTTATGAGACAACTAAATGAACGTTATATGTTGTCTCATTCATTTGTTAGTTGTTAAAAGTGTGTTCATTTAACTATACACAGAATCCCACTTACACAAAAACCCACTTTCGACACAGACTTTCTACACTTAGACAAAAACCCTAAACTCTCAACTCACTCTCTCTTCTCACTCTCTGCTCTCAGTTCACCCTCGCTTCTTACTCTCTCTCAAAAACCTGCGCTTGTGTCAATCCATCACTCCTCCTCTCTGTCTCAATTGATTTCTCTCTTTATCGATTAGTTGTTTCTCTCTATACCCGGTTCAGAAAACCCACGCACTCACTCTTAGCTCACTCTCTCTCAAAAACTAACGCCTGTGTCAATCCATCACTCCTCCTCTCTGTCTCTATTGATTTCTCTCTCTATTCGGTTCAGAAACACCCCCTCACTACCAGATCGGACAGAATAGCCGACGAAAAAAATTTCGTCTACTATTCAAAATTTTCGTCGGGTATTCCTTCTACCGGCGAAAATTTCGTCGGCTATTATTCGTCGATAAAACGGCTTCGGTAATAACGAAACCCGACGACAATAACAAAATCGTCGGCCATTTTCACATATGCCCGACGAAATAACGAAATCGTCGGCCATTATCACCGACAAAAATACATTTCGTCGACCAAACCTTAGCATAATGCCCGACGAAATTCGTCGGATATTTTCACATATGGCCGACGATATCATAAAATATAGCCAACGATCTCTTCTGTTTCGTCGGTTATTTGTTCTGAAATATAGCCGACGACATGAAGATTTCGTCAGAATATATTAATATTTTAAGAGGCATTAATTAGTTATAGCCGACGAAACCGTCACTATTTAACATAGACCACAGACGAAATAATGTAATTTTCGTCGGTTATAACAGTTATAGCCGACGAAATTTGGTAAAAATCGTCGGCTATAGCAGTGATAGCCGACGAAATAATGTCAATATCGTCGGCTGTTTTTACATTTTGGAGAAAAAAAATTAAATTAATTTCTAAATTACCATTCCAAGCAACCTGCAATTCACAATGACATTCCAACAAGAAACACGTTTTTCATTAATTATTTAATTTGTTCCATCCCTAAACCTTAAACCCTAATCCTGGCCACCATCCTGCTGTCCATCATGCTCGTCATCCTGCTGAATGAACTCGGGAGCTCTCGGCATTCGAGGTTCATCTAACGGCTCAAACGGGAGTGGGGGTTCAAGGCCTTATTGTTGTGCCGCGAACATAGCATACCACCAGTTTTGTTGGCCGGCGTAGTTCTGTCGCCGAATTCTCTCGCATTCAGCAAGCTAACGCAACATTTCCATATGATACTGCTGTGTTCTCTGGAACTGGGCCGCCAATCTTGCATTTTCTTCTGCCAATCTCTGCATTTCCCCCTTCATCTGTTGGATGTCCCCGCCTCCCCTCTTTTGAGCTCCCTTAGTGGTCTTTAGGACCCCTATTCCAGAACTTCCCAAACCCCGGCAGTAGTAGTCGTTTGACCGTTTTGGGAAGGCTGCGTCGAATATCCTCGCTGCAGTTTGGACATTCGATCGGTCGACCTGGCTCAGGGCTTCTTGCAGATCTTCCTCTGAAATGTTCGGTTGTGTCTCCCGAACTACTTCCTGCAACACTTCTTCTTCGGCCCGGTTCACCATCTCCTAATTGAACGGGAAAAAAAAAAAATTTAATATTCTAACAAATATATAATTAAGTAAAATTAATAATTAAAATTTTAAAATCGTAATCAACGACTTACAAGCTCTTTTGTCGCTAATGGATAAGCCTTCTTGAACGTCTCTACGTACGGGTTACTTAAAGGATGATCTCAAGCGCCTCCTCCTGATATAGTGAAAATGGCCTAGAACCACAATGATGGGGGGTTGTGTTACGGCGGCGGTTCGCAGAGTTTATCCGAGACCGTTCCTTCAAACAAATAATAAAATATTAGAAAAATGCATAAAAAAATATTAGTGTAATAATTATAAAATAATTAAACTAATAATTAAAATATTAACAAAATAAACATTTATAGTTAAGTTTAGTATTTACCTGCATAACTGGGTTGTTGAAGTCTACTGTCTTCAACCAACGCCACTCGTACTCCCTGAACATGAACTCTTTTGGAGTACCCATACGACCATATTTGTTGTTTTTGGTAAAGTGGGTACGGAGCTCGTTCATCCACTCTTTGAACCTACGGAAAAAACAAAAGTGCATTAGAAATATTATTAATATCATAAAATATTTCAAATTATAAGATGAGGAATTCCCAACGTACCTCGAGTTCTGCATCGCGTACGCCCAACCCTGCTTGTGTTCGGCAATCTCGAAATATGCCTGAAAGATAATATTTTATTAGTTTTAAAATTATAACAATACCGAAAATTATTAAATATTACGATAAAGAAATTAAGTTTTTTAAATTACTCACCGACGCCGCGTTATTGACCTCCTCATGATCTCTTCCGGCACATCAGCCCACCGTGTCCACAACATAGGGACTCTATCCCTAATTAGTGCTCCCACGCAACCCGCGTAATCGCGGCGTTTTTTCCCCTGAACATCCTGATTAGGGGGTTCGTTGATCTGGATCCTCCCGCTGGTCTCAACACTTTTCCTGAGCGTATCAAAACATATGACACCTCTCGTATTCCTGCTTGAACTGCTAGCGGCGGTCCCTATCACATAAACGATGATTGGTTAATAAAATTAAATATTAGTGCGTTAATTTTAATAAAATATTTAATTAATAAAATCAAATGTTACCTGAACTCGATGACCCGTCTGTCGAATTTCCTTTTAATCTCGCCGAAATCAGGAGCTCAGGTCTCTCAAATGGCTCATAATGGTATGCCTCCGCAACACTCACGTACTGAGGCTTAGCAGGCCATATGAGCACACCACGCTCGACGACCTCGGATATGGCAGGAATGTTGTATAGCAGGTATAGCTGATTAGGGAGAGTAGGCCCCTCAGTAGAGTCAGCAGCAGACGGCGCATGACTCGTCATCGGCTCCCGATGAACCTCAGGCATACGGACCTGATGAACGTCTGGAGCTATGTCGTCCTGAAATAGCTGCGTACTACATCTCGGAGGATCTGGCCGGAGAGGGGGACATGAGCTGCTCGACGGCCGCCCCGCCGATAAAAGGGTTTGGTGCCGGTTGCTCACACTCCTCCGCGGCTGGGATGAATCGATCCTCTGAGGCTGGCTGGTGGTCCTCTTAGGCTGGCTAGGGTCCTCTCGGAGTCTCCGGATCCGCCAGAACTTCCAGAACCCCTAGATCTGGAACGACGGCCTCCGAATAGCTGTCTAAATGCATCGGCCATATGGAAACAAATAAATTAATACATTAATTAATATTAAATTATATTACATTAAATAACAAATTCTAATTAATATAATAACCAATAATACTAACATTTTTTAAAACATACTAACAAATTAATATTTATAATTTAACTAATTTTAAATAATACTAACCATTAACATAAATATAACCATTTATATACAAATATAACTATATTTCATCATTAACATATATATACATACAAATAACTATTTATATATTAACATAAATATAACCATTTATATAATTAGACTACCAATTTATATATATAATTAATTTAACAATTTATATATAACAATTAAAATATACATTAACATATATATATATATATATATACAAATATGTGTATATATTAACAAATATATAACAATTTATATAATTAATCTACAAATTTATATATATATATAATTAATCTAACAATTTATATATATATATATATATATCCAATATATATAACAATTTAACACACACTTAAATACCTAAATTATACAATTAAAATAAATTGTAAAAAAAAATAAAAAAAATTACCTACGGATCGAGGAGGGGAAGGAGGAGGAGGAGGCCGGAGGAGGAGGGGAAAGAGGAGGAGGAGGCCGGAAGAGAAGGGGAAGGAGGAGGGGGAGGAGGAGGAGGAGAAGGAGGAGGAGGAGATGTTTTAGGGTTTAGGAGAGAAAAGTAGGGCTGTCTGCGACTTTCAGATTTTATAGCAGAGAGAATAGCCGACGATTTAAAAGATTTCGTCGGCTATTCTTTGAATGTCGTCGGCTATACTTTGGAAGATCAATAGCTGTCGGATCTAAGCCATCCAACGGCGGACAATAAAAAGGCGCGGATCGCAAGTTTAGCCGACGATTTAAAATATTTCGTCGGCTATTCTTTGAATGTCGTTGGCTATACTTTGGAAGATCAACAGTCATCGGATCTAAGCCATCCAACGGCGGACAATAAAAAAGCGCAGATCGCAAGAGTTTAGCCGACGAAATATAATTTTCGTCGGCTAAACTATAGGTCAAACCACTAAGTCAAACCTCTAAACGCTTAAAAACGAAAATTAGCCTAGTTAAACGACGGTTTCTGGCCTGACCTTCAACAGATAATAGTTTCAAATCAATGAGACGCAACTAATCATATAAAAATTTTACAAAATTGATTTAACAAATGCCAGGCTATCCATAGGAAAACGAAAGTAAAAAACAGTTAACCGCAACATTCGGCACACAGATTTTATCAGAACCTTGTCATTTTTCAACCGTAGACGTATTTCATTATTTCGGTCATATCTTATTTCACAACATTTTTACATTTGAAGAGTCTACGTATAGTAACTATTTGAAACTATACATTCACTTAAACACTTAGTAAACAAGTTAAGGAACATTAGTGCATATGTTCTGATTTTGAATCTAAAAGTTTAGAAAATCTATTCCAACCGTCAGATATCACCGTTAAGATTAAATACATGTATGGAAAAAAATCCAACTTCAGCTGACAACGTTAAATGCTCGATTGGAACGGTCAACCAGGTAAGTCAAACCTCTAAACTCTTAGAAATGGTAATTGGACTGTTTAAATGACGTTTTTTTTGCCTGACCTTCAATAGTTAATAGTTTCAAATCAATGAGACGCAACTAATCATATAAAAATTTTACAAAATTGATTTAACGAACGTCAGGCTACCCATAGGAAAACGAGAGTAAAAAACAATTAACCGCAACATTCGGCACACAGATTTTATCAGAACCTTGTCATTTTTCAACCGTAAACGTATTTCATTGTTTCGGTCATATCTTATATCACAACATTTTTGCATTTGAAGAGTCTACGTATAGTAACTATTTGAAACTATACATTAACTTAAACACTTGGTAAACAAGTTAAGGAACATTAGTGCATATGTTCTGATTTTGAATCTAAAAATTTAGAAATCTATTCCAACCGTCAGATATCACCGTTAAGATTAAATACATGTATGGAAAAAAATCCAACTTCAACTGACAACATTAAAGGCTCGATCGGAACGGTCAACCGGGTAAGTCAAATCTCTAAACGCTTAGAAATGGTAATTGGACTGTCTAAATGACTTTTTTGGCCTGACCTTCAACAGATAATAATTTAAAATTGATGAGATGCAACTAATCGTATAAAAATTTTTCTCAAAATATTTACCGAAGGTAACGCTACCATTAGGGAAACGAAGGAATAAAACATTTGACCGCATCTTTCGACACTCAGATTTTATCGGAATCTTGTCATTTTTCAACCGTAAACGTATTTTATCATTTTGGTCATATCTTATTTCACAACTTTTTTCTGTTTGAAGGATGAAGCAATGGTTTATCGTTAGTGATAGAAAATGGAATCTGGTCATTTTTTATTTTTTTTTGTTTTAAATCATAGCCGACGAGAGACAACCTCGTACTCGTCAGCTATGCTTTTGTCGTTTTCTGTCTAAAAGAAAATATGTATTTTTCAATATAGTTATGGCCGACGAAATAATGCATTTTTCGTCGGCTATTATGAGTATAGCCGACGAAATAACGTGTTTTTCGTCGGCTATTATATAAAAAAGGTAAAAAAAATCAGTAGGTTTACACCTCTCGTATTCCTATTTTCTGTTCATATATAACCAAAATTGAACATCAAGAAAACAGAAACTCAGCATTCAACATATGTCAAATTTTTTTTAAGGGGTTTGGAACCCAGCCTAGCTGGGAGGCTCATCCCCACGCCCATTCATTAGAAATTAGTGGATTAAAAATGAAAGGATTACATCATCTAAATTACTTAATCCGTCGGATTGTAATCGGAATCATCGGATGAGTCTTCTTCGGTTTCTGAATTGCTCGATAGGGGTAATCTATGTCTTTCCTCACCACTAGAGTCCTCGTTAGTTTCTTCATTTGGATCAACATCAACAAGCAGTGGCTCTTCACGTCGAATTCGCACCGGCGTGTCTAGGCGAATAAAAGAGGAGTCAGGAATACCGTTTGAGTTGGGCTCTTGATACGCGGTGCCACCTTCCTCGTTCTCTTCAGCCACTCTAAGTGTAGACGCCGGGTAAATGTTGCGATGGTGGATAGTGTTGACTACTTTCCACGGGTCACCCTTGGCGAGATCATCAAGATAAAACACTTGTTTCACCCATGTGGCTAAAAAGAACGGGTCATCCTCATACCACGATGTATTAGTGTTCACAGAAGTTATGCCGTATTGATCAGTTTTCATGCTCGGCGGCCGTGTGTCAAACCATCTACACTTGAAAAGGTGCACTTTCATGCCTTCCCCATAATGCAGTTCCACAACTGAATGGAGAACACCGTAATAGTCAACTCCATCATCTCCACCATGTGCCATAACCCCTGAATTTTTTGTTTTCAGTTTGATGTCTCTCTCTTCACATCGAAATAACACACCATTCACCTTGCACATCGCATAAACTTTTGAATGGACCGGCTTCATCGCTAGAAGTCTGAGTTCGTACGACCAATTTGGGTGATTATGATTTTTAATAAGGTCCATCTGCAACCATCAGAATCAACTATAAATATGAATAATTATACACAATAATATATAAATACGTATAGAATAATGTTAAAGTTACGTACCCAGCGGCCGAAATACTCTGCGAATGTCCGGTTGTGGTAATCGAGATCACCTCCTACTTGTTCACAGTTTAGATGCATGTTCTTCCAAAACTGAACTTCTAAACAGTTAATTTGTACCCACCAATGTGTAATGACTACCTCATAATCTTTCAACTTGTAGGAAACTGGCATGTTTCCACCGAGTACAACATCGTCGGAGAGTATGGAAAGATTGAACTGTGAAGGTACATCTTCTGGTATGCTTTCCTGTAACGCTCCTAAATACAGCTTCATGTAGGTGACGCACTCGTGCGCAATATATGCTTCAGCTATACATCCTTCAGGTGCGGATCTGTTTTGGACAAAATCACCGTATTATCCAAGTTGCCTATAAATCAAGTTTTTAAAGTGTTATGATAATACTTTAATACTAAATAACATATATTGATGAGGAAATTAACACAAGGTGTAAAATACGTACCTTTCCATCGGATACATCCAAGTGAAGTGCACAGGACCGGTAAGCAACAACTGCCGAGGAAGATGGATCATGAGGTGAGGCATGATGTCGAAAAAATTTGGAGGAAATATCATCTCAAATTTACACATGATATGAATGATGTCTTGTTGCATTTTCTGGAGGTCAGACTTTCTCACTTTCCGTGTGCATACCTTCTAGAAAAATCTTGCCAACGCTACTAACGTCTCCACAACGTGACGGGGAAGGAACGGTCGAATCAAAAAAGGGAAGAGATGTTGTAGCAGGATATGATTGTCATGACTTTTCAACCCGTAAAGATTGTTGAATTGTCTGTTCACACACTTGGCTATATTTCCAGCAAAGCCTAAAGGATACTTGGCCCGACTTATCCAATGGAAAATTTCTGATTTATACTCAGGCTTGACGGTGTAAGGAGCTTGAGGCATTTTTCTCTTCCCTTGTTTCAACCATAGTTGTTTTCTGATATTCATGTTTTGCAGATCAGTGCGAGCCTTAGGACCGTCTTTCGTCTTCCTCTCCAAGTTCAACATTGTGCCCACCACACTTTCAGAAACATTTTTTTCTATGTGCATAACGTCTAGGAAGTGACGGATCAACAACTCACACCAGTACGGGAGTTCCTACAATATGCTCTTATGTGTCCAGAATTTGTACTCCTCAGGTCTTTCAGGTATTTCCGCTACAATATCGGGATGATTGCTGAGGGGCCCAAAATCGTACTCATTAAGCACTGCTAAAATTTCTCTTCCCATCCATCTTCTGGGAGGACCACCGTGTTCTTCGGTTCCATCAAATGCGGCGGACTCGTAACGCCAGTGGTGATCCGCCGGAAGGAACACATGATGACCCATTCTGCATATCTTGTTGCAATGAGGGGTGCTCCCATAATCGCTGAGGCACTCTGGACAAGCCTTGTATCCCCTAACAAAGCTGCCCGACAACATCCCATAAGCAGGAAAATCACTGATGGTACCAATACCCATGGCATGCATCTGGAACGTCTCCTCCTTGTACTTGTCAAAAGTGGGATGACCAACGTCCCACAATACCTTAAGCTCTTCAATCAATGGTCTCATATACACATCGAGACATTTCCCTGGGTAACCAGGCCCCGGAATCAACAACGTCAACATATTATATTCCTTCTTCATGCATATCCACGGAGGAAGGTTGTAAGGTACCAAAACCACCGGCCATATACTGTATGAAAGACTCATGGTGCCGAAAGGGTTGAACCCGTCGGTTGAGAGCCCGAGCCTGACGTTTCTGACATCTGACGCAAAATGAGGAAACTCATTTTTTATATGCTTCCAAGCTGCTCCGTCAGAGATGTGTGTTATGATATCTGCGTCTCCCGCGTCCCGCTCACCGTGCCATCTCATAGCTTTTGCGGTGGTTTCTGACATGTACAACCGCTCAAGCCTATCTCTCAACGGAAAATACCGAAGCACTTTCACAGGTTTCCTATTGCCTGCTCCCGTCAACTTATATCGGTCAGAATGACATATCAGACATGCGTCAAGGCTAGTAAGGTCATTCCCTTCTGCATCTTTACCCCAGAAGAGAACGTAGTCAAATGCGCATGCATGGATCTTAATGTAGGAAAGCCCTAGATCTTTGAGGATACTTCGGACCTTACGGTGATTGGTAGGATTACGATGACCCTCCTCCAACAACGAAGAAGTGTACTGTAGATATTCATCCACTTGCCTGATAGTCGATTTTGTCTCGACTTTAATCCTCATTACCTCCATCACACTTTCAAGAACTGTCTTCTCAGAACTTTGATAGGAGCACAATGTGCGACGTTATTAATGTGTTATTATCCCTTATTTTTGCTTTGTTAAGTCTATTTAGAGTAAGATAGAGTCATAATTTAGTTTAGTGTCATTTTGGTAGAGTTTTGGACAATGTGTGCTTAATAATCAGAAAAATGACTAAGTATAGAAATCTGGAAATAAAGCAAAATATGTCTTTTTCGTGATTTTGAGGCTCGTGCTAAACTGATCTATCCTTTTCCAAATTTGATGAAATTTGGTATGCATATAATTGGCAAGCTAAAGTGTATTATGTCAAAATTTCAGATCAATCAGAGTTCAGGAAGTCACCCAAATGAAGGCTGCAACTTGGCAGTTTGAGCAAACCAATCCAGGGACTACCAGGATTTTCCTGGGACTGTGTCCTGACTTCCGGAATTTTTGTGGGACACATCGCTTGTAACCAGAGAACGAGCCATACGTCGTTGGAAAGCTCTACGAGTCTAGTTTCTCTGGGACTTGGAATCGTAGCAAAATATTTCCTGAGCAAAACGTTATGCCGGTTTGAATGCACGAAGGTCAAGTCTGCCGAAAGAAGAAAACCTAAACCGAGTTCTACATGGATTTGGCTTACGAATGTGGACTGAATTCCATCCTTTGTGCAAGATTTTTGGCTCAATTAATTCATGGAAAACCTAAAGAGATATTGCTCAATTATTCAGTCATTATCTTGGGAATTTTCGGCAGAAAATAGAGGAAGAAAATCGCAATAAATCCTGATCAAATTCGGCAGAATTCTTGTGCACGTCATCCAACTTCCACGAACTCTCCCGGACAGCTCACAATGAATCAGAGTTCGAGCCTTATATGGATAGAAAGCTACGGGAGTCTAGTTTCTA